>JAOANR010000009.1:6148056-6748056 GCA_030278955.1 Hygrophila difformis | reverse complement strand
CGAGCTGCTTTCTTTCACAAAGCCAATTCCTCTCCTATCTCCATGGACTTTGGAGGCAGAAAGGATTTCTTGAAGAACGTCCTTCCCTTTGTTCAGCCTGTTTGCCAAGTCCTCAGATTTGGTGACTTTAGAGGTGAGATCTTGGACTTGAGCAGTCAGTTTGGCAATAGATTCTTCAAGCTCTACTTTGTTATCACCAAGTGAGGAGACTTGTTCAATGAGCGCTCCATTCACAACCTTTAGGTCTGTTAGTTGTTCAGTGAGATTGACCACTTGGAGTTGAAAATTGTCCCTTTGGGTGGTAAGCTCAGCAACTTGCTCTGTCAGCTCCCTTTTTGCTGTCATATGTTCACCAAGCTCAACTGCGAGTTCATCAATCTGGACACAGTACTCCATGTTGGCAGGTTGCAAGTGAGCAGCAAGATACTCCAATTCATCTCTTCTGTGTTCAGCATCCTTAAGAGCTCTCCACTGCTCAAAGTGTGCATCTTTATATTTGTTGAGCTCTTTCAGATATTCTCTGGCCTCCTCACCTTGGACATAGTGCTTGGCAACCAGCTCATCGAGTTCATTGTTGAGATATGCAATCTCCTCCCTGGATATGGTTAAGTCACGGAGGGCACCTTCTAGTTCATCAAGTGTCTGTTCCAACCTGAGATTTGACTCGTCATACATGTTGCTGAGTGCTTCAATCCTTTGGTTGTCATTCCTGTAGGAGGTGGAAGCAGCAGCATCAGATGAAACAATATTGACACTGGATGAGGAAATACCTGTTTCAGACTCAGATTCGGATGCGTCATCCCAGGGACAGACAAACGCTACTCCGACCTCATCTCCACCCTCATTGGAGTTGGATTCATCATCATCACTGAGAGTGACATGGTAGGATTTTTTATGCCCAGAGGACTTGTTCTTGAGATTGGCACAATCAGCTCGAACATGACCATACCCCTTGCATTCAAAACACTGAGTCCCTTTTGGATCAGATGATTCTTGAGAGGGTTTCTTGGTATGTTTGTCACTTCTCCTCTTGTCAGGCTTGCTGCTGGAGGAGCTTTCACCCCTTCGATTTCCAAACTCCTTAGATCTCTTGTTTCTGAGGATACGAGCAACTTGTTTGGACAGCAAGGCAAGGTCCTCATCATCAGAGGTGAGGCTTGAGCCCTCAGCAGCAGGGGCAGTCTGAGATTTGGTCTCAGCCTTGAATGAAACAGACTTCCCAGAGAACTTCTTGCAATGGCTCATTTCCCAAGATTGCAGGATACCCATCAACTCATCCACACCTATAGTTGCAAAGTTTTCTTGAAGCTCCAGAGCAGCAATCTTGGCATTGAATCTCTCAGGAAGAGTACCTACAATTTTAGTAACTATCTCCTGTGTGGAGTAGGTCTTACCAAGTTGTTGGGCTTGGTTGGTTAAGGTGCGTACTCTACTAAAGAAACTATTGACAGATTCATTTTCATCCATGCAAAGTTTATGAAATTGAGCATCAATAACAATGAGTTTGGATTTTCTTACAGAGGCAGAACCTTCATGAGAGTTAACCAATATTTCCCATGCTTCAAAGGCAGTAGTGCAGTTGGAGATGAGAAAATATTGGTCATCAGTGACTGCACTGAAGATGGCGTGCAGAGCCTTGGAGTTCATGTTGGATAGAGATTTCTCAGTGGCACTCCATTCACTGATGTTTTTCTCTTTGGTCACACCATCAGCTGTCACAGTTGGCACCTCATACTTGACATTCACAGCGTTCCAAGCCAAGTCATCAATGGACATGAGGAAGGTTCGCATCTTGTTCTTCCAGAAGGCAAAGTTGGAACCATCCAGTAAGGGAGGTTGCGTGTAGTTCCACCTTTGATTCATCTTGTAGTAGGGATCTCTCTCGGAAGAGTGTAGCTCTGATACCACTTGTTAGGTTCCCAGCAACCACAAGATGTACTCTTTATGCACAGTTCAATGAAATGGTTCAGTCTATCACAATGAACACACAGAATCAAACAACCAATGTAAAATGCTTGACCAGAGAACACATGCACAGCGGATAAATAAGCAAGCAACAAGCATAAAGAGTAATTAGAGACGCAAGGGTTGTTGACCCAGTTCGGCCTTCGGCCTACATCTGGGGGATACCAATCCAGGAGAGAGTTTTACTATGTGGTTCAATCATGGTTCACAACCATACACATAAGTAGAACTCGGACAGTGCTTCCTCTTCAAAACTTCCAGGAGGTGGGTTGGTTGATCAGGAACCTTCCCAGCTTCTGACTAGGTATCTCCACCTATTGCAACCCCTCAAGGCTTCCCACCTTGAGTTCTCCTGAAGACGTCAGAGAATGCACTTCCTTCAGAGCGACGGAGTCGATTGGAACAACAATCCCCAAAGTCGCTTGGACAGCCTCCTTCAATGGTCGCAGACGCACCAAGGAAAGGATCAATTCAGTTGCACGCTTTCTAGTCCAAGTCGAACACTGATTCTTGCAGCCACAGGTTGAGTCGATTCACACGAACGCTGCTTAATCAGTTAGGGTTCTTTCTTTTCACTTCAGGCTCGACGCTCTTGAGAGTATTTTTGATTATAATCTGATCGATGTAACTATATCTCTCAGAATGCCGAAACCCCTCTCTTAAACCAAGAATCCCACAGGCACATTTGAATAATTTTGCCAATTAGGGAAATAGCCGTTGGGATAATTCAGGGTTTAAGAGTACCAGCTCTATTCCTGAAATGGGGGAGTTTTCCTGCAAGAAAGATACGTTAGTATGCCTCCTCCCATTTCAGCAAAGGAGCCGTTGGGGTCTTCTCGAACTTTGGTCTCTTTCCCATAGCGATGCCCGAAATGAAAAACAGTACAACCAGAAGTTCAATCCTCTAAGTTCAATCATCGGTTGTGAACTTCCTACAAATTTACATGACTCAACACGGATAACTGCTGAAAGCATCTAAGTATGCCCCAGGACCATCCGCGTATTTTTTCACGACCCGTAACTATGATTATCATAAGAGATTCCCAACATATCATAAGATAAGATCAGGCCGAAAGGCGTAGTCGATGGACAATGTAGCCTTTCCGCCAGGCAAGATGCCTAATATTTATAACGCTCTGGTAGTTAAAGGTTAAACTAGTGCTTGCCGTTGCACTAGGAGCTGTTACACCGGGTGCTAAGGCATGGGTGTTTTGTATCCATTGAGCAAAAACAGGTTGTAATTGTATAGCGGTATCTGAAAACATATCTTGAGGACGCCCTAGGGCGCTCATGGTATCATTATGAATGTACAAACCAAAACTGTGAAAGCCCAGAAATATACATGCCCAGTTGAGATGTGATATGATTGCATCACGGTGTCTAAGGACACGATCCAACAGATCGTTGTATCGAGTAGTTGGATCATAGTCTCTTACCATAAAAATGGCTGCATGCGCAGCAGCACCGACTATAAGAAATCCACCAATCCACATGTGATGTGTAAACAATGACAGTTGTGTACCATAGTCAGTAGCTAGATATGGATAAGGGGGCATGGAATACATATGATGAGCTACAACAATGGTTAAAGAGCCTAACATGGCTAGGTTAAGAGATAATTGAGCATGCCATGACGTTGTTAGGATCTCGTATAGGCCTTTATGGCCTTGGCCTGTAAATGGACCTTTATGAGCTTCTAAAATGTCTTTTAGGCCATGACCAATGCCCCAGTTAGTCCTATACATGTGACCTGCTATCAGGAACAGAACTGCTATTTAGAAAATTTTACACATTCTCGATCAAAGTGATAAATTGGAGATCCGACTACAAGAAGACAGGGAGAGATTCCATTTCCCCTGACTCCATGTACTACAGTATCCACTTTTAATTTCCGAGGACATGCAAAAAGCGATAAATTTGTGTATTGATAAGACCATTCACTATTTCTTGGAGAAAAGCCTATTGGCTAGTGATTGTGAGGCCAAAATTGAATGGCAAGTGCTTTTCCTTGTGTGGATCCTTGTATAACCACTCATTAACGGATGCTGCTTCCCAGATTGGGTAAAAATGCAAACCGATAGCCACAATCCCACTTTCGGCGAGGCATAATCAAAGGTTTTCTCCCCCTCCCGGAGCCCAAGTATCATATAGGTTGGGGGGTAGGCCCTGGGGGGGAAGCCCTAGCCGATCCCCCTGTTTCACAGCGATAATCGGGAAAGAGGGTATGGATTAGATCGAATTTTTGAACTACTCGAGCTCGAGCTCGAGCTCGAGTCGAGTAGTTGAGCTCAAGTAGCTCAATTTTTTTTTTTATTACTTTTTTTCCTTCTCAAGCTCGAGCTCGAGCTCGAGTACTTGAGCTTATCGAGTATTTTTTAATTTTTTTTCATTTTTCTTTTAAAATTTACAAAAAAAAAAATAAAAAAAGGAAAATGGGTCGAGTGCTCGATACTCGACTCGAGTTCGAGTATCATATACACGGACTCGAGCTCGAGCTCGATACTCGAGTGCCCTACTCGACTACTCGACTCGACTCGAATTTTTCGAGTACGAGTCAAGTTTTTCCGAGGCGAGTCCCGAGTCGAGTTCGAGTAGCACTACTCGTTAATCACCCCTAGTTTGGCCACACAAATACACATTTCTATCAAAATATGAATAAACATAAGCAAATAGCAAAATTAATAGCACAACATTGGCACACAATCTCATCCAAACTTATCTAGCCATCTTTCAAGTCTTGGTTTGTTGTCCTGAGTTTCTTCGATCAATTGCGTGACTCTATTCAGCATTGACTCCATATGCCTTTTGACCTAAATTCATCCACGCAACATAAGAAAGAACGATTGAGAGTTTAAAGGAGCAAAGTATTAAAAATGCAACCAAAAAAAAAAAAAAAAAACACATCATGTATTAGTGAGAGTTCATTGAACACCACATTTGAATTGAGGGCATCATTTTGATCGTACAATCCACAATGCTTGAATTTTGTATCCTTTAGCTTTGTTAAAGGTTGTCATATGAACAATATTTATTTTGGCTTGATTTCAATCCCAAACATAAATTCTTCCAGATCAGAAAACCATATTGAATTCAAAACATAGTAAAACCCAGAGGCATATAGTAATCAACAAATAGATACCAAAACTGGCCGATGGCTTACCCCCAAAAAATAAATAGATACCAAATCAGAAGTAAGAATATTAACTCCACTAATACTATTTTTTTCCATGCATTATTCTCTGGAACTTTTAGTCTTTGAATCCCTTAATCTTATTGACTTTTGTGATAGAACCACTCATGAGTTGGTTCTCCGTCCCACAACACAATACGCAGCAAAAGGTCAAATCAAATGAAACAATTCAAGAAACGCATGGAACACTAGACAGTACCAAACTGGAAGAGGCTTACAGCAAATGAAATCGCGAGACTTGTGTCGCACAACACCTTCATCGAAGGAGAACAAAATCAAGATCGTAAATCCTAAAGATCCATCGGCTGAAAAAGGGACTGCACCGGAGACTGGCAGAGAGGTTTTAGCCTTTTAGGTCTTACCATTCACCCCAAAATCTCTCCATCGAAGACACTCGCTTGTGCTTTTCCGTGATATTATTTGCGCCGACTTAGGGATTAGGATTTCCTGTGATTTTATTTGCCCTAAAATGACGATTCTACCCATGGCATAGATTTTCTTTCCTTAATAATTTTCATAATCCATAATTACCTCAGCAAGAATACAAGCTGTCATCTTCTCTGCGCATATTTGAGGCTGCAAATCCTTCACAATGTCCCTTATAAGAACCACCCCTCTTCTTCGTTGCAATTTCATTCCTCCTATCCTATCCCAGTTTCTTCACATCCCCTAAACTCCAAAATTCAAGATCCCATCTCCCGAATCCAAGATTAAACTCCTATTTTCAAGATCCCATCTTTCGAATTCAAGATTTTCCTTCACAAAGATCCCATCTTTCGAATTCAAGATTTTCCTTCACAAAGATCTCATCTTTCGAATTCAAGATTTTCCTTCACAATGTCGCTTACGCTTCACTCCCTCGCCATATCCAACAACCTCCCCTCTACTTTGCAATTTCATTCCTCCTATCCCAGTTTCTTCACATCCCCTAAACCCCTAAATTCAAGATCCCATCTCCCGAATCCAAGTTTTTCCTTTTCTACTTTGCAATTTCGTTCTTCCTATCCCAGTTTCTTCACATCCCCTAAACTCCTAAATTCAAGATCCCATCTCCCGAATCCAAGATTTTCCTTTTCTACTTTGCAATCTCATTCCTCCTCCTATCCCAGTTTCTTCACATCCCCTAAACTCCTAAATTCGATATCCCATCTTCCGAATCCAAGATTTTCCTTTTCTCAAACTCCGCACAAAGAATGGGATAGATGTATCCTTCCAGTAAAAGAAGACCAAATACAAACAATAATCCAGGGTTAGTGCATTAGATGAGAAAGAATGACAACAGAAAAACCCTTGTTAACTTATTAACACCAATTTGCTACAATAAATTCTCTCTCAAGCGCACTTACCTTTTCAGCTTTCGCATCCGCGAACACCTTAAGGTCTCTCCTCAACTTCCATAAAGTTTCATCACAAGTGGAATTTATAAAGGATTCGAGCCCTTCCTTGCTAAGATCAGCCAGGCCTAACTTCTGAAACACAGTCTGCAAATGTCCCATCACCTTTTTGTCCAATAATTGCACAAGTTCCATTCTAAAGTTCCTCTTCTCCTCAATAGACAAAGGCCTGTAACCATAGAGTTTGATCCGTAAAGGACCTTTCTCTGGGCCAGTTGGCTTAATGTCTAAGCAATTCCTTTCCACATTCTTCTTGATATCTTGGCCATCTTTTTCCGAATCATCAACACCACCCCAATCTGTATTCTTGTCCAGGTTTTTCATTTTCGCCTCGACTAATTTCCATTTCTTATGGAAATTAGAGTTCAATAACTTGGCTGACTGATGAACTCTGTTATCCGGAGGATTATATAGCATTGCATTGGAAAATGTCAGCCTCACATCAGAAGCAAACCCTTCTATGCTAGAGTAGATATTGCCATCCAGTTTACGTTTAATAGTGCCCAAATCCATTGGTTCCAAGATTATTGAAAAATAATCAGGAATTTGCAACTTTACTGGGTCAACCGGCTCGCTGAAAATCCACCCGTCAGGGTGATTTAACAGTCCTTTCAATATATTCAAACAGTGATATTTCAGGCCCCGGTCCATCTTCTGCCTTTTACCACTCTGTAAATCAAGCGATGTCTCTGGCTTCCGCTTACAACAGTTTGCAGGCAAAGATTGCTTCCCAGGAACAGTTATTTCAGGACACTTCTTTCCACCAGCAGTGGATCTGTCCCCTTTCTTTAATACAATCTTCATGATGTCCTGGCATGACTTATCTTCTGAAGCATCCCGTATTCCTTTGGTAGTTATTTTGAACTTCAACTTTCGTGATACAGTATTATCGTCAGTAGCCATGCTCAGAAACTGCACAGAGTTGCAGCTCAGCACTTTGGTTTGGTTTTCAGCCACCATAAGTATTGGCCTCAATGACACCCTATAAGAAATAGGGAATAAATACTCAAAAAATAAGGGATAAATCATGCAAGAATCATATAAACAATCCAATGGACCAAACCATAGGATCTGCAACTGAGTCAGCAAACTATACCAAGTCCTTCAAGATAAAGTAAAACAAAACAGCCAATAGGTGATATATTGCTTATAAGTGATAATAACAAGCAAGGAACACGATTAAAAAATCAAATAACAAATGATGATTATTACAGAGAAAAACGCTAGAAGCCCACGAGAACCCAGCGATTAACTCTTCAAATCTAGGACTAGAAAGTCAACACAGTAATAAACAACAAAATTGGAAGAAAAAAAAAAACCCGTCGCAACTCAAATGATTCAAGATTCAACGATTAATATTCTTGGAATCTTGGACTACAATAACCATTAACTACATCTCTAAAGCCAGATCCATGGTCAAAATAACAACCTCGAAGACAAAATTACAAAAATCATTTATTCATTAAATGTACTTTATACGCCGGAAATAGAACAAAAGAAAATACCCACCAACCCAAAGCAACAAAACGATTAATTGTTCAAAACTTGGAGAAGAACCAATTCAAGGTTCACAAAACTGAATTCATCGCTGAAAATTACATGAAAACAATCACCCGGCTCTGGGATGTCCATAAACAAAAACTAAAAAACGAAAAAAGAAAAAGAAAAAAAAAAAAGGGATCTCCGTCCCAGAACACAATACGCAGCAAAAGGTCAAATCAAATGAAACGATTCAAGAAACGCATGGAACACTGGACAGTACCAAAATGGAAGATGCTTACAGCAAATGAAATCGCGAGACTTATGTCGCACAACACCTTCATCGAAGGAGAACAAAATCAAGATCGCAAATCCTGAAGATCTATCGGCTGAAAAAGAGACTGCGCCGGAGACTGGCAGAGAGGTTTTAGGGTTTTACCATTCACCCCAAAATCTCTCCATCGAAGCCACTCGCTTGCGCTTTTCCGTGATATTATTTGCGCCGACTTAGGGATTAGGATTTCCTGTGATTTTATTTGCCATAAAATGACGATTCTACCCATGGCATAGATTTTCTTTCCTTAAATAATTTCCGTAATAATCCATAATACCTCAATAACCATTTATCAAGAATCAATAATTTCCTTAAAAACAAAACTACACAAGTAAGAATACAAGCTGTCACTTTCTGTACGCATATTTTTTTTTTTTTTTGGTGAATACCAGGGTATCCTCAGGCCACTTGAAGGGTTGCCTCTCCCAAAGCAGAATTCTGCATACACAAAGGCTCTTCTGTACGCATATTTTTTTATATATTATTTTCTGTAATCTACTAAACACTATATTTTATTAAATTCATCATTAATGTTTGCCAATCAAATTTATTAATAATACTTTCTCTGTTTTGTAAAGATTGTTACGAACACACCTAACACGCAATTCAATGCATATTTTAAACCATTAATAACCTTAAAAACAAAACTACAGAAGTAAGAATACAAGCTGTCACTTTCTGTACGCATATTTTTTTATATATTATTGTCTGTAATCTACTAAACACTACTCCCTCCGTCCCATATTTATCTTCTTACTTTCCGTTTTTGGACGTCCCACATTTATCTTCCTACCCCAAAAAGGGAATTTTTTTTTACTAAAATGTCACTAAATGTCCATATATTTACAGAAAAACCAATCCTTAATTTTACTAACAATTGCACTACAAGACAAAAAGAGACAAATTTACCCCTCAAAAAGTACACATGAAAATAATAAAATACAACTTTCTTAAACTCCGTATCTACAGTGTCGAAGAAGATAAATATGGAACGGAGGGAGTATATTTTATTAAATTCATCATTAATGTTTACTAATCAAATTTATTAATAATACTTCCTCTATTTTTTTACTGGAAGGATACATCTAATGAACCCCATGAACTCGAACTCCGCACAAAGCGATCATGGGATTTTATGAGTTTACAACTAGAATCAGAATGGGATCCTACAACCGCGAATGGGCTTCAAGCGTTATTAAACAAAGCCAATAGCGGGGCAGATGTTATTGCTGGAGTATTGGACACTGGTAAAAAAAAATATTAGCAGCATCAAATCATCAATATAATATTAAAATAAAATTGATTAAATACTGAGAGATCGTATTTTTAAAATGTTTTTTTTTTTTTTAGCTAAGAATGGCGTTTATCTTTGAACAGATAGAGGGAAAGCTGCTGGAAACTTCTTGGAATCTAAGCATGGGAATATACATGATCAAATAACATCTGGGACTTCTAAACCACCGGTAGATGGATTTACATACCAAGAAATCGCACGGGTAAGAGATCCAGTATGTAATTGGTGTACATATATATATATTTTATTTTTTTATTGGTTTAATTCTATTAGTATGTAATTGGTTTAATTCTATTAGCCATACATTGTGTATTTGGAAGAACACACCGCTCAGAAAACCCCTCAAGAAATTGAGGAAGAACATCTTTCCTACTTGCGGATTGTCAAGAATTCATTGCAGGAAGCTAAATCGAGCATCATTTACAGCTTCACAAATGCTATAAGTGGCTTCGTTGCATTCCTCATCCCTCAAGAAGCTACTGCCCTATCAGGTCCATATTCTTACTAGTTTTATGGATCATGATTACGTATATTGAAACATTGTAAAATTGCATTTATCGGTTAATCGATGACATGATATTGATAACTTTGTGAACAGAAGTAGAAGGGGTGATTTCTGTGATCAAGGATGAATGAACCCTATGAACTCGGCTTCAAGGGCTACTGAGCAAAGCCAACAGCGGGGAAACTCTGCCATACAATCTGTTATCATGACCTCTCTTAACTCTTAAACATGCATGATGCATATATGCTACTACTATTTATTTTTATTTAACTTTTATTTCTTTATAGTGTAGATCATCTACACTAAATATGCAATCTCACCATTAGTGATTCTAGTTTTGTGATCTCTCAATCTATGGCTTGTTTACAATGTTGCTGTTAAACTCTCAAATTAATATATTAATATGAACAAGTGGTAACACACTTGATAACCGATGTGGGATACTTAACAATTGAATATCTCCCATTCCTTTATGCCAACATTGGTCTAGCAAGAGAGCCATTGCTTGTGGGTGGACCCAAAATGTGACTGCAGAATTATCAAAAAAATGGCTGAGTATGAAAGAAAAAAGAGTTAAAAAAGTTATCAGAATCCCTGAGCAAGGGGGCCACTGGCTCCCCTTGGAGCCGGGCCTGGCTAGGAGGCCGTACGTTATTGGAAAGAATAAATACACAAACGTTTTCCCCCGAAAAAAAAAATACACAAACGTTTATTAATCTTAATCCGATATGGTTTGCTACGAAATGTTTAATTATTGAATTTTTTAACTAAATCTTTTCTTTTCCTTTTTTTTTTCAAATGTTTATATGTGTGTTAGGGAATTACGTTACTGATAATAATACATATTTATTGGATATACTACTATACTAGTTGCATTTTAAAAATTTTGGCCCCCCTTTTTTCCCGAACAATCTATACAAACTAGGAAATGGGTGGTGAAAATTTTCGCATGCCACACAAATTACATACAAAGGGAACAAAGGGGTTAGGAGTCAGGGAACTTGGCAATTAGATCGAGTTCTTATCCCAAAAAGATTTTGCCTTTTTGATTTCAAATGTTTTTAATTTGAAGAACATGAATTACAGGACGATTCTTGCGATAATATGGCGTGCGTAAATCTGTAAGCTTTAAGGTTTCGGGAATGAAATGAATCCCTATTCCATGCATGCATAATCATCATCATGGAGGGGCAGAGGCTTATCATTAGTTCTTTTATTAGTTCAATTCCATCTTTTATGGTTTCTAATTCTTGTAGATAACTCATCTTCTAATATTTCTTATGTTTCTAATGAAGTCGTTTACTTCATCTATTTCAATTTCTCTTTCTAATTCTTCTATTTCTATTATGTCTAATTCATTCAAATACCATTCTTTTATTAATTCTGATTCTTCTTTTTTGGGGTCTATATGTTTCTGTATAATTACATATGCTTCTCTTTCATCTATCATTTTTGAGATCTTGAATTTTATTCTTAATAATTTTTGTTTTATTATTATGGTACTTATATCTTGTGGTAGGCTTTCTATTTCCTGTATTTTATTAGTTAACTTATCTAATGTTTCATTTTCTAATTTTATTCCTGGCATTAGTCTTCGCTATAATCTATCTCTTGGTCTGAAAATTCTGGTGAAGGTGCTCTAGTAAACATAGTGTTATGAATTATATATCCTGGATACATTCTATAAGTCGTAATTTCATTATTGATTAAAGTTAATTTGACTTGTGATAATAATTCTTGGTCTTCGTCTCTTTTTGATATTTTTTGTATTAAATTGCCATTATATTCTTCCATTTCGATTATATAGTTTCCTATCCAAAGCAATCTTTTTCCTCTATTTCCTTGTCTTATTCCAAATTCTTCATCGTTTTGTAATCTAGTTATTCTTCTTCTTCTGTCTATATATGTTTTTCTTTCTTCTATTTGTTGATCCATATTTTCTATTTCTCTTTGACTTATTTCATGATCAGGATTAAATGTGGGTGTTAAAAATCTTCGATTATTGTTGGTTCTTATTTCTGTAAGTGGTCTTATTTGTGGTTCTAATCCTCTTATTCTATGTAGAAATGCTCTTTCAATTCTTGCTTGTATCATCAAGCTTTCGGTGTTATTTTGTGCATATTCATTATTTCTATTTATAATATAGTTTTCAGTATCTTGTGGTTGAATCATACTTAGTGGATAATCTATTTCTTGATTTTCATCTAAAGGATATCTTGCGGTTGGAATATATTCTGGATATAGTTGTTCTGAAGTGTCTATTCTTAATCTTGTCATATGATTGTTTAATATATGATCATTATTATTATTATAATTACTCATGTCCAAGTTAATCGTTCTGGCGCTCTGATACCAATTATAAAAAGGGTTGAATTAATTTTAGAATATTGCATTACTAGTTGTATTATTTAGTCAGAAAAATAATAATCGCCATAATTACTTAGATTTTCTGGAGGTTCGTCATCATAGTTTTCACTTTCTGTTCCCATTCTGAGTATGATTATTTTATCCCAAAAACTTTTTTCTTCTGAATAGGGATATACCTTTTGATTATATTCTGTTAAAAATATGAGCATAGTATAAATAATATCGTTCCAATTTTCGATTCTTTCTTCCATAGTTTGTAAATATAGTCCATATTCGTATATTAATGAATGTATTTCTTCTTGATTCATTTTTTATAAATTAATTATTTTAGTGGGTTTACAAAGTAAGGGGAATTTTTGGTAATTAGGGAGTCAAGTTGTAGAGTGTATCTCATATTAAAAATAAAATTATTGGGATTAAAGTAAAAAAATTGAATTGGGTATTGTATGATAATTTTCAAACTTTGTAGGTAGTTGACCATAACAAAAATACTTATGTGTAGTGTACTGTAATATAAGGTAGTGGTGGTGGGTTTATCTCTAATTTCCTCAATATTTTATTAGTATAGAAAATTTAAAAAAATTAAAAAATTTTAAAAAACAAGTGGGGCCGCAAAATTTGGGGGGCCCTGAGCAAGGGGGCCACTGGCTCCCCTTGGAGCCGGGCCTGGCTAGGAGGCCGTACGTTATTGGAAAGAATAAATACACAAACGTTTATTAATCATAATCCGATATGGTTTGCTACGAAATGTTTAATTATTGAATTTTTTAACTAAATCTTTTCTTTCATTTTTTTTTTGTTTTTCAAATGTTTATATGTGTGTTAGGGAATTACGTTACTGATAATAATACATATTTATTGGATATACTACTATACTAGTTGCATTTTAAAAATTTTGGCCCCCCTTTTTTCCCGAACAATCTATACAAGCTAGGAAATGGGTGGTGAAAATTTCCGCATGCCACACAAATTACATACAAAGGGAACAAATGGGTTAGGAGTCAGGGAACTTGGCAATTAGATCGAGTTCTTATCCCAAAAAGATTTTGCCTTTTTGATTTCAAATGTTTTTAATTTGAAGAACATGAATTAGAGGACGATTCTTGCGATAATATGGCGTACTTAAATCTCTAAGCTTTAAGGTTTCGGGAATGAAATGAATCCCTATTCCATGCATAATCATCATCATGGAGGGGCAGAGGCTAGTTACGTTCTCTGACAAGGGGTACACTCTCAATTTGTCACATTCGGTTGTAGCAGTTCAGTATCTATTCTAGTGTCATAATACGAAGGAAATTCCGAGCAAGTTTGCAAGAAGAAAAACAGTGCAAATTTTTAAAGGGTTTAGAGGCCTGCAGCTAAACTTTAATTTGAGTATTTGACATACCAATAATGCACGTACACTCAAACTGGCCGACGAAACAAAAATGGATTTTTAATTATACCCACATTGGAACCTCTGATGAAAGCCACAACTTTAATTACTGATTACTAGGCACAACATTAGCTACATTCGTGACTTATTTTACCTAAACAGAACTGGGCCACTATTCTAAAGCTGCTGCATTATTCAATACTATCAACTTGCTTTGATTGATGTAAGAATAACACTTCTGTAAAAAGTTAGTACAACATTAATATATGCAGTCGGATATTGCAGCTCCAGTAGTACTGAACATACGTTCTATCAGCATATACGTACTGAGGCCAGCTCTTCAAAATTTGAGGTTCAGTTTTGCTTCCAGAACATCGAGTTTCAGCAATCGCTGCTTCGCTTCTAAAGGCGGAAAATCCTACATGGAGAAACTCTGCCATACATCTGCTGTCATGACCTCTCTTAACTCTTAAACAAGCATGCATATATGCTACTACCATTTTATTTATTTATTTATAGTGCAGATCATCTACACAAATATGCACTCTCATCATTAGTGATTCTAGTTTTGTGATCTCTCAATCTATGGCTTGTTTATAATGTTGCTGTTAAACTCTCATATTAATATATTATAATATAAACAAGGGGTCACACACTCGATAACCAACCGATGTGGGATACTTAACAATTGAATATCTCCCATTCCTTTATGCCAACATTAATGGTCTAGCAAGAGAGCCATTGCTTGTGGGTGGGGACCCAAAATGTGACTGCAGAATTATCACAAAAAATGGCTGAGTATGAAAGAAAAAAGAGTAAGAAAAGTTATCTATAGGGGTGGCCCTGGACATGGATATATGATCAAATATGAAATGAAACATTGCACCTGGACATGGATAATTAAGTGAGTGTATTCATTATTAACATACATTATTTACTGGAAATGTTCATGGGATCGACTGAATACAACACATCATCTGTACTACTACTACTATATATGTTATTTTCGCGAGCCTAATGTCCATATCTACATGTGTATAGCTTCCGTTGGTATGAAAAACATTATTTCCATTTCTGTAACCACTTACTGTAAAAAAAAATTCTATATTGATAATGGAGTTAAAATGGTACGGTGGGATGACTTTGACATTATAGTTAACTGTCCCAAGGACTTTGACATCTATCCCTCTGATATAATATCAAGATATAAATAAGCGAGTTGCGTGTAAGGGAGGATTACTTTAATTCTTCAAACACCTATCATGTAGAGATCCAACATTGGAAACAATGTTGATTTTCTAGCATCTTGCCGCACATTTCTTGTAGTGTTAACTAGCTGGGCTTGTGAAAGATATATGTCGAAACATAATTGAAACTTGAATATTTAACGTTGTACCATAGGAGTATAAGTTTGGTCGCAGGTCATTATTATTCATATATCTTGAATTAAATTGAAACATAGTATAACGTATGGGGGAAATAGACTTGTTGTTGTCTTTGTTTCTTTTGGTGTTGCAATGCCTTCTGTCTGTTTTCCGGTTAAAAACACATGTAAAGCAGCTAGGATAACCCTATCAAGCTTTTTATCTTTGTCGCTATGTTGCATTTTGTTCTTCCACCTTTTCCTTTTCATTGCACAAGACGGTATGACATCGATCGTGGTGTTGCTACATTTGATCATTGAGACAAATGTAAGAATGTAATATCATATCGTCGTTTTCATTTAATTACTTCATTCGATTAGCACATATATGAGCTTACTGAAAAACTTGAAAAGCTTGGATGATCGCATTACATTTCCAATACATGTCCAAAATACAAAGAGTCTACATCTAAACCAAAACAAAACAATATTAAAATTTTGGGAAGGCTTAAATTTAGAAAAAAATAAACTCAATAGTCAATACGTCTAAAATATCATATACTCCATCCGTCCCATCTATTGTGTCATGTATGATTTTTTGACACTATTCATTATTTAACATTGACTCAATTTTATTGCAAGTAAATATTTAGAAAAAAATAGTTGAGTTGGATCGATATTGTTAAGAATCGTATAATCATTTAGTTTTATACTCCCTCCGTCCCACTTAACTTGTCTTGTTTCATTTCTGCACACAATCCAATGCACATTTTCAATCGTTAATATCTCAAAATATGTACAAAAAAAATTATATAAAATATATATTCTAAAACTACATGATTTTACGATTCTAACAAGACCCAACTCGACTATTTTTTTTTCAAATATATACTTGCAATAACGTTGAATCAAAGTTAAACAATGAACAGTACCAAAAAGTCAAACAGGACAAGTATACTGGGACGGAGGGAGTAATATACATAATTTTTTGTTGTACATATTTTAATATATTAACGGTGAAAAAATACATAAAATTGTATGTAAAAGTAAAACAAGACAAGTTAAATGGGACAGATGAAGTATCATATAAAATGAATGGTCTAAATTACTAATGAAAGTTTATCAGAGCGATATGAGATAAGAAATACTCCTATGATTACTTCGAACTTTGTGAATGCACAATAGTTATTCTAGATGAAATGTACATATTTAATTTAGTTTCCATCAATACTATGTATGTATGATTAGTCTTTAATTATATGTGTTCAGAAAAGCTTGAATACCCACCGAAATTAAATTAAAGCATCAACAAAAGCTGCACATTCCGTGACAGCGATGCCAATTACAACCTCTATATAAATTGGTAGAATATATATCAAACCCACAAAGCACCATCCAGAAATAATTACAAGGATTTAGTAACATTCTGGACATCTTACAGGGATGATGAAAAGCCATCACTCGTTCAAAGCAACCCCCCTTTTGGTTTTCAGTTTTTTATTCTTGACTTCATATGCTCGACTACAGGTTCAATTTTGTCTGCTGTATTTTTATATTATGATCCATAAACATGTCAATTCATTTTGTATAAACCTAATGAGGTTGTATACGTATATATATATACCTTTTGATTTGTTTATTACTAGCCACACATAGTGTACTTGGGAGAGCATACCGGGCAGAAAACCCTGCAAGAGATTGAGAAAGAACATTATTCTTATCTGCTCGGTGTCAAGAATTCGTTCGAAGAAGCCGAATCGAGCATCATTTACAGCTACACGAAAGTCATAAATGGCTTCTCCGCATTCCTTACCCCTGAAGAAGCTGACGTCGTATCGGGTCCGTTTATTTTATGAATTTCGGGTTTACAGCTTTAGAAGTTTAGATCATATTTATATTGGCACTAGGCAATGATGTTGATGTTTGTCAGCAGAAATGGAAGGGGTCATTTCTGTATTCAAGGATGAACCAAAAAAACTCCATACATCTCGATCATGGGATTTCATCAGCTTACTTGGTGCCAACTGGGATCCTCAAAAGGCGGATGATCTTGAAGCTGCACTATTGCAGAAAGCCGGCAGCGGTTCAAATGTCATCGTTGGGGTCTTGGACACCGGTAATAATTAGTTTGGAATTGATTTGGGCCATTTGTTGTTTGTAAATGATTTTTCAACAACTGGTTAAACTAGTTTCAATAACTTATATATTTAAGTTTAGCAACTTTTAATGATATTTCAACAATAATCTTTGAATCATTTCCATCTTTTATGTATTTAACAGTAATAAAGGGGGTAATTAAATAATTTCAACAATGTTGGTTAATAAAAAGGATGGATGAATGAATTTTATCATCATTCCAAAAAAGAAGGAAAATACGTCCTAATTAAAAGTTGTCTCGAATAATCCTTTGGTCTTATAAATTTAAAGGATTGCATTTAATTGCAAAACTATGGAAAACCCTTATTATATAATCCATCATAATTAAGTCGATGTATTATGACCCACACTAGGGGCGTACTCGTTTCAGATTTTTATTAATTTTAAAAAGTCGGTTGATTTAGAAAGTCTATGAACTCCACGTAGAGTTGGTTGATTTTGTGCAGACTCTATGTAGAGTTTGACTGACTTGACAAAATCCATAGAAAATTTGAAGAGATTTTGCATACTTATAATTTTTAAAAGAATCCATTAAAGTCTATGAAGAATAAAAATATAAAGACGGTTGAATACCTCAAAATTTTTGAAGACTTTAAAATCTGTATTGAATACCTCTAGATTTTTAAAAACTTTTTAAAATTGAAATTGAATACACCCAGATTTTCAAACTCCAAAAAAATCTCATAGACTCTCTGTTGCGGAAGTGTACCCAAATTAGCCAAATGCAGCAAAATAAACAGACACAGAGAATTTACGTGGTTCGGTCAAATCGACCTACATCCACAGGCAAAAGGAGAAACAAAGTTTACTATGAGAGGAAATATTACAAAAGGGTTTGGACAATAAATTTCCGAACCCACAAAACCCACTCAACAAATGTAGACTCCTCACAAAAGAAAAGCCTACCAAAACACCCTAAAACTCTCTGGGCCAAATCTGCCCACTAAATTGAAGAAGCAGAGAAAACTCAAAGCTGCTTTGCTTTGCTTCTGCTTGCTTCTGCTTGGTGTGTTATTGCAAATGAAATTGTTGCCTATTTATAGGCAATTGAGGAGCAGCTTAAGCTGCAATTGCTACAGTGTAGCACACCAAAATGGAAGAATAAATGGCGGCACCTACCACTGAATAAATGCACCACCTAACAAATCTCCACCTTGGTGCATCTCAAGTATAATCGAATAATGAGTAGGCTCCACCTTGATCTCCAAACTTTTCCCCGAAAACAAATGTACCCAAACCATGCACACAAATGTGCCAAACGGTACTCAAACTCTTCTTTTGCCTCCAAATTTCCCACCATGGGAAAACAAAATGCCTCGGAGAGGCAATCAACAGCTCAAAACATTTAGCAAGTCCAAGCAATGTCGAAACTTGCTATGAGGTACTGGCTTAGTTAACATATCTGCAGGATTACCTGCCGTAGCAATCTTCTGCACTTTGATCCTTGATTCTGATCTCAGAAAATGATATCTCACGTCAATGTGTTTGGTTCTCTCATGATGAACATGATCCTTAGCCAAACATATTGCACTGAGGTTATCACAAAACACAACTGCTTGATCTTGATGTAGACCAAGATCGCCAACCAGTCCTTTTAACCAAATTCCCTCTTTGGCAGCCTCTGTCAACGCCATGTATTCTGCCTCCGTAGTAGACAGTGTCACTGTAGCCTGCAAAGTTGCTTTCCAACTAACGACAGAACCTCCAAGAGTGAAAACATAACCAGTCATTGATCTCCTGCTATCCACATCTCCAGCATAATCAGAATCAGAATACCCAACCACTGAACACTGCAAGTCGCCTCCATAGATGAGACCAACATCAGATGTACCTCTCAAATAGCGAAAAATTCGCTTCACAGCGAGCCAATGCTCTTTTCCTGGGTTCGCCATGAATCGGCTAACCACGCTGACTGCCTGTGCCAAATCAGGTCTAGTGCACACCATGGCATACATCAAGCTGCCCACTGCACTAGAATATGGAACCTTTGCCATATACTCCTTCTCAGCTTCAGATTTAGGTGCAAAGGTAGCTGAGAGTTGTGTATTAGTAACACATGGAGTATTCAAAGGTTTCGCCGAAGACATTTCAAACTTTGATAGAATCTTCTGGATGTAGCTTTTCTGTGACAAGAAAAGCTTCTTCTGATCTCTATCTCGATAGATCTCCATCCCCAGAATTTTCTGCGCTGCACCCAAATCCTTCATGTCGAACTCTGCACTCAGTAGACCTTTTAATTTCTGAATATCGGCCTTGTTCCGTGCAGCAATGAGCATGTCATCTACATATAGAAGCAAGTAGATGATCGAACCATCTTCCAATTTCTTGTGATAGACACAACAATCATATGGACTTCTGTTGTAGCCAAGCTCAACCATATAGCTATCAAATCTTTTATACCACTGTCTCGGAGATTGCTTCAGACCATATAATGGTCTCTTCAATTTGCAAACATGGTTTTCTTTTCCTGGTACAAGAAAACCTTCGGGCTGAGACATATAGATCTCCTCCTCCAATTCCCCATGAAGAAAGGCTGTCTTCACATCTAGTTGTTCGAGCTCCAGATCCTGATGCGCTACCATAGTCAACAAGACACGAATGGAAGTGTGTCTGACCACAGGTGAGAAGATCTCGTTGTAATCAACTCCTTCCCTCTGAGTAAATCCTCTAGCAACTAGTCGGGCTTTATATCGTACGCCCTCAGTTGGTGAGACACCTTCCTTCCTTTTGAAGATCCATTTGCAAGTGACAATCTTCCTTTCAGGTGGTTGTTTGACTAGCTCCCAAGTGTCGTTCTTATGTAACGACTCCATTTCATCTCCCATTGCAGCAAGCCACTGTACAGACTCGCCACATGATACGGCTTCTTTGTAAGTGGAGGGCTCAGAATAATTCAAATCTTCAGCTGTTTGTAGAGCATAACAGACAAAATCTTGATATCTGCTAGGAGGTTGGACTCCCACCCTTCTAGCACGATCATAAGCAATTCCTTGCTTCGGCACATCAGCTGAACTCGATGGTAGGTTGGTTTCAGGTGGTTCAACTTCGGTTGATTGATTGGAATCCAAGTGCACTTCCTGCTCTTGCTCAAACTCTCGTTGTTCATCTGAATCATCAGGTGAAAGTTGAAGCTCCACCTTACTGTCAGCATCCGAATTTTCTGAGACATTCACCACCTTCGTAGGCATACTGAGGATAGAATTCTCGTCAAACACCGCACTTCTGCTCAAGATAACTCTTTTCTCAGAAGGTGACCAAATTCTGAATCCCTTAACTCCATCTCCATATCCTACGAAAACGCCCTTCTTTGCTCTGGGCTCCAGTTTTCCCTCGCTTACGTGATAATAAGCCGCACATCCAAAAGACTTCAAATTCGAGTAATCATAGGAATTACCCGACCAAACCTCATAAGGAATCCGACAATCAATTCCAGTGTGAGGTCCCCGATTGATCAGAAAGCAAGCAGTGTTAACTGCCTCTGCCCAAAAGCTCCTTGGCAATCCAGAATTTGAGAGCATGCAGCGTGCCCTCTCCAAAAGCGTCTGATTCATACGCTCCGCCACTCCATTTTGCTGTGGAGTGTTTCTGACTGTGTGATGTCGTGCAATTCCATTGTTCTTGCAGAACTCATTGAATTCCCTCGAACAGAATTCCAGACCATTATCAGTTCGAAGCCTTTTAATCTTCTTGTTGGTCTGGTTCTCTACCAACGCCTTCCACTGCTTGAATTTCAAGAAAGCTTCGCCCTTTTCCTTCATCATGATTACCCAAGTCATCCTTGAATAATCATCGATAATGGACAAAAAGTATCTACTGCCCCCAAGCGACTCAATTCGTGAAGGACCCCAACAGTCAGAATGAATGTAATCCAACGTCGACTTCGTTCTGTGAGTTGCCTTTCCAAATTTGGTACGATGTAATTTACCAAATGTGCAGTGCTCACAGAACCCGAACTCAGCTAACTTGTGACCTTCAAGAAGACCACGACTTGACAGGATCTGCATTCCCCTCTGACTCATATGCCCAAGTCTAATATGCCATAGCTTGGACATATCAGAAGTATCAGCAACAGCAGCTACAGAATCTACTACAGTAGATCCCTGCACAACATACAGAGATCCATGCAAGACTCCTTTCAAAATCACGGATGATCCCTTCATGATGTAGAGTTCTCCATGCTCCCCTTCGTATCTGAAACCCTTATTGTCAAGGACTCTTAAGGATATCAGATTCTTCTTCAGCTTTGGAACATGTCTGACATCGTGCAGAGTTGCAATTTCACCGGCATGTGTTCTAAGCTTGATAGAACCAATCCCAGCTGTCTTACAGACAGAATCATTTGCCATAAAAATATTTCCTCCATCGACTGGTTCGTAGCTCGAAAACCACTCTTTGTTAGGACACATGTGGTATGATGCTCCAGAATCAAGAACCCATACATCATCTTGCGATGGTTGCACGCTTGTGACCAAAGCCAAATGATCCTCTGGATCTGTATCGCCGTTGACCGCAACAGAGACAGACTCCTGTTGCGTTCCCTGTTGTTGCTTCTTCATCATCTTGGGACACTGGGTCTTCCAATGTCCTTTCTCTTTACAATAATTGCATACATCACCTGGCTTGGGACCTTTAACAAAAGACTTTTTCTTCTTTTGTTTTACAAATTTTCCATGTCCCTTGCCACTGCTAACAACGAGCCCAGCAGCCTGATCTTCTACATTACTCGAAGATGCCTTATGGCGCAATTCCCTACTGTGCAGAGCAGCACGTACATCTTCTAAACTGACAGTATCTTTACCAACTATAAATGACTGTACAAAATTTTCAAATGATAGTGGTAAAGATACTAATAATATCAATGCAGCATCTTCGTCCTCGATAACGACATCAATATTACGCAACTCCAGCAAGATAGTGTTTAATCTATCGAGATGGTCTCGAAGAGATGTACCTTCCTGCATCCGTAGGCTGAACAAACGTTGCTTTAATAGCAACTTGTTGGTTAAAGACTTAGTCATATAAAGACTTTCTAGTTTTAACCACAGACCAGACGCCTTTGTTTCCATCGCAACTTCGGTAATGACATCATCTGCTAGGCACAGTAAAATGGTTGAATGAGCCTTCTCCTCCAGGCTCACCATCTCAGCATTATCTGGATCAACTTTTTCCTTCAATGGAGCCCACAGACCTTGTTGTTTTAACAAAGCCCGCATTTTGATTTGCCAAAGGCTAAAACTATTCCTCTCCGTGAACTTGTCAACCTTAATATTTATGGCCGACATTTTGCTAACAAGAGGCACAAACAAATCTCACAAAAGGGTAGCTTAACCGAGATGCGTTTCTGATGTGGAAGATCAGATTAACTGCGACCACAGAGCATACTACGCAATCAGGGCTCTGATACCAGTTTGTTGCGGAAGTGTACCCAAATTAGCCAAATGCAGCAAAATAAACAGACACAGAGAATTTACGTGGTTCGGTCAAATCGACCTACATCCACAGGCAAAAGGAGAAACAAAGTTTACTATGAGAGGAAATATTACAAAAGGGTTTGGACAATAAATTTCCGGACCCACAAAACCCACTCAACAAATGTAGACTCCTCACAAAAGAAAAGCCTACCAAAACACCCTAAAACTCTCTGGGCCAAATCTGCCCACTAAATTGAAGAAGCAGAGAAAACTCAAAGCTGCTTTGCTTTGCTTCTGCTTGCTTCTGCTTGGTGTGTTATTGCAAATGAAATTGTTGCCTATTTATAGGCAATTGAGGAGCAGCTTAAGCTGCAATTGCTACAGTGTAGCACACCAAAATGGAAGAATAAATGGCGGCACCTACCACTGAATAAATGCACCACCTAACACTCTCAATCCAATACACCCCATAAAAATACAAAAACGTGCTGATGAGATAAGTCATTAATTACTTTCCATGTAAGATAACTTCGAATTTAATGAATTTTTAATTTAGTCAGCATTGGGACCGGTAGATTGCCATAAAATTATTAATATAGTTGTTGAGAAAATATGCATGACAATGAAAATGAAGCACGTAACTTATATGGGATTAAATATGAAACTGAGATATTGTTTTCCTGTAAGTAAATATTGTACAAATTTTAATCGTCACCAAAGTTGAAATTCAATAAAATCGAAGTCCGCAAGCAACAATTTACTCTATCTAAATTTTGTGCTGTTGCAATAGGTATATGGCCGGAATCCGAAAGCTTTGCAGATACAGGGATGAGCCCTATTCCAAATTCATGGAAAGGAACTTGCGAAGCTGGCGTTCAGTTCAATAAGAGTAACTGTAACAAGTGAATCTCTTCCTTTATTATTAAATAAAACAACTGGTTGATGCAATAACATCTTAATATTACAGTAATACTCATATCGATGATGATGGTAATGGTGCCTTAACAGGAAAATAATCGGGGCTCGTTTCTTTGTGAGTGGTTACGAGGCTGAATTCGGACCAGTACAGTCGACAGTGGATTTACGTTCACCAAGAGACAAGGACGGGCACGGGACACACGTTTCATCAACAATAGGCGGTCAGAAGGTTGCGAATGCTTCTTCGCTTGGTGGGTTTGGAAATGGCACCATCAGAGGCGGAGCCCCTCTTGTCCGCCTAGCCATGTACAAGGTCTGCTGGAACACACCCGATGACAATGATGCCTGCTTCGACACAGATATTCTGGCGGCATTTGATAGTGCAATAAGTGATGGAGTTCAAGTAATTAGTGCTTCCCTCGGTTCAGATACTAGCTTCCCCTTTGACAAGGACAGCCTCGCAATTGGATCCTTGCACGCAGCTAAAGGAGATATCGTGGTATCCCTTAGCGCTGGGAATACTCCATTTCCAGGATCCGTTTCAAGTGTCGCCCCATGGATCCTCACTGTCGGGGCCAGTAGCATCGACCGGGCCTTCTCCTCACCAGCTGTGCTTGGAAATGGCTACCATGCCCGGGTTTGTATATAATACATTCCTTATTTATCACATCAAGGAAATTTGATGCAAACGAATGCTGACTTGCTCTCTGTTTCGTGGTTAACAGGGAGAATCAATTACGCCATTCATGCGCGCCACATATCCACTTGTTTACGCAGGAAACATAGAAATTCCCAACTCCACGACAAAGCTATCATCTGGGTTAGGACATGGACTCCTCTCCAAACACAATTAATTAACTAGTTGTCCAGTTGCAGCCATTTTCATGTATTATTATTTGTATTGTCTTGCAAAACTTCTTCCAGGTATTGCTCCAGTGGTACCCTGTCACCAAGCCTTGCGAAAGGAAAAGCAGTATTTTGCTTGGGGGATGGTACTTATGCAGCTAGCGAAGTAAAAAGGGCAGGAGGCAATGCAGCCGTGCTTCAAAAAGGCCATGATGGAATTGGTGTAATCGTCGAACGTTATCCACTTCCAACAACTACTGTCCTGGCTAATGAAACGAATACGATCCTGAGTTACATTCGTACTACTAAAGCACCCATGGTAACCCTCGCCCCTGCCACGACTTTGATAGGCACAAAGCCAGCCCCATTCATGGCTCCTTTCACCTCACAGGGACCCTCTGCGGTTGAACCCAATATTCTAAAGGTACATTGCCATTCGATGTGATTAGGATAACATTATCTAACATCTGGTGAATGTAGAACAATTCCTGTATTGATCCAATCTTTTGTTTATTAATATACAGCCAGATATTACTGCTCCTGGATTGAACATATTGGCAGCCTATTCTCAGGCTGAGTCTGCTGATGATAAGTTCACAATTATATCTGGAACATCTATGTCGTGCCCTCATATTTCAGGAATTGTGGCACTTCTTAGGGCCATACATCCTACCTGGAGCAGCGCTGCCATACGATCTTCTATTATGACCACTGGTAATGTCTATGACATGATGCATTGTTGCAAAAGTTGTATTGCCAATAATCATTGCTGTGTTTTCTCTGTTGGATGCAGCAAGTGCCACCAATAATCAGCTAAAACCAATAACAGACGACCTGCTAAATCCCGCAACTCCATTTTTGTATGGGTCAGGCCACGTTCAACCATCAAAAGCTGCTGATCTAGGGCTTGTTTATGATGCAAGTTACGATGATTATCTCCTATTCCTCTGCTCTAGCATCAGTCAATCTCTTGATCTAAGTTACAAATGTCCCACTTCAGGAGTAAATTCTCCCAGTAATTTGAACTATCCATCTCTCGCAATTGCTAACGTGCAAGGAGTGACCACTGTGAAAAGAAGTGTCAAGAATGTGGGAAGTGGAATGGCCAACTATTCTGTATCAATCGAGCAGCCCGCAGGTTACTCAGTTCAAGTCTCGCCAGCGACATTGAGCTTCACTCAAACAGGGGAAACTTTGAGCTTCAAGATAGTGATTCAACCACAGAGTTCTGCCAAGAAAAATGAATATGCATTTGGTTCTTACGCTTGGACCGATGGAGTTCATCAAGTTAGAAGTCCAATCGCATTATCAACTAATTAGAAACCGTGCAATGATGAGCTTTCACATCGCTTAATGGTATTGCATTATGTTCTTGTGAAAGATAAGAAGGAAAGCATGTTGGTGTTATGGAAAACAACCAAGCTTCTGGATGCCTTGTAAGTTGTAAGTTAAAGACAACAAAAAATAAAGTTACGAAAACATTGTAGATTATTACAAGGCCCTATTTTTTAAATTTTAATTTAGGTACTACAAATATCAATTGTTAAATTAAGTTACTGCAACATGTTATAAAAATAGCCAATTGAATTTTCGATAAATTTCTTGACTCCAGAAACTTTGCGGTTAAAATGAAAGTAATCAAAAATTGATAGGGTTAAAAAATATATTAAAAATTTAGTTCTATTTTTACTTCAAACTACTCTTGTAATAGTTTATTTTAATCACTCTTATTTGTAGAAGTTTAAAATGAAAAATAGGAATCGTAATGACCTATTTTAAAATTAAACGATAAAAATAATAATGTTGTCCTTATCGTTTTACAACTTTTTAAAAGAACAAGAGAGAAAAAAAGAATAAGTTACTTACTCCATTCTTTTATAATTGCCACTAGGGGTGGGAATAGGCCAGGCCAGGCCAGGCTTGCCTTGTACGGCCTAGGCCTACTTAGATTTTGTAAGGCCTGAGCCTGGCCTACGGCCTTTTATAGGCTTAATTTATAGGCCTAGGCCTGGCCTTTTTGTTTAAATAGGCTAAGTGTTAAGCCTTTTGGAGGTCTATTTAAGCCTATTTAGTTATTAAATAAATATTAAATAAAAATATTAATAAATATATTAATAAATTATAGAAAAATATATTAAAAAAATTATAACAGGCCGGCCTGATAGGCCTAAAAGGCTTTTCTATGAGGCCGGCCTAGGCCTATATAAACAAATAGGCCCTGAAAATTAGCCGGGCCTGGCCTATTTTGTAAATAGGCCAGGCCATGGTAGGCCTTAAAAAGGCCAGGCCGTAGGCTCCTGTCGGATGGCCTGGCCTATTCCCACCCCTAATTGCCACGACCCAGATTTCACGTAATTCAATATACATTTTTAATCCTTAATAACTCTAATTGTATACAAGTAAAAATTATGACAATTTGATATTCTAAATCTATGCGATTAGACGAATCCAATAAAATCTCACTTGACTATATTTTATTTTATATAATTGCATTAAAAAGTCGAATCAAAGTTACTTAGTGAACAGTGACAAAACTCCATCCGTGTCAATTAAGGGTCTGTTCTACACGCAGCTTCTGGAAGCTTTTGGGAGCTTTAACTTTTATTTCAAAACAATAGTCCGTTCTGCACACTAGCTTTTGAAGGCTTTAGTTGCGAATTGCAGTTCCGGGAAGCTCTACAATCAAAGGCTACGCGCAGTAGTTTTTGAGAGCTTTCGAAAGCTATTTTCCAAATTTAATTAATTTATCTCTTCAAATTATAATTTTTGAAAGCTACAGCTACTTGTACCGAATACTTATACAAAAGCTAATAGCTACAACTCCCAATAACTACAACGCCTACAACTGCAGCTTGCAACTACAGCTCGACGTGCAGAACGAACCTTTAAAAATGTTTGGTACAACTAGCTGTCATAAAATTTATAAAATGACATAAAAGGAGAAATATTCTTGGGTTATGATGTAGGCATTATCGGGTAATTGGTTGATTATTGGGTTAAAATTGTAATTGGATATAAATAAGTTTTTTTTTTTTTTTTGGTCGCTACCTTAGGTTGCTTCAATTTATAGAGTTTCAAATTGTAGCCACAGCTCTAAAACACTAGTATACAGATGGAGTTATAATTTTAATATAAAATCAGAAGCTGCCAAAAGCTTCGTGCAGAATAGACCCTGAAAAAATTACTGAATTTGATAATTATATAACTATTTTGTTGTAGTGTAATAATCTCAAAATAAAATCTACAAAAATTACTAATAATTAAGAAATAAAAACTTGATTATACATTTTTATAAGGTTGGACAAAATATTCCAACTAATTCGTTAAACCGCTGAATCGAATTGAAACCGACACTCGATTAACCGAGGACTCTGGTTACAAATACAAATACTTCATTACAAATATAAGGGCCTGTTTGTTTTGTCTTGTGAAAAAAGGAGAAGTCAGTAGAAGAAGGAGAAGGAGGGAGAAGGAGAATTCAAAAGCAAAAGCAGATCAAATAATTGTTCGTATGGATATTATTAAAGTTGCTTTTCAACGGAAACATGTTTGGATGAATTGTACGCAGAAGGACTTTTAATATATTGAAATTACTAAAATGAACATAATTAAATATTATAAGAATATTTATAATTAATTTTATTTCTTTTTTAAATGGGGTTATTTTTGTATTTTTATTACTAAATGACTTCTCCTTTTAAAAAAAGTAACCCTCTACCTACTTTGAAAAAAAGTAGAATTTTTACTTTTGTTTCTCCTTTTATTTTAAAAAAAAGTCAAAACAAACAGCTAAAAAAATTCAAAAGGACTTTTGGAAGAAGCAAAAGTCAAAAGGAGAAAAATTAAGGTAAAACAAATAGGCTCTAAATACAAATACCCGAAAAAGTCAATGTTAATCGAAACCATATCCACCCCTAGGTGACGAAGGATAAAAATCCACATATTACTCCCAAATTCTTTAATTAAATGATTATTCCATATTACTGGATTTTAATTATTAATTAATTGCAGCTATCAATACGTCCGTTTATGGTATAAATATCATAGCATTAAATAAATCCCCACAATCGATTAGGGGTTTCTTCTGAATCAAAAACCAGTTTGTGGGTTGTGGTCGCCTGCAAATCCTTCGCAATGTCCCTCACGCATCACGCCCTGCTTCACTGCCTCGCCGTATCCAAGAACCACCCCTCTTCTTCGTTGCAATTTCGTTCCTCCTATCCCATTTTCGTCGCATCCCCTAAACTCCTAAATTCAAGATCCCATCTCACGAATCCTAGATTTTCCTTTTCTCAAACCCGCCTGCTCGCCGCTGCGAAATTCGATTCCTCTTTTCAAGAACCCTGTTACGGGGTCTCGCACGGGAGTAGCGGCAATGCCGAAGAAGAAGAAGATGTTCTAGAGAAGGAGCTTGGGGAAGTTCACAGGGTTCCACTGGCAATGCAGAAGCAGAAACTACTAGAGCTCACTGGATTTACATACCAAGAACCAGTATGTATAATTGGTATATAAGTATATTTTTTTTATTTTTTATTGCTGTCCTGTTTCTTTTTTATATATATGTAAATTAAACATTGTTTCTTTAAATAAATATTTTTTTGTTTTTTTTGTTTTTTTTTTTTTTTACTAGGTATACATAGTGTACTTGGAAGAGCATACTGGACAGAAAACCGGAGAAGAAGTTGAGAAAGAACATCATTCCTACCTGCTGTCTGTGAAGAATTCCTTGGAGGAAGCTAAGTCGAGCGTGATTTATAGCTACAAAAATGTCATAAATGGCTTCGCTGCAGTCCTCACCCCTCAAGAAGCTACCACCATATCAGGTCATCAATTTTACTAATTGTATGCATCATGATTACATTCATTTAGGCATTTATCGGTTAGTCAATAACATACTATGACGTTGATAACTACTTTGTGTGCAGAGATGGAAGGGGTGATTTCTGTGTTAAAAGATAAACCCCATAAACTCCACACAACGCGTTCATGGGATTTCATCCGTTTACTAGAATCAGATGTTATTGCCGGATTATTGGACACTGGTAAAAAAAAAATTCACAGCGTCAATATAATATTAAAATAAAATGGATCAAATACTGTGAGATCATACTGACCGTATTTTTCAAATGGTTTTTTTTGTTTTGGTTTTTTTTTTTTTTTTTTTTTTTTGCTAAGAATAGGTATATGGCCAGAATCTAAAAGCTTTGATGACACTGGGATGGGTAATATTCGGACACCCTGGAAAGGGCGCAACAAGTAATTTCTCCAACAGAAGTCTGTATATTTTTTTTTTTCCGGGGGAGAAGTCTGTATATTTTATTTACTTAGGAACGTTTATTAGATACTAACATTATTGTACAAATTTTTCACACATGTATCATCAATCTTAAGAGGTCGTTGTGTTGCCCACGCTTCGGCGGCAGGTGGATTAGGGAAGATCACCGCGAGAGGGCATGCAGCAAAACGAGACATTGTGGTATGTTGTAGAGATCCAGTATGTAATTGGTATATACTCCTATATATTTTTTTTATTTTTTTTTTAATTGGTTTAATTCTATTAGTATGTAATTAGTAATGTAGGTCCCTTAGTGATTCAAGATTCTGTTATGGTCGTTATTACGATGTTCTAACTACGATATACGAAAGCGATAAAGAACACAGTAATTTGATAACCCAGTTCGGTCCTTCCGACCTACGTCTGGGGGATACCAATCCAGGCGACCTTCACTAGACAGAAAAACCAAAACACAAACACGCTATACTAGCCTAACATCAGAATCCAAACTCTACCACTAGATGATACGATCTAGTTGATCAGACGTCGTTGAGACTCCCCCTCAACACACCTGTAGGGAACACACCCTAGAATGGAATCTTCAAGGCACCAGCGCTGTCCGTCGTTCTCCTTGGTTTTCCTCTTTGATCGCATGAATTCCTCCAGATCTTTCTTGAATATTGAAGATCACAATATCTCCAGATATTCCAATGTAATCTCAATCTAATCTTGTTCTTCTAAAAGTATCTCACACTATGAATTCTTGAAGAACATTTACAAGACTCTCTCAAAACTTTCTCACTGTAATCTCATAGAATGAATACAAAATAAAATCGCTCAAAGAACTACTCTAAACAGATTACAGACCCTGCACTATATAAAGAGTACAAAAGTCATAACTACCAGCAGAGTTAACTGTCGTCGTCAGTCTGATGTGCCAACACCTGAGAAACATCTCAATGAAAAGTACAAGGTTAAGTTGTCATAACACAGTATTAACAATCTCCCCCACATTTCATGGAGATGTTGATCCATCAAACAAGGTGTCTATCAAAAATGCAAACAATAATCAATTCAGATTATGATAGATAAGCACATCAAACAATATAACAAAATATCAATAAAGTAAAGTTCCAAACAAGACGACAGTAATAGAGAGTCAATAGTCCATCACCAAAAGTCCATCACAGTTCATCCAAAAACAAACAAACACAATCATCAAAACAGTGTCATCATCACAAAGTTTAAACATCCATCAGCAGACAATCACCAAAAACATTAAAAAGTTTAGTCAGAGTCAGAAAAGTGTTACCCAAATGTACCAAAAGTGTTACCCAAATGTACCAACAACCATACCACATCGAGATGACCTCCACCAAATCAGACACCACCACACTTGTTTCTCCCCCTTGATGGATCAAACTACTCCATCTGAAGAATCCTCTTCCTCATCAGCAAATGGATTCTGCTCTTCAGAACGAGCTCCACTTGAAGAGGCCTTGCGGGTTGGAGACAGGGAACCTGGAAGCATACTTATAATTTGTGCAATCTTGCGCTTGGTAGCAATGGCTTCCTGACTGATCTTTGTCTGCTTGTCACTAAGGGCAAGCAACTCAGATTTGATCTGCAAAATGAGATCGGTTCCTGACGGTGGTGGTCCTTCCTTGAAGTCATTATGCTTGTCACAAAGCTCTTGGGAAGGGGAATGTGCATTTATCTTGATCAGGTCATCCTTCTTGGTCTTAATGCCATTGTGATGCAGCAACAAAGTGATAAGGCCAGGGTATGGTAGACTAGCAGTCTTTGTGATTAGATCACGAGTAAAACCTAGCATACGCTTCAAAACCAGCAGACCAAAATTCATAAGTTCTATTCCAGAATCAATACAAAACAAAAGTTTACCCATTTCCAGTGAAGGCTGTGAGGCGTTCGATGTTGGCAGGATGTTTGCACGACACAAATAGAACAAACAGTGAAATTTCATGGTCATGTCAGAAACACTGCACTTCTTCCGGCCAAAGTCGAAAGCCCTCTCATTTGAAATGGTGTAGGCTATGTCGGCAGGCGAGTGAGGCAAATACTCCATTGGATCACCGAGATCGTCGTTTGGTGCAAGTTCTAACAACGCATTGATAACACCAGGAGTTAAATCAATAAACTTGCCTCTAATGTATATCTTACCGAACCACGGAGACTTTTTGTTGAGAACATCAGGATGTAAATTGGCGTAGAACTCTCTGACCAGTGTTGGAGAGTAAGCTTTAAACACCCTTGACCATTTCAGTAAATGTCTTTCTTCAAGAAATTCAACGAACCCTAGGTCCGTGTATGAAGAATGGACAAAAGTCTCCTCTGGGATGAACTTTCTGTTGACAAGGTCTTTGGTTCCGAATAGCATCATTTCCTTGGTGAAGTATGTCATGTTGAATGCTCTTTGTGACTGTAAATCTCGCCTTGTGGTCTCTGGAGTCCTCTGGGTCCTTGGTCGTTTCGCAGGTGTACCAACATCACTGGTAGAGGTGCTCCGCTTCTTTCTTTGAGAAGACCTAGTAGTTGGTCGTCGGACATCGGTTCCAACATTAGCTTGTTCTGGGACCTCTGGTTCATTATGAGGCAGAATATGGTCTTCTTCTTCCTGGACATGTTCGGCTTCAACATCGACAGGATTTGGAGTGGCTTCGGTGGGGTTTTCAGTAGATTTCTCAGTAGGGTTTTGAGTAGGATCTTGAGGAGGGTTTTGCACTGGACTAGGAGGAGGGGTTGGATACATAGTGACAATAGGCTCAGCGTTTTCAGCAAATTCTGTAAGTTGGGTTTCTACAGCTTCAGTGGGGTTTTGAGTAGTATTTCCTGGCGTAACATTGTGTTCCTCAACTACATTTTCAGAAAGGTTTGGGTTATCTGAAGTAATCGGGGGCTCTGAAGTTGTTTGAGATGGATCAGAGGCCTTTTCGGGTAGGTTGGTTGAGGAAGATGAAGCCATAGGTAGAAAAACTGCAAAACTCAAGCTAGAAACTGATATGAAGTAAAATGAAAACCCAAACTATTGATTATAAAGAGAAAACGAAGATGAAGAGGCGAGAGAGAGACGACGGTTTCCCCTGACGTGCGACGTGACTGAGGCGTCAGTTTGCAGTCATCATGACTGTAGGACGACAGTTTCTCCAAAACTCTATCCAAAATGAATTTGGGCCTACAAAACTTATGGACTAGATCAAGTGTAAAATGCAAAAATAAACATAGATATTGATCAAATTTAACTAGAATAGCAAAGGCCCATAGTAGATCTAAGTGTTTCAAACCTTTCACCGTCGAGTGCTTTAGTAAGGATGTCAGCCCGTTGTTCCAACGTCCCTATATGCTCAATGTTGCACACACCCTCTTCAACCAAATCTCTTATAAAATGATACCTTATATCAATATGTTTGCTGCGACTATGTAGAACAGGATTCTTTGAAATATTAATTGCACTTGTATTGTCGCAATACACCTTGAAATCATCCTTCTTGATCCCATAATCACATAAGACTTGTTTCATCCACATCAATTGTGAGCAACAACAAGTTGCAGCAATATACTCTGCTTCCGCTGTAGATAATGCAACTATGTTCTGCTTTCTAGAAAACCAACATACTAAATTATTTCCTAGATAGAAACATCCTCCCGTTGTTAACCTTCTGTCATCACAACATCCTGCCCAATCCGAGTCAGTGAACCCTATCAAATCCAAACTTGATCTTTTAGAGAACCAAATCCCTAGTCCAATAGTTCCTTTCACATATCTCATGATGCGTTTAACAGCTTTCAAATGCACTTCCTTAGGATTTGCTTGAAATCTAGCACAAACTCCAGTACTAAAGGATATGTCTGGTCTAGTAGCTGTTAAGTAGAGTAAACTTCCAATCATACTTCTATATAGCTTCTGATCTACATTAGCTCCATGATCATCTTTAGATAACTTCTGTTGTTGACCCTGTGGAGTTCTAGCAATCTTGCTATCTTCCAACTTGAATCTCTTTAGCATATTCCGAGCATACTTTTCTTGACTAAGAAACATTCCATCTTTCATTTGTTTCACTTGAAGTCCTAGAAAGTAAGTCAACTCTCCCATCATGCTCATCTCGAACTCTGATTGCATAGCTTGAACAAAGTTGTTTCTGAGATGTTCAGACGTTGATCCAAAAATTATATCATCAACATATACCTGTGCAATTATGAAGTGGTTGTCTTCATGCTTCACAAACATCGTCTTATCAGCTTCTCCTCTCTTATATCCATTATGAATGAGAAATGAAGACAATCGATCATACCAAGCTCTAGGAGCTTGCTTTAATCCATAAAGTGCACCCTTTACTCGATATACATGATTCGGTCTAGTTGGATCTTCAAAACCAGTAGGTTGTGCCACAAATATCTCCTCTTTGATCTTCCCATTTAAGAAAGCTGTCTTGATGTCCAATTGATACAACTTGAAATCCATAGAGCATGCAAATGCTAACAAAATTCGAACAGCTTCCATCCTTGCAACAGGTGCAAACGTTTCACCATAATCCAGACCTTCTATCTGTGTAAAACCTTGAGCAACTAGACGAGCTTTATTCCTTATAATGTTGCCTTGCTCATCAGTTTTATTCCTAAAGACCCATTTCGTGCCAATGACATTGATGTTCTTCGGTTGTTCCACCAACTCCCAAACATCGTTTCTTTCAAACTGGATCAACTCATCTTGCATGGCTGCTATCCAATACTCATCTTGTAGGGCTTCGGATACATTCTTAGGTTCCACTCTAGATATGAAGCAATTTAATCCTGCCAATTCTCTGTAATTGACCTTCTTGCTTCGAGTTAGGCGTTGAGCACTAGGATCACCTATAATGTCTTGCTGTGAGTGATGCTTTAGAGTCCTTGGACCTCTTCTCTTATCAGAAACATCAGCTTTAGAACTTGAATCATCATTCTCTGGATTATCCTCATGATCATCTTCTCCATCATCATTAATGACTATTCCTTCTTTCTGTTGTTGACTGGATGTACCAACATCAGGAATATCTGATGGAGTATCAACGCTTGGGGCAGCATCATCATCATAATCTCTGGGTAAACAATATTTATCCTCAAAAAGGACATTCACTGTTTCAATAACCTTTCGAGATTGGATCAAATAAACTCGATAAGCTCTTGAGTTATTGGAGTAACCCAAAAACCATCCTTCTTCAGCTCTAGCATCAAACTTCTTAATTTGTTCTCTATCCCTGTAGACAAAACATTTACATCCAAAAATATGAAAGTATTTAACAGTAGGAGTTTTACCATTCCAGATTTGATATGGAGTGTTGTTAGTATGAGGTGTCAACAACACACGATTGATGATGTGGCAAGCTGTATGAATTGCTTCGGCCCAAAATGATTTTCCAAGTGCAGTAGAATGTAGCATTGAACGTGCCATCTCTTGAAGTGTCCTATTCTTCCTTTCAGCAATTCCATTCTGTTGAGGTGTCTTTGGGGCAGAGTACTCATGAAATATTCCATGGTTGTTGCAGAAATGTTCAAACTCCTGATTCTCAAACTCTCTACCATGATCAGGACGGATCCTTTGAATTTTAGTTTGCTTTTCATTCATCAACTTCAGGCTTAGCTTTTCAAAGTGTTGGAAGGCTTCATCTTTGCTCCTGAGAAAACATACCCAAGTGAATCTCGAAAAATCATCAACACAAACTAAAACATACCTTTTGCCATTTAGGCTTTCAGTTTCTGTTGGACCCATAAGATCCATATGAATTAGTTCTAAGCAATGATCTGTAGAGACTCCATCAGTCTTCTTATGTTGAACTCGGGTTTGCTTTCCTTTTGAACAGTCCACACATGTAAGATCTTTGTTGTTGTGTAGTTTAGGCAGACCTCTGACAGCGGCTGAACAACTTAGCTTGTACAATGATTGATAGTTGAGATGTCCAAGCTTCTTGTGCCATAAATTTGTGAGGTCATCTATGCTTACAAGTGCCTGATCTAGATTAGCCTCCAAAGTATAGCAATTGTTCTTAGAACGTTTACCAGTCATAATATTGTTTCTCCTGTGATCAAATACTTGACAAAGAAATTTGTTAAAAATAACAAGAGAATCTTCATCACACAATTGACTAATTGAAATGAGATTAGTAGTAAGCCCTTCAACATGATAAACTCTAGAAAGTTTAGAAAGTTCATCATCCTTTACATTACCATAACCAGTGATCTTGCTTCTAGCACCATCACCAAAGACTACATCTCCACAGTCTTTGTCTGTAAAGTTGTTGAGAATCTCCTTACTACCTGTCATGTGTCTAGAATAGCCTGAATCAAAGTACCACTTTCTAGAACGTGGTTGTTGCTGCGATGATAGAACAACAAAGCAATTACTTTCCTTCCTCTTTGGCACCCATTCCATCTGAATTCGAATCTTCTTCTTTAGGTCTTCATGAGGCCAAACTACTGGGCGTCCGTTCATAAGATCACGAACTATCCTCATGCACGTTTCAGCTGAATGACCAGGTAAGTTGCAATAGAGACAGTCTCTTCGTCGTTTAGGTGATGTAGGAACATTCTGATGTGTCAGTGAACTTTCTTCAGCATTCAGATTTCCACCACTAACAAATAGTCTTTTTCCAGTAGATGCTTGATTCTTGTACCCAATACCAGTCATGTCTCTATAGCTTTTTCCAATAGACAAAACTTCATCAAGTTTACCTTTCCCTTTGGTCATCTTCTCTAGGTCAGCAACTCTAACTTTCAATTTTATAGATTCCTCTCTGAATGATTCCTTCTCTTTAGTCACAGTAGAAATTTGAAGCTTCACTTCATCATACTTTCCCTTAAGAACCTTTAGATCATCAATTGCCTTGATCTTTTCAGCTTCTGCTTTATCCAGAGTCAGACGGATGTCAGTGAGTTGTTTCGACAACTGCTCATTCTCATGTACAGCTTCTTCATATTCTTCCTTAAGTTCTTCATAGATTTCAACAAGCTCGGCATAAAGACTACCTGATTCACCTGAAACAATAGATGAAATATCAGCAATTAACTTTATTGACTCAGGATTACCTTCCAAGGGATCTGGACTGGCTTCTCTCGTAACAAAAGCAACTACATCATCTTCATCACTGGATTGTTCTTCCTCAGGTTCATCTTCTGAATCATTATCACTTAGTGTAGCTTGAAGTGCCTTTCCTCTCCTTTTCTTGGCAGTAGGGCACTCCTTTCTGACATGGCCTCTCCCATTACATTCAAAACATATAATCTCAGAAGATTTCTCGGATCTGTCATCATCTCTATCTTTCTTTGGTTTCCTGAATTTCCCATCAGTTTTCTTCTCAAATTTGCCGTTCTGCTTCTCGGTTGTCACCGGGTTGTCAGAACATCTGTTCTTCTTTTGAAATTTCTTGAAATGCTTATTCTGAAGCATTCTACCGATTCTCTTTGAGAGCAAAGAAACCTCTTCTTCAAAGCTTTCAGCTGGTTCTTCCTCAGCCTTGAATGCAATGTTCTTGCTTGATCTTTCAGTGGCTAAGTGATTGATCTCATATGTTTGAAGAATGCCGACTAGTTCTCTCAATGACATGGTCTTAATTTTCTCCACCTCTTCAAGGGCTGCAACCTTCGCAGAATACTTCTTAGACACAGTTCTAAGAAACTTCCTCACGAGCTTAGATGATTCAAAAGTCATTCCAAGAGCTGTTGCTTGGTTAACAATGTCTTGAAATCTCCCAAAGTATGAAGTGATATCCTCATCGTTCGTCATCCTTAGACTGTCAAAAATTGATTCAATCCGTTGTAGACGCGTTGTTTTGACATCTTCAGAACCTTCGTGTTGAGTCTCCAAGAAGTTCCAAGCCTCGTAAGCAGATGTGCAGTTGGCGATCATTCTGAATTGCGCTTCGTCCATTGCACCACTAATCGCGTTAAGAGCTGTGTAATTGGCTGATCTTGCAGTCCTTTCGGCCTGTGTGAGTTCGGCATTTGTCGCGGGTCGAATTGTAGTCGTGGCCGTCTCTCCTTCTCCAGTTCGAACAGTTCTTGTTGGATGAATCCATGGCTCCAAGACTGAGTCCCAAACACCATCTCCTTGTGCCAGCAGGTAATTGCGCATCCTGGCTTTCCAATAGGCATAGTCATTTCCGTCGAACAATGGTGGACGAGTGTTAGACGCTCCTTCTCGACTCATGTTTCTTGAATCTTGAATGAATGGATTTTCTCAGTTACGTTAGAGAACTCGCTCTGATACCAATTTGTAGGTCCCTTAGTGATTCAAGATTCTGTTATGGTCGTTATTACGATGTTCTAACTACGATATACGAAAGCGATAAAGAACACAGTAATTTGATAACCCAGTTCGGTCCTTCCGACCTACGTCTGGGGGATACCAATCCAGGCGACCTTCACTAGACAGAAAAACCAAAACACAAACACGCTATACTAGCCTAACATCAGAATCCAAACTCTACCACTAGATGATACGATCTAGTTGATCAGACGTCGTTGAGACTCCCCCTCAACACACCTGTAGGGAACACACCCTAGAATGGAATCTTCAAGGCACCAGCGCTGTCCGTCGTTCTCCTTGGTTTTCTTCTTTGATCGCATGAATTCCTCCAGATCTTTCTTGAATATTGAAGATCACAATATCTCCAGATATTCCAATGTAATCTCAATCTAATCTTGTTCTTCTAAAAGTATCTCACACTATGAATTCTTGAAGAACATTTACAAGACTCTCTCAAAACTTTCTCACTGTAATCTCATAGAATGAATACAAAATAAAATCGCTCAAAGAACTACTCTAAACAGATTACAGACCCTGCACTATATAAAGAGTACAAAAGTCATAACTACCAGCAGAGTTAACTGTCGTCGTCAGTCTGATGTGCCAACACCTGAGAAACATCTCAATGAAAAGTACAAGGTTAAGTTGTCATAACACAGTATTAACAAGTAAAATACTTTTTTTTAATTTTTGTTCATTTTTCTTTAAGTAGCCATACATTGTGTATTTGGAAGAACACACCACTCAGAAAACCCAGCAACAAATTGAGGAAGAACATCTTTCCTACTTGCGGATTGTCAAGAATTCATTGCAGGAAGCTAAATCGAGCATCATTTACAGCTACACAAAGGTTATAAATGGCTTCGTTGCATTCCTCACCCCTCAAGAAGCTACCGCCCTTTCAGGTCCATCATTCTTACTAGTTTTTTTTTTTATGGATCATGATCATGATTACATATATTGGAACATTGTAAAATTCATTTAGGCATTTTATGGGTGGTTTAATCGATGACATATGGTATTGATAACTTTGTGAGCAGAAGTAGAAGGGGTGATTTCTGTGTTCAAGGATTCAAGGGCTTCTATAAATAATGTTCAAGGAATCAAGGGCTTCTACAAAGGTTGATGGGCTTCAAGGGCCAACAACGGGGAAACTCTGCCTTACAATCTACTATCATGATCTCTCTTAACTCTTAAACATGCATGATGCATATATGCTACTACTATTTATTTTTATTTAACTTTTATTTTATTTATAGTGTAGATCATCTACACTAAATATGCAATCTCACGCTTAGTGATTCTAGTTTTGTGATCTCTCAATCTATGGCTTGTTTACAATGTTTCTGTTAAACTCTCATATTAATATATTATAATATAAACAAAGAGGGGTAACATGTACACTCAATAACCTGTGGGATACTTTAACAATTGAATATCTCCAATCCCTTTATGCCAACATTGGTGTAGCAAGAGAGCCATTGCTTGCTTGTGGGTGGACCCAAAATGTGACTGCAGAATTATCAAAAAAAAAAAAAAAAAAATGGCTCTGTGGTTGAAGTTTTGCGTTTTCTTTGCGAAATTCCGATCTTGTCCAGGAAATCCGAATGGTGGTGGAGGGAAGAGGGAAAGAATTTTGTGGTAAAATTGATCTTGTTTACTTTCCCCCCAATTCTTCCTTTCCTCCACGATCTCTGCGTGCTTTTCTATTTGGAGTCCAAGCATTTGATCTTCTGCTTTCTAATCTTATTTGTTAAATTTCTTTTGTAAGTTGCTTTGAATCGAGATTGATTCTTTTTTTTCTTTTTATTCTTGAACTTGATTTTGTTATTTGTTATAAATGCAGAGTTCAAATAATCAGTTTCTGAAGAGCATTGTTAGGCGTGATTTTAAATATATACTCTGTGTGTGTGTGTGTGTGTTCTCACTACTTAAACATATAAAGTTAGAATATTTATAAAATAATTTGAGGTTCCAGATGTGGATTCATATGGCTGCAGTTCATTAGCTCAACTGTGTGTTTTAGTTCATTGGATTTGATTTATTTCAATTCTTTTAATAGAATTTAGAACTTGAGAATCCTGTATAATACCATTGAATCATGTATGATGCCATTGATGTATTATCCTTATGTGCAGTCTAACTGTATCATATTTGTAGTATCCCCTGCAAATATGATATTGCTACATCAGATGCCATTAAGCTTGCAAATATTGATGATGCCCTGGTTCTGATCGATTAAATGCTTGAGTGGGGATTGGAGTGATCATACTTGGGGCTTTTGTATAACTCATATAGCACTCAAGCTTGTAAACTTTTTCTGGTGCAGTTTAGATATTCCATGTAGTTTGTAGTAATCTGTTTCATAGTATTATTCTCCTTCAGGCATCTATAACTTTATTGTTCTACTTAACCTGTTATATTTCAAGCACAAGAGAAGTCTATTTGGGCTGCTATTTACAGACCTATCTTCCAATGCATAGAAAATGTTTTGCCTTTGTGGATAGATTGTTGGACACACCTCCTCCTGTTCTAGATGAAGCTATTGCAATTCCAAAGGCATGTTTAATGTTTTGCTTTGAGACTCTTGCTGACAGTTTCAAGTCAGGGAACTTCACCTTTTTCCAGATTGCATAATGAGTTCAATATTTTCCAAGTTATTCAATTCTTGGAATAACAAGAATACAATATGTTCACTAGGATAGTGTTTGATACAGCCCCCATGGTGAGGAAAATGACACTTCTGATTTTTAATCTATCTTTCTAGGTGCCTATTGCATGGGATCACATGTTATTGGAGAGATTTGGGCAACGAATGGGGCTCTTAAGCACGAATGGTAATGCTGCAAGAATTCAAAACAAGTGAAGTATCTTCATTACAGGTGGTGTGTGGCAAATCCTAATGGAGATGTGTATGTTGTGGTTAACCATGTGAACGCTTGTTCTTATGTTGATTACACGGTGCGGAACTATGGAGGTTCTTGCATGACATCGGCAAGAATGGACGACTTTGCTTTCGAAATCCAATGAAACTGAAGGGAGTCTGCTTAATGTCTACACAACAACATCTGCAACGATGATCTTATCATTTATTTATTTTCATGATTACATATATTGAAACATTGTAAAATTCATTTAGGCATTTATCGGTGGTTAATCGATGACTGACATATGATATTGATAACTTTGTGAGCAGAAGTAGAAGGGGTGATTTCTGTGTTTAAGAAATCAAGGGCTTCTACAAAGGTATGAAAGAATTAATATAAACAAGGCCGGGTAACACACTCGATAACCAACCGATGTGGGATACTTAAGAATTGAATATCTCCCGTTCCTTTATGCCAACATTAATGGTCTAGCAAGAGAGCCATTGCTTGTGGGTGGGGACCCAAAATGTGACTGCAGAAATATCACAAAAAATGGCCGAGTATGAAAGAAAAAAGGTTTAGAAAAATTACTATGTTGCATTTTGTTCTTCCACCTTTTCCTTTTCATTGCACTAGACGGTATGTCATCGATCGTGGTGTTGCTACATTTGATCATTGAGACAAATGTAAGAATGTAATATCATATCGTCGTTTTCATTTAAATACGTTATTATTCGATTTGCACATCCTATACGATCTTACTGAAAAACTTGAAAAGCTTGGATGGTCGCATTACATTTCCAATACATGTCCAACATACAAAAAGTCTACATCTAAACCAAAACAAAACAATATTAAAATTTTGGTAAGGCTTAAATTTAGAAAAATATACTACACTCAATAGTCAATACCTCTAAAATATCATATACTCCCTCCATCCCATCTACTGTGTCATGTTTGGCTTTTTTACACTGTTCATTATTTTTTAAAATTGACTCAATTTTATTGCGAGTAAATATTTAGAAAAAATAGTCGATTTGGATCTTGTTAGACTCGTATAATAATTTAGTGTAGAATATACATAATTTTTTGTTCTACATATTTTGATATATTAACGGTGGAAAAATGCATTGAATTGTATGTAAAAGTAAAACACGACAAGTTAAATAAGATGGAGGGAGTAGGGAGTATCATACATTAATGAGTTAAATTAAAATAAAATGAATGGTCTAAATTACTAAAGTTTAAGAGAGTGATATGAGATTTTTTTTCAGGCTTAAGAAATATCATTACTTCGAACTTTGTGAATGCACAATTGTTATTCTAGATGAAATTTACTTATTTAATTTTGTTTCCATCAATACTATGCACAATAGAGTTGGTTGGGAGTATATAAAAGAAAAGGTCCTTCCTTTTATTTATTCTTTGTTCAACAACCTATACAACATGTTAGGAAATGGTTGTGGGAGTCCTTTTTTTTTTTTTATATATATATATATATATATAAATCTTTTTCAATAAATAGTTGGATTTTATATCGATTAAAAGCAATTTGAATCTGCAAAAATTATACTTCCTTCATTTTTTTAAATGTTACACTTCTCATTTGCACGTATGCCAATGCATATTTTCAACGATTAATAACTAAAATTTGGTACAGATAAAAATTCTAAAAAATTGATATTTAAAAATTACAAGATGAGACGAATCCAACAAGATCTCACTTGGTTATATTTTATCTTCTATAACTATAACAAAAATAGAAGTCAAAGTGGGAGTTGGGAACTTACCCTAGTGGTTAAGTCCACCGTCTCCCAACCATAGTGTTGGCCGGTAGCCGCCTGGTGGCTGCCCTTGAATTGCGCATAAGTACGATGGCTCTTGCCTCTTGTAACCCTTATGGAACTGCATTGCCGATAGACTCTTCTGGCTTGGATTATTTGATTGTGTACGAATTATACAAGGGTTTTCACCCATCACAAGTAGAGCATCTCCGCTTGGTAGCACTGCGGTGTTGGTTTCCCGGAGGAAGTCCAATCCGAGGATGAGTTTGAAATCGTCCATTGCAATCACTGACAGAGTGATCTCACCTTCGAGTGGACCCATCTTGATTGGGACTCCTTTGACTACCCCCAAAATGGCTTGGGGCGCAGAGTTGACGGCCTTGACTTTTCCCGAAGTCTTCTCGGGGTTGAGCCCTAATTTTCGGATCTCGGTGCCAGATAAGTAATTGTGAGTAGCCCCGCAGTCGACCAACGCCCGAATATCGACCCCATTTATCTGAACATCAACAAACATGAGGCCTTTTTTCAGTTCGAGGGGTATTATTTACAAACATGCGCCCCGTGACACATAGGTTGGGGGTTCGATCTCCACCTGGCCCCATATCCGTCCCCTTTATCCCCCTTTGTAATTTGTGTGATTTGGGCTTCACACATTTGCCGACACACATGTGTTTTTTTTCCACCACCCCCTTTGCACATGCATATTCTATTTTGTAAGTGGCTGTTTGGATAAACGATATAAAATAGCTTATCTGATTATTGCATTTTCAAAACGTAAATAATCAGGTTTGCAGCACCATTTTTTAGCGGTTAAACTGATTATTTGCGTTTTGAAAACTCAATAATCAGATAATCAGATAATTAGTTTTAAATACTTCAAGACTAATGATGCATGCACTATAGTACTTCACTACGTATGTGTTTGGTTGAATATTTGATCCGACCTTATGAATAACCTTTGAGTATGTTTTGTACCTCGCCAAGTTGGGCCCATTGCATCGCTCGTAGAAAAATGCTTGTTTCTTGCTCTCTTACGGGTTACTTTTTTCAGTAGATTGCTTCCTCCGTTGAATCATTGGTGTCGGTGAGCCTACAAATACAATTTAAAAGTACGGAAATGTTGAGAGAATGTTCAATACGTATATCTGAAGAGGACATATATATTTCATTTCAAACTCTCCAGCTGCTTTATCTAGCTATTTAATTAATTAATTAATTTATTTATAGCATTAATTAATAAAATAAAAGTATTAAGGTTGCTACCTGCAACCTAGTCAAAGGCAATTTGCATCCGTAGTATATAATACACCTATCTGTTTCATTAAGGATAATAATATCTGAATCAACCATACCACCAAACTCATTCCACCTTTATACCAATTCAACTGTCTGCAATCAACATTTTTTTTAAAACATTGACACTAATGTGTTATGTGGGAAGTAACACAAATTACAAAGGGAAGTAAAGGGGAATGATACATAACCACTTGGGTCAAGTCTCATTTACTACAATTTATTTGCATATTACTCTTGTTGATTACGTTTTCAAGTGTAATTTAATTTTTTGATTGAAAATTCAGACAGACATTCCTTCGATTTCTGCCTCCTTGTTTCTATCTAAATACCAAAAAAAAAAAAAAAAAGTAAAACGAAAAACAAAATAATAAATGCGGATCTGGATCGGCAAATTTCTCAGCTATTACAACGATAGAATGGCGTGTGAGGTGTAAAAGGGAATTAGAAAGAATGAGGCAATGAGGCGTACCGTAAGCGTGATTCAGGTATGTTTGACCGAAAATTTGCTGTTGTACTAGATTTTTAATTGTCGGTGAGCTTTGACTTTGCAGTTTTCTATGGCCTCTCGCCTCTGGGTTATGACACGGCTTCATTTCATTTTATACCTATAAATATTCTTACCAACACCCACTACACTAGGGTAACTAAATACATATCTGTGTGCAATAATTGTAATTACAAATTTTTATAAAATTATAAGAATAAGCGTCTTAACGCGCTTAACGCAAAAAATGGGTCTCAAAAACGCGCTTAACGCCGGTGTTTAATCCTTGCATTATGTTATTTCAATAAGGGAGCTGTCTGCCGGTAATGATATCAGACAACCGATTGAGTTCACGTCAAATAGTAATACAGTGAGAATAATGTTGGCCGGCTCCATTGTAATATGTGAATTTGTGTGTTTCAAATATCAATAGTAAAGTGTCCATTTTTTTCTTATCGGTAATAAACTAACAGCCGAAAATTCGTCGCTAAACTTTTCAATTTTTTATTTTTTAATTTCATATGGATTAATTAATATGTTGTTATTCTAAGTGTTGTCTACTCAAAAGTAAAGACCGATCCCACAAATTTACATAAGTTCTTTATTGTTCGGGTGTGGTTTTGGTGCATACATATGCACATGCAGAATTTATGTATGTGATGGATATATGTTTTATGTGATGGGAGAGATGTTGCACGTGATGAAAGAATATTTTGTGGGTATGTGATGGGAGAGATTTTTTATGTGATGGATGAATATGTGATGTGAGAGATGTTATATGTGATGCGAGAAATATCATATGCGATGTATGCATATGCATACTGCTCAAGAGATAGCACCGTAACCGGATTGCCCACTTACACACACCCGAAAGACTTCCTAACATGTTACACTTACTATAATTATTCCGAGGCAAGCACGTTTAAAACTTTGAAATTTTTATGGGATGGTTTTCAAGAAAGAAAGTTATCTTAATTGGTATGACTGTATGAGTTGTATGCTTCACTTTCACCATTTTATGCCATTTTTCGAGATTCTTTTTTAGCTTTTGTTTTCTTTTTATTTTCGGTCTTATTTTATTTAAATTTATATTTTTTTGATAATTTAACTTAATTTAATTTTATGTAAAAAAGTAGCTAGATTAATGTGGTGAAATATTATGAAAATACAATGATTGACAAAAAAACACTACTGCATTTAAAATTAGAGTTTGCAAATTAAGATAACATTCAACAAAAGAAAATTATTTAAATAAAATAAAAATTTATAAAATTAAATAATTAACTTTTTTAAATTTAAATAGAAAAAATATGTTTGAAGAATAAGATTAATTAGATTATATTAATTAGAATAGAACAAAATAAAATAATTTTATTTGAATTAAATAATTAAACCTTTAAGTAAATGAACATATAATATAAAAGTAAAAAATATAACCGAAAGTATAATATATCAAAAACAGGCTATTTTATTGATTTATTAACGATAAATGAAAATTGAAACGTTTGGAGATCAAAATGATAGAAAGCAGTTCAAAAAAAAAAAAAAATGATAGAAAGCAAATATTTATGGGATCAAGAAATATATAGAAAAAATTTAAATGGTCAATTTTCACATCATACTACCTATTTAATATTAAATTTGTATGTTATACAATATATAATCCGAATATCTTAGGCTCGAATGATATTTGAAAATTTCAAATACAGTTTGGAAAATATGGGATACGAATAGGGGTGTCAATTTGGACACGAACCCGAAAAAACGAACCCAACCGACACGAAAAATTTCAGGTTTGAGTTTAGTCATTTTGGGTTTTTTCCAAATCAGGTCGATCCGAAACCCGACCTGAAATATTATTCCACCTGCTCAACCTGACACGAACACGACCCGAAATCTTAAATTTTGTCAATTTTGCCTATAACCCGAAAAAACGAACCCGAACGACACGAAAAATTTCAGGTTTGGGTTTAGTCATTTTGGGTTTTTTCCCAAATCAGGTCGACCCGAAACCCGACCTGAAATATTATACAACCTGATCAACCCGACACGAACACGACCCGAAACCTGAAATTGACACCCCTAGATACGAATATCCCCCGTATCCGTAACCTACTTTTTGGAATACGGATAGAATGTACAGCAATTATGTCCTGTATTCGGGTATGATAAGATACAGGATCGGATCGAACTAACATTATCTGTCCGATTTTCACCGGTAGAAGATATCCATAGTTTTCGTAAGTCATACCCACAGCAATAACTATTCCATTTGGTATGGTCAACCGTTTCATTATTAAATTAGCTACGTACGTACACGCCCCCACGGAGCAAGAGATCTGATCAAATGCTCTGATATCCTAAATGTACTCAAGCTGAAATAGACAAGTCTTTAAATAGGACAAGAATACCTACAAATTAATGTTTGACCTATTTGCCAGCTATTTTCTGCGTAACGATAACATTCTACATATGCAGACTCTTGCCAAAGTGAGATTATGGTCCTGTTTGGAAAATACTCCCTTCGTCCCACTAATTACGTCCCACTTTCTTTTTTGGTCCGTCCCACCACAATTGTCTCATTCATTTTTAGGAAATAATTAAATACAAACTCAGTCCCATCATATCGCATCAATAAATAAATATGTTTAAATTTCATACACACAACTATCACATCACACATAAATAAATCAATTAATAATTAAAACACATTTCAATCACATCACATAAATTCCTAACTTACCATCACTTTAAACACCAATCTACACCTACATTAAATACTAACTATCACCACATAAAAAACCGCGCCCAAAAGAAATGGGACACTATTAGTGAGACGGAGGGAGTAAGATAAATGAAATTAGTTTATTCTAGTTAATTTAAGATAAATTAGTTTATTTAAAAAAAAATAACATCAAATAGTGTTCAATCAGCTCTTTTTGAAATCGCTGCAAATAGCAGCATCTTAGAATTAGCTTATTCTAGACAAAAAAGTTTGTATCAAAACTGCCAAACAGCTAATTTTAACTAATTTGTTACTCAAATTACTTACATAATCAGTTAACAGCTAACAGTTAATTCCTAACCGGGCCTATGTGATGCAAAATGAGATTATGTGATAATTTGAAAATTACATCACAAAATCATATGGGGCAGTCACCATAACAAATATCACAAAACCCATTGAGACCTCACCGTTCTGTATTGTCATTACAAAATCGACTTTACGGAGCAAGTTTTGCATATGCAGAATCGATGTGCACACCAACGGGTTCCATATCTTAGACCTCATTGGGTGTAATTATTTTTTCCCCCTGTTTTTCGTTATAGTTAGTTAGGCCTTGTAAACATTTCTAGCCAGTACAAGGATGTGCAAAACTAAGGTTAATTAATTGAATAGCTAAATGACAACACACGCATGCAATGTCAACTTAAATGTGCAGTCACCAATACATATAATGAAAATTGGAGTTGGATAAGTAGAGTATCCATGGAATATGCGTTTACTTGGAAATATATAAAGATTGTCTTATTAATGAAAGAAGACTTTAACGTTGTCTGATCAAATATCTTACTTCTTATTTACTTTTATTGTTTATATTATAGTGTTTATAAAATTCGATCCAAGTTAGAGGCTGTTTGTTTATCTTTTCTTTTTTTCTTTTTTTTTTCTTTTTGACTTTTGTTTAACCCAAAAGTTATTTTTAATTTTTTTTTTTTACATGTTTCTTTGGGCTTTTCTCAAAAGGAATGAAGCAGGCAATATAAGAATTTTCTATTTTAAAAATTGAAAAAAATTGGTGAGAAGTTAAAATTATTTCTTTTTTCAAAGTAGGTAGAGGTTAATTCTAAAAAACGAAAAATTATTTTAAAAATAAAAATTCAAAAATATTCCTATCTAATTAGAAAATAAAATAAATTGTAAATACTCTTATAATATTGATGTTCTTTACAGTAACTTTAATATATAAAAAGTCTTTCTATCTACAACTCATCGAAACATGTTTTCGTTGAAAAATAATTTTTTTGTATTATCCCTCTTTCTCATTCTTCTTCTACTACTACTACTACTACTTCTTCTTCAAAAACCCAAACAGACAACTCTTACTATTTGAGTCAATATTGTATCCCAAAAACAAAACTTATTTAGCTCTCTCTCTCTCTCTATATTTTTTTGAGGAGCCATTAATAAAGTCCTGGGAAATAAGTGGTGGGAGCCAATCCATACAATTACAAAGGGAAATAAAATGGAGGGATAGGGGGCCAGTAGGGAATCGAACCTCCAACCTTCCGTTAGAAGTCAAGGGACTTAACCACTTGGGCTAAATCCTCATCCAGCTCTCTATATATTTGATTGCTAAGTTAGTTCAATATTTTTTCAATTACTAAAGCTGTTCTATATGTTCATCAATTCTACTCTCATTTGATCCTAAAGTCACTTAATAAAGGTGGTTAGTTGATATGACATGAATTAAGACAAATTAATGGGATCAGCACAAGTATGTGTTGCGTGAGTGGCCCGACGACCTAAAAATAGAATTGTTGCCAGCCTATATTGAATTTAAATCTTTAACGGCGTTTGCTTGGGTAATCTTCAATATCCAGTGAGAATCTTAATAGGAATGTCACATTTCTTATGGGAAAATTTTTTACCAAGGAATCTTAGATTACCATTCACGTGGGAATATTAGTGTGTTTTGATGGGAATATGATTCCCGCATAAAGGTCATGTATTATGAGATTACGGGACATCTTCTATCTTATCTTACATTAATTATTTTTTATATCTTTAAAATTTTAAAACCATACATCAATCCATTAAAACCATTTTTAATGTTCAACCCTTTAACCATTTTTACTTTTGGCTTGGGCTTTTTTGTTTTTTTGTTTTTTTTTTGTTTTGTTTTGTTTTTTTTTTTTTGCTTTTTGTGTATTTTGATTTGGTATAATAAAAATTCATTGCTTGTTTAATTTATCTTTTATTCTTTGGTGATTGTGTTTTTGAATACTTTCGAAATATTTCACTGTATACAGTTTGCACATTATATGAAATTGCAATAAAAAAGTTTAGATTTAACTCATTACAAGCTATAATTATCTTCCAAACATGATGCAATATATGGTAATTTACGAAGTGAAAATTTACAAAGGATGCAGAAGGATTTTATTGTAAACAACGAAATTTTGAATTGAAAAGGAAATAAGCTTCATGAGAACTACTAAATAATAATTTTGTTTTAAGGGCATTATGGACTATTCATGTAATGTATTCTCAATCCAACCAAATGCAATAATATTAAAATACGAAAAAAATAAGATTCTCAGCAATCTTATATTTCCAGCAATCTCACGTTCTCAACAATCACATTCCCACTGAATCCAAGATCCCTCCAATCAAACGTACAATAAATGGATAGTAAAAGTTTGATGGTTCAGAAAACGGATTGTTCGCCTTCTGAGGCCTATTCTGGCACTCACGTCACGTAACCCATACATGTGTTGGCCGCATCCGTTTGTCCTAAAAATCAGGTCCAAATTCGTTATGAAGGCTCAGAAGCGAATATTCAAATTTTAATTGCTCAAAAACTGAGTGCATACTCAAAACAAGCCACTGCATGCAAAAAGAACATTTGAACTATAAAACCAATAGCACATCCTTATAGTGGCTTATTTCATTAATGAGTGTTTTTAGTATCCCAATATCAATATAGGCCCTTGGTACTTCGGCTACGCCAAAAAAAAAAAAAAAAAAATATAGGCCCTTGGTAGATGCCAATTTTGATAATGATCTCCTTCATCCAATCGATTGGAGATGGCATCCCATCATTTATTTAAGGAGAACGATTGGTCATCTCTTATATAAAATGGCACAATGACCCCAAAAATATTATCACTACAGATTTTTTTGCTTTAGCCATTGAAAATTTTGATAGTTATATATGCCCAGAATTCGGTCACTAATGAAGTTAGTGTCCAAACTTGCTAGATGTAAAAAGTATAGCGATCGTTCGAAAGCTAAATTGAAAATTTCTTATATGAAATCCTAACGGACATTTAATAGAGGGACATTAGCATGGTGAAAAAATAGTTTTCTATGGGACCAAAATTAAGAAAATTATAAGTGTAGGACTAAAAAGTAGAGAAAAACTAACTTACGGGATTAAAATAGAAAAAAAAAAAAATTCCCACTGACCAAGGCAAACTTCAACTTGGGAAAGATGTTGTCAACGAGTTTTACACCAAGAGGTTTTAGGTAATACAAGTATTCTCTCGTTGAGTGGAGTGCATGACTTAAATAATTATTAGTTTTCAACTGTAATTAAACCATATGAGGATTTGCCCAAGCGGCCAAGTTCATACCTTCCAACCATATGATTTGGGATTCGATTTCCCCATCCGGCCCCATATCCCTTCCAACCATATATATATTGTTCAACTTATTATATCCACTATCATCAGTATCATCTTGAACAATTAATAAGAACTAAGCTTAGGAATTTGTTTTAGTCTTATGAATAATATTACTGTTGGCCAGCCATTTGGAATATTAATTTCATCGAACACTTATGATACTCTTGCTCCTCACTTCTATATAAAGGGTAGAATATCAAACCCTAACAATCATCAATCACTAAAAAAAGAATTAATTACATTCTCAATAGTTTTGTGACGATAATGAAAAACACTTTGGGGAAAGCAGTCTTCCTTTTGGTTCTCGTTTATTTCTTCTTGGCTTCAAATGCTCGACCCCAGGTTTTAATTTTGTTGGTTTAGTTTGCTATATGGCTTTAAACTGAAGTTAAATGTTTAACATTGTTTCATGTTCTAATTTATGAAAACCCTTGCAATTATTGTTGTTTCGTGTTTGTTTCATATATATGTAATAACTGGTGAACAATTCTTTTGTTTTGTTTTTTTTTCACTAGCCATACGTCGTGTATTTGGGAGAGCATGGAGAAGGGAAAACCCAGCTAGAAATTGAGGAAGAACATTATTCCTACCTGCAGTTAGCCAAGAATTCATCGAACGAAGCTAAATCGAGCATCATTTATAGCTACACAAATGTCATAAATGGTTTCACAGCATTCCTCACCCCTGAAGAAGCTACCAAAATATCAGGTGCATTCTTATTCTTGCTATTATATATTCTCTACATCACGATTGCATAACACTGACGACCTTGTAAAATACATTAGGGCAGGCACACCTTTACTGGTTGGATGTTGAGACACGACAGTAGTGATTATAACGTTGTTGGTAATTATTTTGTTGAGCTGCAGAACAAAAAGGGGTGATTTCAGTATTCAAGGATGAACCCCTTGAACTCCACACATCGCGATCATGGGATTTCATCAGCGCACTTGAATCCGGTTGGGATCCTAGAAAGGCTGATGGGCTTCGAGGGCTGCTGAACAAAGCCAACAGTGGAGCAAATGTTATTGTTGGGGTATTGGACACCGGTAATAAACACGCTCGCCATTTACCAATCAATTAATGATTCGGTCGGCAATTTGACCAACTAATACAAATTAACTTACACCGCCAAGCTTTATAATTAAGATAAGGCTTCATTTTAGACAAGCAAGGGCATCAAAACCACTCTTTAGAAAGCTAGTCGTCGTTTTAATTTTATGGTAAATGTGTTACTCATTCTCTCTAAAAATTACACACAACTGATCAGCTTTGTATGTGTATTTCAACTTTATATTATACCCTAATACAGTATTAATATATCATTGTAATTAAGTACTTATTTAAATTTAATCATATATTCTTAATTAATTTAAATTTTTATTCATTTACATGCTAACCAGAATTAGATTGGTAGGGATATTGAATTCTTAACTAAAAACGACTAAGATATATAGTATGGAGGTTAATTAAGTGGCTGATCAATTTCGCTAGCTTCAATCCCCTAAATTATCAGGTACATTTAATAAGACTTTTGAAGTTTAAATTTAAATTGAATAAAATTGAGAATTAAAATGATTTAAAATATATTTACAAATAAATTTGTAGAGAATTTAATTGAATACAACTATTAGTTTGAATGATAATTGGACTATAGTAATTTAATTATTGGGTTCAAATTTTGTGAACGTGGAGGTCAACACAATAAGTAACCGGCCTGAAGTATACTTTTGAATTTATAAAAGGCCCAAGAAATCTCCTGGTTACAAAGAAAAAAAATAAACAAATAAAAAATCACATAACTTAATTATGTCGATATTTCATTTTACAACAAATATTCACATGACTTAATGAATTAAGTAAATAATATTTTGCAATTATTTAACAGACTTATGAAATGCATATATATATCTCTTACACTAATTAAATAATATATATATATATATATATATATATTTGGCGATACAACATATTCATGCTAGGAATTAGTTAATATTATCTATTAATTATTTTTATTAGGTATATGGCCTGAATCTAAAAGTTTTGTTGATACGGGGATGGGTCCGATTCCATCATCATGGAGAGGAACTTGTCAAACAGGCCCTCAGTTTACCGCAACTAACTGTAACAAGTAATTCTCTATATTTATTTTTTACCACGTACATATTTTATTTTTCAAGAACCTTTATTACATATACTAACATGGTTGTACAATTTTTGCAGAAAAATAATTGGGGCTCGTTTCTTTGCGAGTGGTTACGAGGCTAGATACGGAAGAGTGAATCCCACCGTGGATTACCGATCACCGAGGGACAAGAACGGCCATGGAACACATGTTTCATCGACTATAGGTGGTCGGAGTGTCGCCGACGCTTGGTCGGTAGGTGGATTCGGAAAGGGCACCATCAGAGGCGGGGCTCCTCTTGTGCGTCTAGCCATGTACAAGGTCTGCTGGGAGATACCTACAGGGGGTGACACGTGCATGTCAAGTGACATGCTTGCGGGATTTGATAGCGCCATAAATGACGGAGTTCAGGTGATTAGTGTCTCCATAGGGTCGACCACTAGTAGTCCGTTTAACCAGGACGCCAAAGCAATCGGATCCTTGCATGCAGCAAAACGAGACATTGTTGTATCTTTCAGCGCTGGAAATTCAGGTCCCACTCCAGAATCCGTCACAAACGTTTCCCCATGGACCCTCTCCGTGAGTGCCAGTAGCATTGATCGGGTCTTCTCCTCGCCAGCACTACTTGGAAATGGCTACCAAGCCCCGGTTAATTCCTATTTCTATCATTAGTATATTAGCATAGCAAGGAAAATCTCTCTCTATATATATATATATATATGACATTTATAAAGAAAAATATGTGACTTTTCTTATTTTCAGGGAGAATCAATTACGCCATTTGTGAGAGCCACTTATCCTCTTGTTTATGCAGGAGCTATAGAAAATCCAGGCACTACGACGGCACAAACATCTGGGTTAGGCCTTGTACCACCAACACTTAAATAGCTTGTCTCTAATTTATAATCATCATCTCATTTTTAATTGGTGCATTTACTTGACAACAAATACAATATCTCTTTTTCAGCCTTTGCCTTCCCGGCACACTGTCACCAGCGCTTGCAAAAGGGAAAGCAGTGTTCTGCTTGTGGGGAAATCCTTCCCAAGCAGACGAAGTGAAAAGAGCTGGTGGAGTTGCTGCTGTGCTTAAAAATGTTTATGATGGAATTGGTGTATCTGTCAGACGTTATTCACTGCCAACAACTGTTGTACTTGCCAACCAAACTAATACAATCTATACCTACATTCGTAGTGCTCGCCAACCCACCGTAACCCTTAGCCCTGGAAACACTGTGATAGGTACAAAGCCAGCTCCATTCATGGCGCCTTTTACATCTAGGGGACCCTCCAGAGTCCAACCTAATATTTTAAAGGTGCATTACTACTCTTCCATATAAATTCATCTGATTTGTTTCGAGAAAATTCCCTTATTACTCATCCAATTATGTATTAATGTGCATGCAGCCCGACATAACCGCTCCAGGATTGAACATTTTGGCAGCCTATAGTCAGTCTAGGTCTCCGAACGATAAGTTTACCTTTTTATCTGGAACATCTATGGCGTGCCCTCATGTTTCAGGAATCGCCGCACTTCTCAAGGCCATACATCCTACCTGGAGTAACGCTGCTATAAGATCTTCTATTATGACCACTGGTAACACTTGTAAACTTGTTACGTATAAGGTATGTTTTGTTGAAAAAATTCTAACCTTCATAATCTATTGTTGATTTCTCGCAGCAAGTGTCACCAATAATCAATTGAAAACAATAACTGATCCACTGCTAAATCCCGCTACACCATTTTCATATGGTTCAGGCCACATTCGGCCATCAAAAGCTGCAGATCCAGGCCTTGTCTATGACGCTACTTACAATGATTATCTTCTATTCCTCTGTGCTAGCATTGGTCAATCGCTTGATCCAGCTTATGCATGTCCTACTTCAGGGGTACCTTCTCCAAGCAATTTGAATTATCCATCACTCTCTATTGCTAATGTACAAGGTGCCACGACTGTCAGGAGAACTGTCAAGAACGTAGGGAGCGCCCGTGCCACATATTCTGTAACAATCAATCCTCCTACGGGTTACTCAGTTCAAATCTCACCAACAAAATTGTTTTTCACCAGAATCGGGCAAACACTGAGCTTCACTGTAACAGTGAAAACATTGACCACTGCTGTGAAAAACCAGTATGCATTTGGCTCTTACACTTGGACCGATGGGGTTCATAGCGTTAGAAGCCCAATTGCGTTATCAACTAAGTGAAAATGATGCAAGGACCTACCCGTATGCCGAACTTCATATGTCCTTCTGAGGATGAAAGAGGATTTGTGTGTTTAATAAATGTTTTCTTATGAGTGCAGTAAGAATAAGGTTGGTGGCTTTGTAATATGTATTTGTGTGTTTCAAATATCAATAATAAAGTGTGTGCTTTTTCTCACCTTATTTTATGTTTTTCTCTTGCTTATTGGCCAGTACAACATTATATCAGGAGTGAAAGTAGGTTGAAAGAATTGTAGACTTTAATTATCTTGATTAAGTGGTTGGAAAATAATTAGTGAGGAGAGAAGTGTTCTGAAAAAGGCTAAAGAGTTCATAAAAATGGCTCTTGTGATTGTTTAGTAAAATGCCAGTGAAAATAAAGATGGATCCATTGCCATTTTGTGTTATCAAAGATCAATCATTTGCTTACACTCAATCAACGACAGAAAATGGGAGACCTCGCCACCTAAAAACCTTCTTCCATTATGCTCCGTGGCGAAATTAGGATTATCTGTATAGGAAGCACTGATTTCCATTAAAAAAAAATTAAAATGACAAAGCGAACACGAACTTCTATTATAAATATTTATCTCAAGAAAAAAAGGCTGAAAAACAATTATTATAAAAATACCAATATTATCAAGCTTTATAATACAAATATCTCTCTCATATATATCCATTATGAAGGGGCCAAAGCTCCTTAATATGCTACATATAGTGTCAAATTATTCCCCATTATTTCTGTCACATTATTTAATTAGGCTAATTATGAAGACAAATAATGAAATTGGTTAAATTAGAATACTTGGAGAACAATTATAGCTATTCACCTAAAAAAGAAAAGAAAACTAAAAAGAATAGATTTTGATGAGCAAGGCACACAGAAGTATTTGGTAATATCGAAAATTCTATTCAAATAAACTCTCCCAGAATATGAACAACTTAAAAGGCAAAAAACAGCGATTAACTTAGCTAATTAATCATTTCGTTAGTATTTATTCATGTTTTTGTGCTTGGCCGCGATTGTTTGTCCGCTAGGGTTATCGGAATCTTTGGTCTAGCTAGTGGTTTTTCAGTCATTTTGGATATAAAAGATATGATATATATCTCGATGGCAACTAACATATATTTGTTATCCCTGACATGGCAACAGACGCAATTGCCGAATGTTTATTTGGGTTTAGTAACAAGTACTACTTATTATAGTATTTTTACTTTTTAAAAATGTAACTATAAATTCTATATATTTTCGATATATCAGATATTTTATTATACGGATACCATATCAAAAATATTCAGATACCCTACCAAAAATTTTGCTAAAAATATTCCTACACCATAAATTTCATATTTTCAGCATTTAGTAACGGCAACCCTTGCTTGCTCTCCGGAGTTGATTTGAATGTGTTTTATGAAACTTGTGCTACTGCGAAGATTTTTTTGATTATGGCGATTGTGGACGAGGGAATTGCAGAGCTGATAGATGATTTAAAGATCGATAGCCTTTTTCGTCGTTTGCACTCTAATATACATCTACTTTCCACAACAATGATGTGTATTATCTGGTGCTGTATGATATGGCCGAGGAATTGGGTGACTTCATTCCACATGTTGGGGGGGGGGGGGGTGGAGCATGCTCGTGCCATTCCACATGCGCTGGATTCGACAAAGTGGCCGGAACAGGGCCGGAATTGCCGGCGCTGCAGGCCACGACAATCTTCTTCTTGATGGCGTGGAGAGGAGCACCAATTGCTATTGCATCATCAACATAGGCAACTGGATCTGTCGTCCCAATGGAAATGCTCAAGACGTGGACTCCGTCGGCAATGGCATCATCTATGGCTGCGAGCATGTCTTTCTTCGAAACAAGTGTTGCCTTCTTCCTTGCCTTGCCCTGGAATCGCCCAACACACTTTGTAAATTGCCAGGCGAGCGTTCGGGGCCCCACCCGAGGTTGTGCCGGCTGCAAATCCTCCCGGAGCCGACACGTGGTGAACCATCTGGCCGCCGACTATCATAAATAAAATTAGATTATCTTAATTAGAATAAAATAAACTAGTGTTAATTTAAATTAATAATTTAAAATCTTAAATAAAATAGAATATACTTTCTCCATTACCAAAAGATTTTAACACTTTCTTGTCTGGACTACTTTAAAATGATTCTAACATTTCGGTAACTTTTATTTTCCATTCACACTACTTATTCACTTTCTTCTCCTCTCATCTTCTTAAATCTCCACTCATTTCTCCATGTCTAAAACCCGTGGCGCTATTCAATATTAACATCTTTTGATTACAGAGAGATAATATCACTACAAGAAATTTGCTGGAAGGCGATAAATTTGACAACAAAATTCTATTGAAGTTTTCGCCTTGTTTTTCGACTAGTGCGCTACGTGACGAACAAGGCGACGAAATTTTTGTAGTGATATAAAAATAAAAATAGAATCAGAATGATAAATGAAAATTTAAACAGGGTCAAATAGAAATCAAATATTATGGGGTCAAGAAATATATAGAAAATTCAAATGGCCTATTTATACAACATGTTATCATTTGACATATGTAATACTCCCTCCGTCCTATATTTATCTTCTTCAACACTGTAGATACCGAGTTTAAGAAAGTTGTATTTTATTATTTTCATGTGTACTTTTTGAGGGGTAAATTTGTCTCTTTTTGTCTTGTAGTGCAATTGTTAGTAAAATTAAGGATTGGTTTTTCTGTAAATATATGGACATGTAGGGACATTTTAGTAAAAAAAAATTCCCTTTTTGGGGTAGGAAGATAAATGTGGGACGTCCAAAAATGGAAAGTAAGAAGATAAATATGGGACGGAGGGAGTATTAAATTCATGAGATAATTAAAGTTTTTGGCTATTAGAAAGAGCTATTCAGGTTTTGGGTCATATATTTTTAATATCCACAATTGGGCTGCAGGAAGGATTTCACGTTCATATCTTGGGCCTATTGGACAGAAAATGAAGAAAGCGGATTGCGTGTTGTTCAAATGCGTGGACAACTCATGCGCCGGATATTCTGATGATGTTTGAAAATTTCGAATACAGTAAGAAATTATCGGATATGAATATGCCTCATATCCGCAACATACTTTTCACTTTCAAATATTATCGGTTATGGAATCGGATCGAAGCGATATTTTCCATCTCATTTTCACCCGTAAAAGATAACCATAGGTTTCATAAGTCATACCCGAAGCCATAACATTCCATTGGGGTTTGGTCAACCCTTTAGTTATTAAATGAGCTACACGCCGGCATGGGGCATGAGAGATGATATCGAATGCTCTACTATCCCAGTTGTTCTCGAGCTGAAATTAAAAGAATTAAGTCTTTAAATAGGACAATAGCACGTACAAATATGTTAGACCTAATTGCAAGCTAGATTTTGTATAATATATACATTTACATATGGAGAATATAGCTAGAGTAGAATTATATAATGCGAAAATGAGATTATGTGTTGAGTTGAAAATTATATCACAAAATCAGCAAAAATACCCAAATATTCCCATAATTATACTTGATTTAATTTCTCAAATTATCCCATAAAAAATCCACTTAGCAAATCCATCCAATAACTATTCTAATCTTGCCCAATCCATTCCACCCACTCCTTAATGACAATTAACGTTGCCAGTCAACGTCATTAGACGCACTAATCATTGACACGCCAACGTTAATTGTCATTAGGCGGTGAATGAAATGGATTGGGCAAGCTAAGATTAACATAGTTACTATATGGATTGAGTTAATAGATTTTTTATGTGATGATTTGGAAAATCAAGTATTCTGCACCGCAAACGGGTCCATATTTTAGACCTCATTGGGGTAATTAATTTTAAATGTCTTAGTTTCTTATTTTTTATTTTTTTTTAAAAAAAATTATATTTGTTCTTATAGTTAGTTTGGCCTTGCAGACATTTCTAGCCAGTACAAGCTAAGGATTACAAATATTAATTAAGTTTACATATACGTACAAATTTTAATGTGCTCCGTAATCTGACTGGTAAGAGTTTACATATAATTAAGTACAACTAAGTTTAATTAATTGAATAACTAATTGACATGTTACGGATGCAATGTCAACTTGAATATTTGCAATCACTAATGAAAATTGGGGTTTAGATAGCATGCTGAATTGAAAAAGTTCGCATGCGCTGGTGTGCTGATCTGATAGGTACATCGTGCTTAATGCTATTGAGTTGTATGCTGGTATTTAATGTTGAATAAGCTGTATAAAAAAAAAAAACCACTCAATACATACAAAAGACTTGTTCAGTACATACAAAGTATTTATTCAGTACATACAATCAATAATTCAGTACTTTAACATGAGCTGATTCAGCTCTCAAACAAAATCTAAAAATTGGAGTTGGATAAATACAATATATATATATATAAGTATACATATATATATATAGAATATGCGTTTTACTTGGAAATATATAAAGATTGTCTTGTTAATGAAAGAAGACTTTCACGTTATGATCATCAAATATCTTATTTATTTATTTTAATTTTTTATATTATAGTTTATATAGAATCCAATCCAACTTACTATTGGAGTGGGTTCACAATATTATTGTTCCCGAGAATAAACACCTGTTTAGCTCTGTATGTTTTTTGAATTGCTAATTATATTTAGTTCAATAAATTTTTTTTTAAATTACTAAAGTTATTCCCCCAGAGTCCCTTGGTGTTGTTGAGTCAAGGTTTTGAAAGGAGTTCACAGCCGATGATTGAACACCTTGGAAGTACATCCACAGCACCAGTCTACGTGAATGAACGGAAGAACTTTCCTTAGAGACTGGATTTGGACCCAACGGATCTTTCCTAATCAGGGGGATATATACTAATGTTTGATTGCATGAATCCCTCCTGAATTAGGGAAAGATCAATCAGCCAGATTTTGGGCTAATCACAACGGCTCTTTCCCCATTTAGCATTAGGCCGTTTGAAATGACAGAGCTCACAGGATAAGAAGAGGTTTGGAGGCTGGATTCAAACACTTCTCTCGACTCTCATTCTGAAAAACACTCTGAATCTCTCTAGAGCTCTCGGAAACTATTGTTGAGAAGGAATATCGATCTCCAGCCTTGTGTGCAGAAGCAATCCATCTACTGCTGGAAGATCGACCGAGCCTTGAGCACTCTTGTTGATATCTATCAGTTCTCTATTCATTCCTGAATCAGAGATACACCAAAGGAGAGTGCAAGAGGCGGAAACAGGAGGAAATACAACTACTCAATCGCTCATACAACAAAGGAGGTCTGCTTCACAGGCTACTTCAGGGGAAACTCAAAGTGGTTGCTTTGGGGAGTTGAAATAGGTGGGAAGCCTATACCAGATCCGGGAAGGAGGCTGGTCATCACAACTATCTGCCTGAAGTTTGGAGTGAAGGCATTCAAAGTTATTTCATCTATTGTGTGTGGTTGTAAACCATAGTTGATAACACATAGTGAAATAATCTCCTGGATTGGTATCCCCCAGACGTAGGCCGAAGGCCGAACTGGGTCAACAACTCTTGTGTTGTTTATTTACTTTGTGCTTGTTTTATTCCGCTGTGCATTTTATTACACTCGATACAGTAATCTGGTTGTTCATTGTTGGTGTTCAGACACTCTCAGTGAACCACTGCACAAAGTCACTCACTTGCTTAACCCAGTGGACCTAACAAGTGGTATCAGAGCCACACTCTTGCGAGAGAGATCTGTTGAAGCAAGATGAGTCAAAGGTGGAACTACACTCAGCCTCCTCTTCTCGATGGGACTAACTTTGCCTTCTGGAAGAACAAGATGCGGTCATTCCTGATGTCCATCGATGATTTGGCCTGGAATGCTGTTCTTGTCAAATATGAAGCTCCCACTGTCACTGCTGATGGTACTACCAAGCCTAAAGACTTGAATGAGTGGACAGCAAAGGAGAAGAATTTGTCTAACATGAACTCCAAAGCTCTCCATGCTCTATTCAGTGCTGTGTCAGATGATCAATACTTCCTCATTTCCAACTGCACCACAGCATTTGAGGCTTGGGAAATATTGGTAAACTCTTATGAGGGAACTACCACTGTAAGGAAATCTAAACTCATTTCTCTTGATGCTGAATTTCATAAAATTAGTATGGATGAGCATGAGTCTGTGAATAGCTTTTTTGGTAGGATTCGTACTCTAACCAACCAAGCACAACAACTTGGTAAAACCTACTCCACTGAGGAGATAGTATCTAAGATTGTAGGTACACTTCCGGAGAGGTTCTACCCCAAGATAGCTGCCCTAGAGCTCCAAGCAAATTTTTCAACCATGAGTGTTGATGAACTTATGGGGATCCTACAGTCTTGGGAAATGACTCATTGCAAGAAGTTCAAAGGAAAATCCACAGCTTTCAAGGTGGAAACTAAACCTCTGAGCTCATCCTCTGGCAAGGAATCTAGTCCAATCCATGATGCTGAATCTGAGGATCTAGATGAAGAAGATTTGGCACTTCTAACCAAGAAATTGGCTCGCTTCCTCAGAGATAAGAAAACCAAGCAGTTTGGAAGCAAAAGGGGTGACAGCTCTTCTAGCAGAGGGTCAGAGAGAAGGAGGTCTGAGAAACCTGTCAAGAAGCACTCCAAGGAATCCTCTGAACCCAAAGGTCCTCAATGCTTCGAATGCAAAGGTTTTGGTCATGTGAGGGCTGACTGTGCCAACCTCAGAAGCAAGTCTCCTGAAGTCAAGAAGAACTACTGTGCCACGTTCAGTGATGAGGATGTTGTGGAATCCAGTGATGATGAAGGAGGAGATGGAGTTGCCTTCGTAGGGTCATGGGATTCAGAGTCTGAGTCTGAATCAGTATCTGCCTCAGGTAATTCTTCATCCCATGTCAATACTATTATTACTGATGAAGCTTCTGTCTCTCCTTTCAGGGATTATGACCTTGAAATTGAAACTCTTGGAAACATGTATGATGAGGCCAGTTTCAGACTGGAACAAACCTGTGATGAACTGGATGGGGCTCTTCTCGACCTTGTGGTAAGCAGACAGGAGATCACCTTTCTCAACAATGAACTGGATGAGCTGGTGGCCAAATATTATGTACAAGGAGAAGAAGCAAGGAAATACCTTCAGGAGCTCAACACCTACAAGGATGAACACTTTACTCAATGGAGCCAACTCAAGGATGCAGAAAAGAGACGAGATGAACTGGAATACCTAGTTGCTTATCTGGAACCTTCTCACAGGGACCTATCTGTTACTGTGGATGAGTTAGCAGTCCAAGCTGGTGAACTCATGACCTCTAAGAGGGAACTCACAGAGCAAGTAGAGCAGCTCAGTGCTGAGAGAGATAACTTCCAACAAGAAGTGATCGAACTATCTGAGAAGGTTCACAATCTCACTACTGTCAATGGAGCACTTGTTGATCAAGTCACTGATCTCAACTGCCAGAAGGATAATCTTCAACTCCAAGTGACTGAGCTATCCAATCAAGTCCAGGAACTTTCTGCCAAGGTCACAAAGTCAGAGGAATTGACAAGCAGATTAAACAAAGGGAAAGATGTTCTTCAGGAGATCATTGCCGCTTCAAAAGCCCATGGAGACAGAAGAGGAATAGGCTATGTGAGAGGATGCACCACTTCTACTCAAAGGGTCTTTGTTAAAGAGGGTTGCAGCTCATCTGATGATAGGAGCTCCTCAGACAACTCTCCTAAGGGAGCCAGCACTAGCAAGACACCTAGGAGAAAGAAGAGCAGAAATCACAACTCTGGAGGGGAGTCCTTGGAATGTGATTACTGCAGGTCCTATGGTCACATGACCAAATCATGCAGACTTCTTGCCCGAGATGCCATGTCTGGAAAGCCTATGTTCTGGCCAGATGAAAGGTTGAAGAAGTTCTTTGCCAGAAGAGAATGGAAAGCCAAATTGAAGATGATATGCAATGTGGCATTTCACACCGCCTCCAAGTCAGGAAAGAAGTCAAGTTGGTATTTTGACAGTGGATGTTCTAGACACATGACTGGGTCGAAAGAACTTCTCACCAATTACCAAGAGATTGATGGAGGTCATGTTGTTTTTGGTGATGGCAAGAAAGGAAAGGTCGTTGGCTTAGGATCCATAGCTGAGGAAGGCTTCCCTGCCCTCAAGACTGTTTATCATGTTGAAGGACTATGTGCTAATCTAATTAGCATCAGTCACCTCTGTGACAACAAGCTTAAAGTGCTCTTTGATGATGAATGCTGTGAAGTGCTCAATGCCAAACGAGAATGCATCTTCAAAGGATACAGGTCAAAGAATGATTGTTATATGTTGTCACAATCTTGCTTATTGACTAACAGTGCAGGTACATCAGAAACCCACCTGTGGCATGAAAGGTTGGGTCACTTGAACTTCAAGGATCTGATTAAGTTAAGCAGGAGAGGAGGTGTTAAAGGCTTGCCTATCTTGAGGAAAGATGATGCTGGCACATGCAGTAACTGCATAAAGAACAAGCAACACAGGACTTCTCACCAGTCCATTGACCAGTCTGGTTCAGTCCGATGCCTTGAACTCATCCACATGGATCTGTTTGGTCCTACAGAAGTCAAAAGTCTTGGTGGTAAGCAATATGTTCTAATTTGTGTCGATGACTATTCTAGATATACTTGGGTTTCTTTTCTTAGGGAAAAGAGTGAGGCTCTCAAAGCCTTCATCAAGCTTAGCAAGCAGTTGATCACTGAAAAGGAATGCAAAATCAAGAGGATCAGAAGTGACCATGGAGGAGAATTTGAGAGTCATGCCTTTGAGGAGTTCTGCAGTGAACTTGGAATCAAACATGAATTTTCAGCTCCAAGAACACCTCAACAGAATGGAGTGGTGGAAAGGAAGAATCGAACCATTCAAGAGATGGCCAGGGTAATGTTGAACTCAAAGGATATTCCTCAATTCTTGTGGGCTGAAGCTGTTCATACTGCCTGTTACATCTCAAACAGAGTCCACTTGAGACCCAAGCATCAGAAGACTCCCTATGAACTCTGGAAGGGTAAAAAGACCACTATCTCTTATTTTCATACTTTTGGTAGTACTTGTTTTGTTCTCAATGACAGGGACAACCTTGGAAAGTTTCGAGAAAAGAGTGAAGAAGGAATACTTGTTGGATATTCTTCCACAAGCAAAGCCTACAGGGTCTATCTTCCAAACACCAGAAAGGTGGTGGAATCGGCAAATGTTACTATTGATGACAAACCTAGCAGATCTCATGGTCCTATTGTTGCTAAGAGTCAAGGAGAAACTGAGATGAACAACTCAGAACCATCTCCTTCTGCCAACAAGAAGAATACACCAGTTCGTGATGTTGATGCAGAAGCCAATTCTGTTCCCCCTACTCCCTCAAGGAGAGTTCATAGAAACCATGATGAAGATGACCTGATAGGTGATCTTAATGATGGAAGAAGGACTCGGATCAAGAAGAAGATCGACTACAAGGAGCTAGCAGGTCTACACTGCTTTACATCCAGAATAGAGCCAAAGAAGGTTGAGGAAGCTCTGGGAGATGAACACTGGATCCTAGCCATGCAAGAGGAACTGGAGCAGTTTGCTAGGAATGAAGTGTGGACCTTGGTAAAGAGACCAGCTGATGTGAATGTGATTGGAACCAAGTGGATCTTCAAGAACAAGACTGATGAGAATGGCAACATCACCAGGAACAAAGCCAGACTTGTTGCTCAGGGATAAACACAAGTTGAAGGAGTGGATTTCTCTGAAACCTTTGCTCCTGTTGCTAGACTTGAAGCAGTAAGGTTGCTGATTGCCATTGCTTGCACATTTGAGTTCAAACTATACCAGATGGATGTCAAAAGTGCATTTCTCAATGGGTGGCTGAAGGAAGAAGCCTATGTGGAGCAACCAAAGGGATTTGAAGATCCTCACTGTCCAGATCATGTCTACAAACTGAACAAAGCTCTTTATGGGCTTAAGCAAGCTCCAAGAGCTTGGTATGATCGCTTGTCAACCTACCTGCTTGATAAGGGATATGTTCGAGGGAATGCTGACAAGACTCTCTTCATTAAGAGAGAAGGAAAGGGGTTCCTGATAGCCCAAATATATGTCGATGACATAGTGTTTGGATCAACCTCCCAAGCCCTGAAAGATGAATTCATCAGTATCATGAGTAAGGAATTTGAAATGAGTTTGGTTGGTGAATTAACTTACTTCTTAGGGTTGCAGGTTACCCAGAAGAAAGAGGGAATTTTTCTGAACCAATCCAAATATGCCAAAAATCTTGTGAAAAGATTTGGAATGGAGTCCAGCAAAGCAGTTCGAACTCCTATTGGGACTAATGACAAGCTGAACAAGGATGCTTCTGGTAAATCAGTTGATTGTAAATTATACCGAAGTATTATTGGTAGTTTGTTATATCTTGCAGCAAGCAGGCCAGATATCAGTTATGCTGTAGGAGTCTGCGCCAGATATCAAGCGGATCCCAAAGAATCACATCTTCATGCTGCAAAAAGGATCATCCGCTATGTGGCTGGAACTGTTGATCTTGGAATTTGGTACTCCAAAAACTCAAGCATGCAGCTCATTGGCTACAGTGATGCAGACTGGGCTGGATGTGCAGATGACAGAAAGAGCACCACTGGAGGATGCTTTTATGTTGGGACAAACCTTGTGAGCTGGTACAGCAAGAAGCAAAGCTCAATTTCTCTCTCCACTGCTGAAGCTGAGTACTTAGCCGCGGGAAGTTGTTGTGCTCAACTCCTTTGGATGAAACAGATGATCAAAGACTATGGCATTGATCACAGGGAGCTGCTCCTGCTGTGTGACAACATGAGTGCCATTAACATAGCCAAAAATCCAGTCCAGCATAGCCGAACAAAGCATATCGAGATCAGACATCATTTCATTCGTGATCTGGTAGAAGATGGAATCGTGTCCATTTCACATGTTGGGACTGAACAACAACATGCGGACATATTTACTAAGGCTCTAAATGGTGAAAGGTTTGAGGCCCTCAGGCGTGAGCTTGGGCTTTGCTACCTGGACTGAGATGCTGGATCGGACTCTCCCCCATGGTGTACACTGTAAGATTTCTTTGGCCCAATTCATTGTATCTTATTTACTAACAATTGGGCTGCAGGAATTATATTTTTAAGGGGGAGAGATAATAAGCCCATCAGAATGGCCCAATATTGTCATATCAAAGGAATACTGATGGTGCTGGTCCAGGAGCAAATCCAGAGAGATGATTGCTCTGTCTAATCACTGGCGGGAAGGATTATTTTATTTCCTATGAACTCGTGCAGTGTCATTACTTTCCTGATTTCTGCTCGATTCATCTTCTTCGTTCTCCCGTTTCTTCTTGTTCCTGTGTGTCTTTCACTTGTTTCTTTGCCCTAAGATTGTTTGTGCAGAAAAACATGGTCAAAACAAGAGGTTTGAAGAAAGCCCTCGAGTCGACTGGGGAACCTTCTGCTCCGAAAGGGAAAGCTAGATTGGAAGTTGATTTCGGAAAATCCCTTCAGGATTGGCATAAGGAAAGGAAGGAAATGCTTGCAAAAGCCAAAGCCGCTGTTGCCAAGGATCCTCTGGACATTCGGAATGAACTTCAAAACGCAGGGGTAGCGGTTACAGAAGGCGATTCGACGGTTGAACCCACGACTGAAAGGGTTTCCCCCACTCCCCTGGCGGTTTCAGAAGATCAAGCAGTTGGTGAAGAGGCCGAGCCTATTTCTAGCACCATTCCTCCACCTGGTGATGCAGCAACAATGGATTCTCCTAAGAACCTTCGCACACTTGCCAAAGCTGCATCAGCCTCGTCAAAAGGAAAGAGCTCCAAGAAAGGTAGTAAATCTGCTTCGATTTCTACTAATGTTGCTACAAGATCTTCTACAGGAAAGGCAGGCAAATCAGCTACAGCAGAAACCCCTTCGGTGCCCACTCCTGCTGCCTCAAAGACTCCCATTGCTGCTGTCCCCTTGACCTCTGTTGCACCCTCCGGGATTGTGACTCAAGGAGCCAAGGAGAAGAATGTCTCGGATTCTCAAAGTGTTGGACAAACCAGTCGTGGCAAATCTTCAAAGAAGGGAGTTCCTCGTCCTAAGGCTGTTGTGGATCCCATTCAAACACCTGTTGCTGATCCCGATCCTACACCTCAAGCCCCTCCCAAGGAGCCAGCTGTAGTAGAGAAGCCATCGACTGAGACTCAAGGAGTGGAGACTCAACCTGCTGGTGATAATGTTGAGGAATCCTCTGGAGAGGCCTCTGCAGATGAAAGTGACAATGTCGAGCCATCTGATGAGGAACCTGAAGGAGATGCTATGGAAGTAGACAATGCTGGTGAGGGAAACAATGTGGATGTTACTGGTCGAGTAGATGCTGCTAATGAAGAAGTTGCTGATGAAGGAGTTGGTGATGATGTAGATGAAGAGGGAAATTCATCTGAAGAAGATAGCTCAGAGTCTGAACACGTTGAGACTGTTACTCAGCCTGTGACTGGAACAAGTTCTAAGGTTGACAAAGTTCCTCTAGAGAAAACTCCAAGGGTGGAAGTTTCTGAAAGTGAGTATGAAGTTTCAGGAGAGCATCACACTGAGGGGGAGCAATCTGAAAGTGATGAGGTCCAAGTAGTTCAGAAACCTGCTCCAAAAGTTCAAGCCTCTGTGTCCAAGTCTACCAGGTCCTCCAAGCGTGTCCGTGACCCAGATGAAGAACCTGAAGAAAGGAAGAAGGCCAAATCTGATCCTAAGGCCAAAGTTGGGAAATCTGACAAGCAGCTTCCACTTCATCCAGGAAGGGCATCCGGTTTCAAGTTCTATTATTCGGCAAGTCGGTCTTACTTTGATTCTGTGATCAAGAAGAACAAAATTCGTGTGGAAAGCAGATTCTGTGGGAAGAAGTACCAGGAATTAGGTTGGACCATTTATCTGGAAGAAAGGGATTTGTTTGAATGGGCTTCGAAATGGAACAGGTTCAGGCCTGATCTAGTAAGGGAATTCTATGCAAATCTTCAAAAGGGCTTTCTCCAGGAAGGATCTACTTGGTACTGCAAGAATTATACAAGGGGAGTCATCTATGAAGTCACCTCAGCCAAGATCAATAATCTACTTGGTCTTCCTGAAGTGAGCATCGAAAGCATCTACCAAGCAGGGACTGTCTTCGATAGTGACTTAGTGGCTCATGCAGTAACCAAAGGTGAAGTCCAACGCATGCCTGGTAAAGGGATCAGTCCTAAGGATCTTACCCAGAAGTTCCATTTGCTGTACAAGTTTTGTGCCTCCAACATTCTGCCTACATCAAACCATTCCTTGGTGTCTCGAGAGATGTGCCACCTCATCTATGCCATTGAAGAGAAAGAACCAATCAATTATGGCTACTTGGTACTCTCCCAGTTTGGCAAGCTTGCTCAGACAATTAAGAATGATGGGAAGACCTTGCTTCCATATCCTGCCCTGATCACTGCCTTACTGGAGTCAGAGAACATCTTTGGAGATAAGAAGGAGACTACAGATGAGATTAATGAATTTGCCCTATCACAAGCTGTGCTCAAGAAGGTACCAGATCTTCCAGGCATTGATGGATCCCTCAGTCGACAAAGTGCTCTTCATAGAGCAAATGCCATCTTCTCCAGTGCTACAGATGAGGTCAGAGTGCTGAAAGATGCTCTTGAGGCTCTGGAAAAGAAGCTGGAACAGGGACGTGCCCTCATGCCAGACTACTGGTCAGATGAACCTAATGCAATTTCACATGCTGATGATGCTGCTGAAGAGTCTGGAGAAGGTTCAGAAGAGGAGTCCGAGTAATCTTTGCCAGGAAATGATCCAGAGGGGGAGTAGAAGAAAATCCAAAAATTTTGCTGCTGATGATGAGCTCTCCCTGCCTGCTGCCAAATGGGTAATATCTCTCTAACTCTCAAACTTTTACTTTATTAAGTTCTGTTTTTTTTTTAGATACTCTGGTACTGCTAATATTTGTCTGTGAATGTGGTTGACTGGTTGATGTTTATTGGTGATGAACTTGATGGACAAACTTTGATGGTTGTGTTGTGAACATGCTATCTGGTTATTCATGTTATCATTCCTTTTGCTATGTGTGATTGTTATGTTTGTATCCTCATTTTGTATAGCTCTATGGGATGTAATTGGTGGTTGGGTCGTTGGTTTTGCTGTATGTTCTTAGCTAGCATTTGTAATAGATCATCATCGGTTGCATTTATTGTACTGGCTCACTTCCTGTCAAAAAGGGGGAGATTGTTGAGTCAAGGTTTTGAAAGGAGTTCACAGCCGATGATTGAACACCTTGGAAGTACATCCACAGCACCAGTCTACGTGAATGAACGGAAGAACTTTCCTTAGAGACTGGATTTGGACCCAACGGATCTTTCCTAATCAGGGGGATATATACTAATGTTTGATTGCAGGAATCCCTCCTGAATTAGGGAAAGATCAATCAGCCAGATTTTGGGCTAATCACAACGGCTCTTTCCCCATTTAGCATTAGGCCGTTTGAAATGACAGAGCTCACAGGATAAGAAGAGGTTTGGAGGCTGGATTCAAACACTTCTCTCGACTCTCATTCTGAAAAACACTCTGAATCTCTCTAGAGCTCTCGGAAACTATTGTTGAGAAGGAATATCGATCTCCAGCCTTGTGTGCAGAAGCAATCCATCTACTGCTGGAAGATCGACCGAGCCTTGAGCACTCTTGTTGATATCTATCAGTTCTCTATTCATTCCTGAATCAGAGATACACCAAAGGAGAGTGCAAGAGGCGGAAACAGGAGGAAATACAACTACTCAATCGCTCATACAACAAAGGAGGTCTGCTTCACAGGCTACTTCAGGGGAAACTCAAAGTGGTTGCTTTGGGGAGTTGAAATAGGTGGGAAGCCTATACCAGATCCGGGAAGGAGGCTGGTCATCACAACTATCTGCCTGAAGTTTGGAGTGAAGGCATTCAAAGTTATTTCATCTATTGTGTGTGGTTGTAAACCATAGTTGATAACACATAGTGAAATAATCTCCTGGATTGGTATCCCCCAGACGTAGGCCGAAGGCCGAACTGGGTCAACAACTCTTGTGTTGTTTATTTACTTTGTGCTTGTTTTATTCCGCTGTGCATTTTATTACACTCGATACAGTAATCTGGTTGTTCATTGTTGGTGTTCAGACACTCTCAGTGAACCACTGCACAAAGTCACTCACTTGCTTAACCCAGTGGACCTAACAGGTGTCTGCTGATATGTCACGGACGTGGTATCCCCGGTTTTAGTTTGGTTCTCTTTGTTTTTTCCTTTGTTCTTTTTCCCTTTCCTTGTTTCTGATTTTCTTGTTATTTGCTGATGCTTTTGCATCCTATCACCGAAAAAAATTCTACTACCATTTGATCCTCACGTCACTTAATAAAGATACGTGATTAGTTGATGTGATATGAATTCAGTCCAATGGATGGGACCAACATAACTACACAAGTATGGGTACCGTAACTGGCTCGATGGCCTAAAAAAGAATTACTGCCTTCTGATTCCTTATTTTGACTTTAATCTCTTAAGTGGATATTAGAAGTTTGACGGTTCAAAAACGAATTGTCTGAGGCATATTTTGACACCCATCTCACGCGACCCATACTTGTGTTTGGTACTTTGTTGAAATGTCTCAAGTACGAAACTTGTCATAATAGGATAGTTACAGGACTGTGTTGGTAATTAACAACATTAAAGGACGAATAGTTAATTATGATACGTAGACGACGTTTCTTGTTCCAAATTTTCTTGTACTGAATCCTAAGAGTCAAATTTAATGGAGGGACATAGAAGGGGGAATAGATATTTTCTTATGAGACAAAAAGAAGAAAATTATAAATGTAGGACCAAAAAGTAGAGATAAACTAACTTATGGATTTAAGCAGACAATTTTTTGCCCATTGACCATGGGAAACTTCAACTTGGGAAAGATGTTCTCAAAGAGTTGAGGAAAAAAAAAAAAAAAAAGACTATAATTCACGGTGGTAAACTATATTAATTGGAATGGAACTATAATTTTTTACACCAAGAGGTTTTAGGATGTGATACAACTATTCTCTCGTTGACTGGAGTGAGAGTAATCAATAAGTTCATTACTATATTCACGGTGGCAAACTATATTAATTGGAATGGAACTGTTCCGGATTAATATTCATTAAATAATATTTGTACCCAAAAGTATTCATTAAATAATACTTCTATTTTGTGTCTACTGTTTTGTTTATTTCCACATGAGTGCATGACGTAAATAATTACTGTAGTTTTTAAGTAACTGCACTGTTCCTCGCCATCTGGGGAGTATCAGACCTTATATTTCACCATCATCAGTAGCATTTTTCTACAATTAATAAATTCTAACATTATCGGAATTTGTTTTATTCTTTTGAATAATATTACAGTTGGCTAGTTGGAATATTAATTTCATCAAATACTTAAGTTACTCTTTCTCCTCACTTCTATATAAAGGGTAGAATATCAAACCCTAACCATCATCATCAATAACTAAAAGAAGAATTAATTAATTACATTGTCAATAGTTTTGTGATATAATGACAAACGCGTTGGGGAAAGCACTCTTCCTTTTGGTTCTCATTCATTTCTTCTTGGCTTCATATGCTAAACCACAGGTTTAATTTTGTTGGTTTACTTTGCTACGCACGGCTTTAACATAGTTTCATGAATAGATTTATGAAAACCTTAGCTTGCAATTGCCGTTTCATGTGTAATTTGGTAAACAGTTATTTTGTTTTGCTTTCTACTAGCCATACATAGTGTATTTGGGAGAGCATGGAGCAATACAGAAAACCCAGCAAGAAATTCAGGAAGAACATTATTCGTACGTGCAGTTAGCCAAGAACTCATCCAAGGAAGCTAAATCGAGCATCATATACAGCTACGGAAATGTCATAAATGGTTTTACAGCATTCCTCACCCCTAAAGAAGCCGCCAAAATATCAGGTGCATTATTATTATTCTTGCTATTATTGTAAAATACATTTGGGCACAACTTTATTGGTTGATTGATGACACGCCAGTATTAAGGCTATGATGTTGTTGATTATATTTTTTGTGAGCTGCAGAACAGAAAGGGGTGATTTCAGTGTTCAAGGATGAACCTCTTGAACTCCACACATCACGATCATGGGATTTCATCAACTTACTTGAATCCAATTGGGATCCTACAAAGGTTGATGGGTTTCAAGGGCTACTGACCAAAGCCAACAGTGGGGCCAACGTTATTGTTGGGGTATTGGACACTGGTAATAGAAACGGCTCATTTCCTCATCAATTAATGATTCCACAATGACGTTAACACACGGCTCATTTGCTCATCAACTAATAGAAATTAACTTATTACACCACTAGTCATTTTAATTTTAAGGTTAATGTGTTACTCATGCCCTCTAAAATTAAACACAACTCATCTGTTTGTATTTCAACTTTATATTATACTCTAATGCAATATTAATCTTTATTGTAATTAAGTACTTATTTAAATTTAATCATAATATTTTAATTAATTAATTTTTTAATCCATGTACATGTCAACAAGAATTAGATTGGTAGGGAATTTGAATTCTTCACTACAACTACGATTTATAGAATTTTTTATATATTTTTTTTATTTTTGCCGAAGCTTGGAAAAAACGATATGTAGAATTGAGAATAAAATGATTTAGAATATGTTTAAAAAATTATAGGAAAATTTAATTCAGTTATTTAAAATGATCACAGTTAGTTTGCGTCATAATCACTACAAAAATTTTGCGCGATAGAATTTTTTCGCCTTGTTCGTTGCAAGACGCACGAGACGATAAACAAGGCAACGAAACTTTATGGTAGTGAATTGGGGTATAATCAGTTCTCGCGTTCAAGCAAAGGTCAATACAATAAGTTGCCCCAAAGTATACTTTCGATCATGAATCTATTTATATCTATATCTATATCTATATCTATATAATATATGAAAACAATACCCCTTATTAACAGTAACCTACTCTTATGAACAGTAACCTATTATTTCTCTCTCACAAAAATCCCCTTATGAACAGTAACCTACCTATTTCCTCTTTATTCACTTTCTACACGTAATCCAATATACACTCTTAATGCTTAAAACTCAAAATGTGTATAAGTAAAAATTCTAAAAGTTTTATATTTGAAAACTATAAGATAAGACGAATCCAACGAGATCTCACTTCACTATATTTTCTCTTCTATAGATGTTGTATAAACATGAGTCAAAGTTGGAAAATAAACAGTAATAAAGATTAATCATTTTTCACTATAAAAAATGGAGTAAGTGTATAAAAGCATAATCTACTTTCAAAATATATGAGAGTCAAATTTGAGCAGAAATTTATATTAGATTCTATTTTAATTTGAAAATATCTACATCTTTATGAATTTCTAATTTCTCAAGGCTTTAGAGCGAATTTATATCATTAATCACTTACCATTTGCAACTGCAATTTCATGTATTTTATTTGCATATGTATTGTATTATAGCCGCGAATAGAAATTCATTTATCTTTCAATTTTTTTAGGGAAAAAACCCATTTAATCACATAAGTTTTTAAAATTTCCAAAACCATCCCACAAATATCGAATTAAACGAATCCGTCCCATAACTATCCTAATTATCGCCATACCCGTCAATGAACCGGTTTTTTCGCTAATCATTGCCGAACCTGTCCCATAACTTTCCTAATGGAGGAATGGGTTCGACGATGATTAGGGTAGTTATGGGACGGGTTCGGCGATGATTACTGAAAAAATCGGGTTCATGGATGAGTTCTATAATTAGGGTAGTTATGGGATAATTTCATCTAATTCGATATTTGTGGGACTGTTTTGAAATTTTTTCAAAATTATGGGACGATATGGGTTTTTTTCCTTTTTTTCCCTCCTTTTAAACTTTGTTTCTAGTATAATATTTTTTAAGGCACTACATTGTAATATGGAGTATAAATATTGGTAGTCGCATATTGTCTATTGATCAATTATTGTGCAATATATACATGTATTCATGTAATGCTTAAAATAGTTTATGGAGCTTGGGGAATGTATCTTTTTTTTTCATATTTTTTACATTCCCGCCCATTGGGCAGGGGTAATACTAGTAATATATGAAAATAAATATCCCTTATGAACAGTAACATACTCTTATAAATAGTAATCTATCAATTCTCTCTCACAAAAATTCCCTTATGAACAGCAACCTAGCTACTTATATCACCAATATTCAATTTTTTGCACACAATCCAATATACATATTCAATGCTTAATAACTCAAAATGTTTATAAATAAAAATTCTAAAAGTTTGATATTTTAAACTACATGATGAGACGAATCCAACGAGATCCCACTTGACTATATTTTTTTTTTTCTTTTATAGATGTTATATAAATATGGGTCAAAGTTGATAAGTAACAGTAATAAAAGTCAATTATTTATCACTATAAAAAAAAGAAAGAAATATATAAAAGCATAATGCACTTTCAAAATATAGGAGAATCAAATTTAGCAAAAATTTATATTAGATAATTTAATTTCATTAATTATATTGAATAAAAATCACTAAAATATATGTAGCAAAAACTTTATAGATTGTTACTATATTTATTATTTAAATATACTTTTAATATTTTTTTATTATTCTTAATAAATACTTTACGAAGTGAAATTATATTATATGATAATAAATTTTAATAAGTAATCTATAAATTGATATTATATTCATCAATGGATAACAAATATTTGTACTAGATAGATTAAATAAATTATATAAATTGCATAAGTTGATCAAACTATGCTTATACATCCCACAAAATCATATCATTATGAAATTCGTGAGATGATGGTACAATTAATAATATTTTTGCATAATCATTTCTATATTTTAATTCACAAGAGTATTTTCTTATATTTTTTCTAATTTAATTTGAAAATATCTATATCTTTATAAAATTTCTAATGTGCCTTAGGGTGAATAAATATTAATAATCAACTACCGTGTGCAACTGTGATTTCATGTACTTCATTTGTCTATGTATTGCATTAGAACCGTTAGTAGAAAGTTATTTATCTTTCATTCTTTTATTTTTTTCTCCTTTTAGACTATTGTCTATAGTATAATCGTTTTTAAGACTAATATATAAATTATTGATAGTGGCATATTATCTATGCCCGGTTGTTGTAATATATGTACATGTATGCATGTAATGTTTAAAATAGTTTAAGGAGCTTTGGGAATATAATCGACATAATAAAGTTAAACAATTTTATTTGTCAAATTTAATTATTTTATTCATATTTTTTGCATTCTCGCCCATTGGGCGGGGTAATACTAGTAAAATAAAAAGCTCAAGAAATCTCCCGGTTAAAAAGGAAAAAAAATCACATAATTTACCCCTAACTTAATTTATGTAATCCGTATATCATTTATTAGGTATATGGCCGGAATCTGAAAGCTTTGCCGATACGGGGATGGGTCCAATCCCACTATCATGGAAAGGAACTTGTCAAATCGGCGATCTTTTTACCACGAATAACTGCAACAAGTAATTCTCTATATATGTTCATTACCAATACGTTTTAAAAGTCTATTTTATTTTTCAAGAACGTTTATTACGTACATATACTAACATGGTTGTACAAATGTTTAGAAAATTAATTGGGGCTCGTTTCTTTGTGAGTGGCTACGAGGCTACTTACGGAAGAGTGAATCCTGCTGTGGATTACCGATCACCAAGGGACAAGAATGGCCACGGAACACATGTGTCATCGACTGTAGGTGGTCGGAATGTCACCAACGCTTCGTCCTTTGGTGGATTTGGAAAGGGCAATGTCAGAGGCGGGGCGCCTCTAGTGCGTCTAGCCATGTACAAGGTCTGTTGGGAGATACCTTCAGGGGGTGGCACGTGCATGCCAAGTGACATCCTCGCGGGATTTGACAGCGCCATAAGTGATGGAGTTCAGGTTATTAGTGTCTCCATAGGGTCCGACACTAGTTATCCGTTTAACCAGGACTCCTTAGCAATCGGATCCTTGCACGCAACAAAACGAGACATTGTGGTATCTTTAAGCGCTGGAAATTCAGGTCCAACTCCACAATCCGTGACAAATGTTGCACCATGGACCCTCACTGTTGGGGCCAATAGTATCGATCGAGTTTTTTCATCGCCAGCAGTGCTTGGAAGTGGCTACCAAGCCCGGGTTAATTTCTATATGATCTAATTTAAGATGTCAATAAACCATTAATAATTAGTGTGTGTGTTTGTGTGTATATATCACTCTTTTTTTTTCTTTTTTTTAAATTTTCAGGGAGAATCAATTACGCCAATTGTGAGTGCCACTTACCCTCTTGTTTACGCAGGAGATATAGAAAATCCAGGCACTACGACGGCACAGACAACTGGGTTAGGCATTGTACCACCAATCTTTAATTTATAATCATTAGTCATTTTTGTGCATTTACCTGACAACAAATACAATCTCTCTTTTTCAGCCTTTGCCTTCCGGGTACACTGTCACCAACGCTTGCAAGAGGGAAAACAGTTTTCTGCTTGTGGGGAAGTTCTACCCAAGCTGACGAAGTGAAAAGAGCTGGAGGCGCTGCTGCTGTGCTGCGAAATGTTTATGATGGAATTGGTGTATCCGTCAGACGTTATTCACTGCCAACAACTGTTGTGCTTGCCAACGAAACTAATACCATCTATACCTATATTCATACTGCTCCGCAACCGACTGTAACCCTTAGCCCTGGAAAGACCTTGATAGGTACAAAGCCAGCTCCATTCATGGCACCTTTTACCGCCAGGGGACCCTCCAGAGTCCAACCAAATATTTTAAAGGTGCATTACTACTCTTTAATGTAAATTCGATTGATTTGTATCGAGAAAATTCCCTTATTACTCATCGAATTATGTAATAATGTGCATGCAGCCCGACATAACTGCTCCAGGATTCAATATTTTGGCAGCCTATACTCAGTCTAGGTCTCCGGACGATAAGTTTACCTTTTTATCCGGAACATCTATGTCGTGCCCTCATGTTTCAGGAATCGCCGCACTTCTCAGGGCCATACATCCTACCTGGAGTAACGCTGCTATAAGATCTTCTATTATGACCACTGGTAACACTGCAAACTTGTTATATATGTTAAGGTGTGCTATGTTGAAGAAATTCTCATGTTCATAATCTTTTTTTTGACTCCTTGCAGCAAGTGTCATCACTAATCAATTTCAAACAATAACTGATCCATTGCTAAGTCCTGCTACACCATTTTCATATGGCTCAGGCCACATTCAGCCATCAAAAGCTGCAGATCCAGGCCTTGTCTATGATGCTACATACAATGATTATCTTCTATTCCTTTGCGCTAGCATCGGTCAAACACTTGATCCATCTTATGTATGTCCTACTTCAGGGATACCTTCTCCAAGCAATTTGAACTATCCATCACTCTCTATTGCTAATGTACAAGGTTCCATGACCGTCAAGAGAACTGTCACCAACGTTGGGAGTGCCTCGGCTACTTATTCTGTATCAATCAATCCACCTACAGGTTACTCCGTTCAAATCTCACCAACAAAATTAATTTTCACCGGAATCGGGCAAACACTGAGCTTCAATATAATAGTGTCAAAACTGACTACTGTTGTGATAAACAAGTACGCATTTGGTTCTTACACTTGGACCGATGGGATTCATAGCGTTAGAAGCCCAATCGCGTTATCAACTAATTGAAAATGGTGCAAGGAACTACCCATATGCTGAGCTTCATATGTTCTTGTGAGGATGAAATAGGATTTGTGTGCTCAATAAATGCTTGCTTATGTGCAATAAGAATAATGTTGGCGGCCGGTTCCATTGTAATGTGAGTTTGTGTGTTTCAAATATCAATAATATAGTATGTGTTCTTTCTCACCTTATTATCTATTTCTTTTTTTTTTTTTTACGTGGTTTTTAAAACAGAGCTTGAAAAACTAGCTAGCTCCGCTCCTAGTAAATAAACATATTAATCCTATGCTGAAATCATATGATTTCATATATATAAATAATTACTCGCCATGTGACCAATATGCTACTACAATGTCATTTGACTTATACCAATAACCAAAATTTGTAGTAGTTTATTTAAATAAAAAAGTGTTTGCAGTGCCGAAAATCAGTAGAAACACATTGTAGTTCATTTGATAATTATATCCTTTTCATCAAAATCGGGTACTAAATTTTTTTTAAACCTAATATTAAGTTTTTGATAAACATTGACACTCATTTGTCGGTAGACATGACCACTAGGCCAAACCCTGACTAATAATCTAATTTAAGATGTCAATAAACTATTACTCATCAGTTCTATATTAGAATATCATTCGCAGGGAAAAGAAACATTACAGTATACTTCCTCCATTTCCGTGAAAGTGCAACATTCACCCAATGCACGCAGTCCAATACATATTTTAAACCATTAATAATTTAAGTTCGATATAAGTAAAAGATTTAAAAGTTTGATATTTAAAAACTACATTACGAGACGAATCCAACAAGATCTAACTTGACTATGTATTTCTTTGTATAACTATGATAAAAATTAGAGTCAAAGTCGAACAATAAATAATAGCAAATAGTACTTTGTTGCACTATCACAAAAACGGAGGTAGAGGTAGTATATCATTATATATAAGTATGAATCCATGTCCTTCTTGCTACTTCAAATGACGTTCTTGTCCTTGTATTTGAAAATTATTACCTTCCATGTTTCCCTCCTTTTGTGTGCATTATGGTTCCGTCTTGGCGTTTCTCCCATTCCAGAATGTTCGTTTCTTTCTGCATCTGCCCATTTTCTGCCCGATTCCAGATTATGGCTTTGTGTTTCTCCTTATCACCGATCGCGGCACTTCACTGAAAAGGGCAAGGTATGAGTTATAATTCGATTACCTTCATTTTCCCCGCTTCCTCGTTTCTTGCTGTCATCTACGGGAATTTGGAGTGCCCAAGGGGGCTTGTTGGGGTCGCGTAGGGGCGACGTCGGGCGGAGGAGGGCCGGCGACCCATGAAGCAGCGTGGGGGGGGGGGGGGGGGGGGGGGGGAGGGGTCGTCGCGTCGCTAGGTGCCGCCGCTGTGAGGAGCAGCGGTCTGTGATGTTGCCCTGGACGCCGACGATCGGCTACCCTCTTACGAGGGTCGTGGTGCCTGAGGTGCTGTTCAGTGGCGTTGTTGATAGAGTTTTCCTTGCTTAGGTATTCTTGTACTTGGGATTTTAGGTTTAGTTGTTTGTTTTATAATTCAGTTTCCTGAGCATGAGATTTAATCTTGAAATTTGGGGATTTTAGGTTTTATCGCGGTATTGTTCTTTGGCTCCGCTGCAGATTGTTGTTGGTTCTTATTGCGGATTTTGTGTGTTGTTGGTATCGGAGAAGAGCTCCAGATTCTTGGTAAAACAGAAATCCTTGATTGGGATTATTAGTTGATTAATTGGATGTGTAGTCGTCCATTTATCATTTATGTATGGTTGAGTTAGATAGGATTTGGGGCTTGACGATTGTTAATTATAGCTTATGGTCCTACGTTTTTCTATTAAAACCATTACAAATCACTGGTTTAAGACCAATGGGGACTTGGCTTAAATTCAGATTTATTCTTTTTGTTTTTTATTTATTCATATCCTATATTTGTCTTTTGTCTGATCTCACTTCCTACATGTGTTTAGATTAGTCTTTAATGGGTATCTGATGCTCCAATCTTAATTTCTTAGGTGGTTGTATTCCTATGTTATGGAAGACAACTCCTTTGATGAGTTACATACGAGTGAGTTTATTTATACTATCTGTCGGTTGTCTAATTCTTATATTAACTGTCAGCATAATTGTTGCTTAAATTCTTTAAAAAGCCATATAGGACCTCTTCTGCTTATTGGTTTGTGTTTCTTGAAATTGAGTATATACCTTTGGTTTTAGCATCCATATACTATGGCATCCCCGGAATTGATGATAGTTAATTTAACATGGAATTTTATTGATATTGCCTTTGGAATTATAAATTAAATGTCGCTGAACAATAATTGCAACTTTGTGTGTTGCTGATTCTTGTTGGAATCGGAGAAAGAGCTCCAGATTGTTGGTAAGACAGAAATCTTCGACCAGGATTATTAGTGTGCTAGCTTGTGGGTGCTTTTTCATGCTCTCGCATCGTTCGATTGCTAAATGTGCTAGCTTTGTTCCATTATTTCAAGTTTTCGTACTTCATCTTTTGTTTTTTTAATTATAATTGTGTGTACTTGAAGTCATCTGCCCAACTTTAGATCTCATTTATGTTTAAGGAATTCAATCTTGTATAATTATATTTTGAATAATTATATTATCTTCATTAAAATTCCATGGATTGCAGCGGATGAGTTAAATATTCTATGTGCGTTAGGTTATCCATTAATCACATTGATATTAGATCACAATATGACATATTTTTCTTTCATTCTCAGGAAGTTGTACTTAGATTGAGCAGCCACCAAATATCTTTCCCGCTTTCATCCATTTGGACACAATCCCTTTCTCCGGCAAACATGCCTCAGGACTACGAACCTATAGCTCACAGTTACGCTTCGTTTTACTGTTTTCACGCGGCAAGGTAATTCAGGCTTATCTATTTATCACACAATTCTTTATTTAAGTTTAGCCTCTGAGATATATTATCAAATTTGTGTGAATTCATTGGTGCATTTTCTCCTTCTCTTTTGTTTTTATTTATCTATTATTATTATTATTATTATTATTATTATTATTATTATTATTATTATTATTATTTCAGTACTTGTAACAATTTTTTTTAGCCTGAACTCTCATATCTCTTTCATATCTTGTAGCATAATTCTTACATCGATGCCCTTATTCGAAGCTTCCAGCTTGCTTTCTCATTGAGGAAAATTTCTCTTGGCAGTGGAGGTGAGCTGCTGATGCCAAGACTAATTGATTTATAGTGTTTTCTATCAAGTGTCTCTATATGTTATAGTGAACAGATTTAAAACATAGATTAATTAATAATCCCTTCGGATCTGCATCTTCTAGCAATTTATTGAATACGGGTTTTATTAAAATCCGCCCAGGTCACATTCATCGTACCATCTACACATATCTACATATCAAATTTCACTACCGCGAGGCGTCTTTCACTATCGAGGAGCGTAGCCCGTTCCTAATGAGTACAATATATATATATATATATATAAATGATAATTCTTAATTAGTCCTTTATGTTTCTTAATTAGTCCTTTTTGATATTCTAGCCCAATTTAGTCCTTTAGTCCTTTTTATTAGATAAAAAGGACTAATAATTGGTCTGAGATTAAGAAACATAAAGGAATAAATTGTGCCAAAACAACAGAGGACGGATTTGGTCGAAAACAAATAGATAAAGGACCATATTGACTAGTTTCCCATCGTAAAATTGTTATATATCATGATTCCTTACAGCAAGTGACAAAAATAATATGCTCAATACAATAACCGATGAATCGCTACAGCCTGCTACACCATTTTTATATGGGTCAGGCCACATTCGGCCATCAAAAGCTGCAGATCCAGGGCTTGTCTACGACACCTCTTACAATGATTATCTTCTATTCCTTTGCACTAGCATCGGTCGATCACTTGATCTAGATTTCACATGTCCCACTTCAGGGTTACCTTTTCCAAGCAATTTGAACTATCCATCACTCTCTATTGTTAACGTACTAGGTGCCACAACTATCAAGAGAACTGTCACGAATGTAGGGAGTCCAAATGCTTGGTATTTTGTACAAATCACTCCTCCGAAAGGTTACTCGGTTCAAATCTCACCACCACAGTTGTCTTTTTACACAACCGGGCAAACATTGAGCTTCTATATAACAGTGCGACCACTAGCCGGTGTTGTAAAAAACCAGTATCCATTCAATTCTTATATTTTGAGTCTCCTCCTTTTTATGGTGAATAAAAAGTATTTTGAGTCTCCTCCTTTTTCCATCCATTTTTCTCCTACAATCCTAATAGTTCCTCCATCTTCTTACAAATCCCAAATTCAATCTCTGCTGAGCAAAATTGAATTTTTCTTTTTAGGCAGCGCAAGGGACTTAAATTGAGCATATTAATGGATGAAACTGGAGGATATTTGTATTTAATCTGATTTTGTAGTGTGAAATGTTTATTTTCTTTTTTTTATGTTTGTGTAATATGAATGGAATTTTTTATGTATCCGATTAAATGTTGTTACTTGACAGATGGAAACCTGGTGAAAATATATGGAAGGTTAATGAATTCATAATATATAAGGAGGTTTTAGCAAATTTTTGTTCTTCACGGTTTAATATTGTGTTATTTTTATGTTACAATCTATTTGATTGGTGAGATTTTTTTTATCTTAGCTTTTTTCGTTCGTTTTATTGTTTAATTGGTATCGGTTATGGTGGAAAACACCATCTGTTACCATCTAACTTATTCTTCTTCTATCTTTGCTTTTAGATAATTGTATATTTAGCTATGTATCTGAAAAATGGTCTTTTATCTCTTTGGTGGTGAAGCAATTCTAAACCTCGAGATGAAAGTCAATTGGAATGATATAATAGTAGAGACTTATGATATGGAAGATGTACTTGGGATATTTTTCAAGGTTGGCTTCGATTCAGAGAGTTGGTCCACTATTCGTCAAGACTAAGTACCTTAACGACCACAACTGTTTGTTCAATCACACATTTATATAAATTATTAGTAGGTTAGTTATCAAAAGTAAATAAGTGCAGTAAAGAAACAAGAACAAACAGAGAGTTGTTGACCCAGTTCGGCCCAAGGCCTACGTCTGGGGGATACCAATCCAGGAGAGTTCCACTATGTGTTCGAACACCACGTTACAACACGAACAATAGTGAACTAGCAATCTTTTACTCCAACACCCAAGCAGATGATCGATGGTACCAGAAACTCCCTTTTCTGGTGAGAATGCTCCGATTCTTCTTCGACCCCTTGAAGACACCTTCTCCAAGTTTCTCTTGAGTGAACCTGTAAAAGATCCTCCCTTTGATGTAGCAATGAAGGGCAGTATCTTGTTGACACAAACTTGAGTGTTGCCCTTGATTGAAAGTGTCGAAATCAATCAAGGGTGTTCAAGTGCTCGATGAAACGAATGACCACTCAAGTGACAATCTCTTTCACAAGTAATAAAACTCGCGGATGGGGTGAAGAGATTGAATAGGGATTTCTCACACGTTTCGCTATTCATTTTCAAGAATGATAGAATCGGTGCTTGATCCACAGCTAATCGTCCTTCTTAAAAAGATGTTCGAAATCCCTGTTGCTATGGAAGGGAATACATTATCCCATTAATTCTTCCTCCTTCCATAGCCAATTCATTCCTTACTCGGTTGGGAGGATTCGCTTGCCATAACTCGAACGCTCATCATATGGAAATGATAGAAGACCGTTGGGGGGACGCTCTTAACCATGCTGCATTGGCCTTATCCGATTTGCAAAGATATCTTGCCAAGAATACTACGCGGATAAGACTAAGGGGTGGGGACCTATCTAGTGTTCATCATTGGGTTGGAACACATTATCTCAAAATATGGGTACTAACAATCTCCCCCTTTTTGACATAATGTGAGCCAGAAAGATCAAAGATCTCCCAATGATGAATCAATACAAGAGAAACAATTCACAGAGCCCCAACCACCAATACATAGCAACAAAAATCCCAGTCAACCTATTTAATGCTCTGTACAAATAAATAAGCTAAAACAGAGGAGCATGTACAATAATACCAGCAAAAAATAACGAGGGTCCAGAATAAAAAAAACAATAACAACCGTCCCAGAGTTCACAAAACAAGTTCCAACATAAAAACAGAACACAAAATAGCAACATACTAAGACTTATCAGAGGCAGGCATCTTTGATCACGCGCATCATCTCCCCATCTGGATCACAATGTGTCAAAAACACCAGTCACTCCGGAGAGGAGTCATCCTCATCTGTGGAGGTATAGAAGTTTGTAGCAGCATCAGTCACCTCATCCTCTGGATCAGTGTCCCAAACTTCAGGGAGAAGTCTTGCCATCTCAGCTAGGGCTCGTTCCTCTTCGTCCAACTCCTCTCTTTTCCTCCTAATAGCATCCTGTCGCTCGGCAAGCATATCTCTGAGCTGATCAAGAGCAGACTGAGGAATGGGAGGACCATCTGGGCCTGGTATGTCCTGGACCTTGTCTTGCAGCTTGGCTGTGAATTTGAATACTTTGGTGATGTCCATCAACTCCTTGGGGTGTCCTCCAATGCCCACGGACTCCAAATACCCATAGATCAGGGCTGGAAAAGAGATGAGAGCGGAGCTATCTTCTTTCAAACTTTCGGCTATATCAACCATTTGATTTAGCACAAGCTTCCCATAATTAATCTCCTTCTTGTTCTCATCAATCGCAAACAGCAATTGGCATATTTTTTTCGAGACAACCGAGTGATTGGCAGTAAGCATGACATTCGAGGATATGAACTTGTATAGTAGAAAGAATCTCTGAGTGAGATTTCCTGACCTCAACCCTCTGCCTTTGATGTTCTTCTCCTTGTCCTTAGTCAACAATTTGGCAATCAGAACATTGTTGAACTTTGTGCCTGGTCTGAACACAGTGTCAAAGTCACACTGAGGAACACCACGGAACTCACATATGTCTCTATCTCTGAGGGGAACCAGTTGCTTCTTGACAAACACTTTCCCAAACCAACTGCTTCCAGGAACAATAACTGACTTCCTGAGGTTGGCGTAGAACATCTTGACAAGGAACTGCTTACTTCCTTAGAGATCAGTGGCCTATCGAAGAAGATGTCTTTTCTCAAGATAGCTTGTCCAACCAATCTCATCACACTTTGGTCCCTTAAAGGCAACCTCAGGTTTGAGTTTCCTCTCTCGTAACACAGTCTCGAAGAATGTCTGAGAGCTCAATGAATAAAACTTGGAGCTATACGCTAGATTGGTATCCACAATTTTGGGAATGGTATCATCACCATCTTCCTCCTCAGCATCTTCAGTGGGTGCCTTCTTCTTCCTCGGAGGCTGAGAACTTGAGGGAGTTGAATCTGCTTTCCTCTTAGATTTGTTAGCAGGGGCTTTCTTCGTAGCAAGAGCCCTGAGAGGGATATCACCAGAGGAAGGTGACTTCTCCCCCTCAAGCCCAGCCTCAGGGTTGGCCGCAACATCTTGCTCATCCTCCTCACTCCTTAGTTCATCCTCAGTAAGTCCTTCACGCCTGAGGAATTCTTCAGCAGAGATTGAAGCACGATTGACTGCTGTGTCATCATCATCTCCCGAGTCTTCACTAGATTCTTCCTCATTTGGATTGATCTCAACGTTCTTGTCCGGCTCATCAGATAATTCAGTGGACTCAGAAGAGTGTTCAGAGGCATCGTCTGAACTCCCAGAACTTCCACCACCAGCATTTTTGATTGCAACCTTCGGAACATGACCTGGCACAGGGGTGGTCTCTCCAGAAACCCTTGAGGGCGTTTGAGCGCCCGAGCCAGAAACAGGGGTGGTGGATTGAGGGCCGAACTGAGTGCCATCTTGGTGCTCAGATAATGGAATTGAACTCCCTGCATCAACATTATCAGAAACCAAAGATTTTCGAGAAGCCATTTTACCTTTCCCTTTCGGAGGGTTCTGAGACTGTATAGCCGCATCCGCCAAAGACGATAAGGGCACTTGGACAGTAGGCACAGGGACATGAGATGGAGGCGACGTGTTGAGAGCAGTTTGTACTTGGGAGGGTGCGGTTTCAACCACCGATCGAGGGTTCTCCAGATGGGATGCAGTTAGGGCACCACTCGGGGTAGTTTCCTTAATTGCGTGCGCCATTTCAACACAAATGTCAAGTGGATCTGAAATGGGTACCTCTGGTGTGGCAATGGTGGTCGGAGCTTCATTTACGGGAGCAATTTCAGCCTGGTTACGACCACGACCTCGTCTACCCCTTTCGCGGCCGCCTCCTCGATTGCCACCGCGATTCCCGCCTCTGGTGCGAGGGCTTCCACGAGCTGGGAGAGGTGCGTCTTCAGTGTTGGAACTCTTGGTTCTCGTCGTCACCATGATTTCTACACAAGAGAATTAGAACAATGCAGGATTAATAGATTCTTTGAGAAATAGAAATCGCGAGAGCGAAAGGACTGGAGAAGATGAGGAAAGCGGGGAAAGTTTCTGAAAAATGAGCACAAGATGAAAAAGAAACTTCCCTTTCTTGAGTCAAGAGATCATCCTTACACCCCACCTAGTAGCCGGTTACCAAGTAAAATAATAACTTCCCTTATTTAGTCACACGGCTGCTGAGGAATAAAGATTGAATTTCCTGCAATAAAAATATTTAGTTAAGTATGGGATCTCTTCATAATAAGGCTAATATAATATTTAAGGAAATCTTAGGAAAACTTAGCCGTTTTAAATATTGACAAGTGAGATCCCCTAGATCCTTTTGGAACTTAGACTATGGTGCATAGACCAAGTTCCCGCCTCAGTTTTTCAAATCGTTCTCCATCAAGAGCTTTGGTGAAGATGTCCGCGTTCTGTTCTTGTGTTCCAACATACTCCAGGGACACTACTTCATCTTCCACAAGTTCACGGATAAAGTGGTGCCTAACATCAATGTGCTTGGTTCGACTGTGTTGCACTGGATTTCTTGAAATACTAATCGCACTCATGTTGTCACAAAGAACCACTAGCTTGTCTTGTTCAATGCCATAGTCGCTAATCATTTGTCTCATCCATACGAGTTGTGCACAACAGCTCCCTGCTGCAATGTACTCCGCTTCTGCCGTGGACAGGGATATAGAGTTCTGCTTTTTGCTGTACCAACTCACCAAGTTGGTTCCAACGTAGAAACACCCTCCTGTGGTGCTTTTTCTGTCATCGACATTACCAGCCCAATCTGCATCAGTGTATCCTATCAACTGTAGGTTGGATTCCTTGGAATACCATATGCCCAAATCAGGTGTTCCAGCAATGTATCGGATCACCCTTTTTGCAGCCTCGAGGTGAGACTCCTTTGGGTCTGCTTGATATCTGGCACATACTCCAACCGCATAACTGATGTCGGGTCTACTTGCTGAGAGATAGAGTAGACTTCCAATGACCCCTCTATACATCTTTTGATCAACACTCCTTCCTGTTGGATCCTTGTGCAGTTTGTCAGATGTTCCAATCGGTGTTCGAACAGGCTTGCTGGATTCCAGCCCAAATTTCTTGACAATGCTTTTAGCATATTTCGATTGATTTAGAAAGGTCCCTTCCTTTTTCTGAGTAACCTGCATGCCAAGAAAGAATGTTAATTCTCCTACCATACTCATCTCAAATTCCTTACCCATGGTTTCAATGAACTTGTCCTTGAGCACATGAGACGTTGATCCGAACACTATATCGTCCACATAGACTTGAGCCACGATGATTCCTTTGGAGTCTTCCTTGATGAACATGGTCTTGTCTGTACTCCCTCTTCTATATCTATTTTCCAACAGGTATTTGGAAAGCCTTTCGTACCATGCCCTTGGTGCTTGTTTAAGTCCGTAGAGAGCTTTGTTCAGTCGAAAGACATGGTCTGGGAGTTCTGCATCTTCGAAGCCCTTAGGTTGCTCCACATACACTTCTTCTTTCAACCAACCATTTAGGAAGGCGCTTTTCACGTCCATCTAGTAGAGTTTGAAACCCATCGAGCATGCAATGGCAAGGAGTAATCTCACAGCTTCGAGTCTTGCCACGGGTGCAAAGATCTCACTGTAGTCTACTCCCTCCACTTGGGTGTATCCTTGAGCTACGAGCCTGGCTTTGTTGCGAATTACATTTCCATTCTCGTCACTCTTGTTCTTGAAGACCCATTTTGTGCCAATGACGTTGGTGTGTTCTGGACGTTCGACCAAGGTCCATACTTCATTCCTCTTGAACTGGGCAAGCTCTTCCTGCATGGCATTGATCCAGTTTTCATCTTGTAGAGCTTCTTCAACCCTGGTAGGTTCAATCCTGGAGGTAAAGCAAGCAATCCAGCAAACTCTCTATAGTCGATTTTCTTCTTAACTCGAGTTCTCCGATCTTCGAGAACATCCCCAATCACATCCTCTGGGTTGTGATTACGATGAATTCTGACTTGGGGGACAGCTGCTTCTGACTGTGACGATGTTCCAACGGGTGTCTGAACACTGGGTTGGGACTCCTCAGTAGTAGTTTCCAGTTTGTCCTCTGATAGGGATCGTGATTGACCAGAGCCTTGGGTTTCTTTTTCTGCATCCTCCTCCTGAGACTCGACCGGAGTACTTCTGTTGGGTGCATCTTCCAAAATGACATTTGTGGATTCAATTACTTTTCTGGTTCTAGAGTTGTATACTCGAAAGGCCTTGCTAGCGGTTGAATACCCCACAAAGATGCATTCGTCACTTTTCTCCTTGAACTTCCCGGTGTGTTCCCTGTCATTAAGCACAAAACACTTGCAACCAAAGATGTGAAAATATGATATTGAAGTCTTTTTACCCTTCCATAATTCATATGGAGTCATGAGTGTTTTAGGCTTGATGTACACTCGATTTATCATATAGTACGTCGTGTTGATTGCTTCCGCCCAGAGAAACTCAGGAACCTTGTTGGAGTTAATCATAACTCGTGCCATTTCTTGCAAGGTGCGATTCTTCCTCTCTACCACTCCGTTTTGCTGGGGAGTTTTTGGTGCTGAAAACTCGTGTTTGATTCCAAGGATGGAACAGTAATCATCAAACGCCTAATTTTTGAATTCCTTCCCATGATCGCTGCGAATTCTCTTCACTTTGCAATCTTTCTCGTTCATAATTTGGTTGCACAGTTTCATAAAGACTTTGAATGCTTCGCTCTTTTCCCTAAGAAAATCAACCCACGTATATCTGGAAAAATCATCTACACAAACGAATATATACCGTTTACCTCCCAGACTGGGAATTTCAGTTGGCCCAATGAGGTCCATGTGCAAGAGTTCCAGACAGTGTGTTGTTGCATTGTGTTCGGTCACGGGATGGGACACATGAGTTTGCTTGTTCTTGGCACAGTCTTCACAGAAATCCGAGGCGTGTTTCTTGAGATCTGGGAGTCCACGAACGGCTCCTGTTCTGCTTAGCTTGATTAGATCCCTGAAATTCAGATGACCTAATTTCTCATGCCAAAGTAGATTTCGGGAACCTCCTGCATCCTTCACAAAATTACAGGTTTGCACAAGTAAATAGCAGTCATTTCGAGATCTTAGACCTCTCATGACACACACATTGTTAGGATCAAGAACTTCACAATATTTCTTGTTACAGGATACAGTCAAGTCCTCATCGCATAGTTGACTTATGCTTATGAGATTGGCATGCAGTCCTTCCACATAGTAGACATTGTTGAGCTTGGGCAGGCCATTTCCGTGGAGAGTTCCTTGTCCAGAGATGTAATACCCGAGAATTTTCCAACATAAAATAAATAAAATAAATACAATAAATAAATAAATTCAGCAAATAAATAAATAAAGATAAGGAAATGAGAAATGAGATTTAACTTAAAAAGGAAGTAAAGGAATTAAATAAAGATAAATAAATGGTTACACGGAAACCCAACACCGAGGGACTCAATAACTCGAGTCCAAATATAAATTTAGATCCGAAGAAAATTAAGATAGGAAATCGGAGCCCGAAAATATCCCGGAAATCCGAATCCGAGAACATAGAGGGATAGAAGTCCGAAAGAGAGGAGGAAATGCCCGACGGATCGCACGACCCGCCCGGACCGAAGTCCAGGCAGCATCCGCGCGGTGGCCGCGCGGTCAATGGCTAGAAGGCGTGCCACGGCCGCGCCAGCCTACAGATTTGGCCGTTGCGAGATTTACTCGCCCGAATCTGGATTTTCTGACTTCGGTTAAACACCTTGCGGCTCAAGACTCACCAAGGCTGACCTTGGACGCCCCTAGGTCATGCCTATCTATAAATAACACCTCTTGGAAGCCCCGAACATTTTTCAAAACCCTACGATACTCTCTATACACAAAACCCTAGATCCGGAAGTCGTCGGAGGCACAAAACCGAACAACGGGACTGATTTGGACGAGAATTGGGAGTCTTCGATCGTCGGGGTAAGATCCGATCTGTTCTTGTCCATTTTTTTCCATCCTTGATTCGAAAAACGAGTCCTAATTCGATCTTTTCCTATTCTAAACCCCGATCCGGATCGAGAACGAAGAACCCGACGAACGGAGAGGATAAACGGTGGACTTGAAGCCACGCCTCCGAAATCGACGTTCCCGGACGATTACGAATCTGTAAGTTAATGCTTACATGGTTTTGGGAGAGTTAAAATTCGTTTAATCTAAAGAACTAAAACAAGAACTTAACATCTGCCAACATGTGATTTCTACCGGCGCAGCGATTTTGTCTAATTTTTTCGAACCCTTAAAAGTCTTCAAACGAGAAAACTTAAACACAAAAAACGTTCATAAGACATAGATCTATCTACTGTAAAAATTTCATAATTTTTCATCGTGTTTTGATATCCGAAAACGACCGTGAACAGACCTGCCTTCGATTTAGATCTTGAAACGGTGATAGATTCTTTATCCGAACTTAAGGTTGATTTTTACCTTAGATCAAGACCGAACTAGGATTGGCATTGAAGATAAGAATTGTAGATCTATGAATTTAGAACATCCCTGTAAATCTTTAGAATTTTTTGTTGAGATTTGAACCTCCGAACCTGAGCCGATCCGATCTGCGTTCGTACCGAAATCAAGAACCTTGACAGAAATTAGTTTCGAACTTGATCTAAAGATTAACCTCTGATCCGATTAGAATTGGGCTTCGAGTTCTAAATGAAAGCTGTAGATAATCGTCTTAAGAATCACCCTGTAAAATTTCATCAAATTTGGAGTTAGTTTGCTATGGTAGATCTTGAAATCTTGAAACTGATGCGTGGAAACTCGGACAGATTATCACCCTGTTAAATATTGACGTTTTCACCTACTTCCGTATCTCAGATTGAAAAACTTAAAACATGAAACTTGTTCAACTCTGTGTTTTGGAGTCACCGGTCAAATTTCAGAATTTTTGGACTTAAACTCGATTTTTAATGAATTTTGAAGTAAACTGTGGTTGACCGAGTCAAATCTTAAAAATCTTGTTGAAAAAGGTTTTCAAATGATATCGGAGCGAATAGCGTCCTGAAATAAAATATTTTGAGAAACTTACTAAATTTGAGAAATTGGCCTTTAAGGTTTAAATGAGTGGAAACTCCTTTGAAATGAAATACATAAACAAACATTTTCGAAATCCCGTTATGACTAGTTGAGCTTTCTACGTAGAGGGTGAGTGCTCCATTGGGTGCCCCTCTAGCTTTTTGCTTCGTGCCTAAACGGACGAAAGTGACCCATGTAGGGGGTGAGTGCCATCGGGTGCCCCTCTAGCTTTTTGCTTCGTGCCTAAACGGACGAGAGTAATCTACGTAGGGGGTGAGTGCTCTGCAGGGTGCCCTCCTAGCTTTGCACATCGTGCCTGATTGGACGATGGTGTTGAACATGAGAAACTGTGCCAAAACGGCGAGAGAAACTTGACTACAAATAAAATCTTGATACTCGGCTAGGGATTAACGGGAAAAATTTAAAAGACTTATACTTTCCTTCGCTTATTTAAATTATGCTTTTAAGTTATGTTATGCAATTAATTACCTTGCAAGCAATATTGTGATGTTATGGAATCCCTGTCTATTTAAATATGCAATTTAAATTGTTGTTAGATAAATAAATTAAATTATGGGGTATTGTGTACATGTTTTCTTAAAATTTAACTAATGGCTTTGAAACCCCATAATCACGTATGTGTTAACTTACTCAGCACGTAGTGCTGACCAAAACCATTTCTTTCTTTTTCTACAGAGTATGAAGAATATGCATCATCATATGCATGCATGGGATATTCGGGAAAATGTTATTTTCTTTTATTATTCTAGTCTTAGATATGAGTTGCATGAACGGGCCTGTTTAACCCGTGATTAGGCCATGTTGGCCCTATATTTAAATTCCGCTGCATTATATATGTAAATATTATTTTCCGCTGCAACTTTGATGTATTATTTTTAAATTATATATGAATGGGCTGTTTGAATGTTTTAAATTCTGAAAAACCATAGCCTTGCACCTCTTTAGTGAGCTCGGAGAAACCGTGTCTTGCTAGAGAGGTGTGGTGGTGACACCCCGACCTGGGTGACCTAAAACCGAGGTGTTACAAGAGAGACGATCTTTGTTTCCATCTCCAAAGACCACCGATCCACCATCAATATCTTTGAATGGTTTAAGAACATCTTTGTCTCCAGTCATATGCCTCGAGCAACCACTATCGAAATACCACGTTGCACTCTTATCCTTTTGCCTAGAAGATAGGAAGGCAACGTTACACCTTGCTGAGATTTTGGTAACCCATTCGCGCCTTATGGAGATCCTCTTCTTGAGCTCTTCATTAGGCCAGCTCACAGGTCTTCCCTCAAGAAGATCCTTGATAATCCTCCGACAGTGTTCGGTCTTGTGCCCTCTGAACTTGCAATAGTCGCATATGAGAGGTCCTTTGAAGGAATTCCTCCTTTTGCTGTGGCCCTTGGAACCTTTGTGAAAGGTTCTAGTGGTCTGCCTTGGTGTTTGATCATTTAGTTGACCTCCTGCAACGAACTTGATTTTCTCTTTGGAGGTAGAGGCGGAGCTGAAGTTGCTGTACCCAAGGCCTTGCTTGTTCCCATGAGATTTCCCAGCTGCTAGAGCATCATCAAGTCTGGCCTTGCCTTTATTCATGTCCGACAGAATCTTTTCAGATTTGCGGAGTTTCTCCCTAAGTTCAGTGATTTCCACAGTGAGAAGATCATGCTTGGAAGAAACCTTTTCTTTTTCCTCTTTCTCGTAGAGTATTCCAGCTTCAAGTCTGTCACGTGAATGGACACCACTTCAGCTTTAGACAGTAAGTCTTTGTTCCCATCTATGAGCCTCTCAATCTCATTTCTAAGATCCTGATTGGTTCTTTGGAGGTCTTCTATCTCAGTCATCGAAGCTTCGAGCCTTTCGAATACTTCATTGTAGAGCTCTGTGAGACGTTCTATTTTATCTGCCTCTTTGCTGCTAAGAGAAGCACAATCATGGTCAGAGAAATCATTATTCACAGGGTTAGAAGCAGTACCGTGTTGTGACTTAGTGTCCGAACATGAGTCTGAATCCCATGTTCCTGGTGCCATAAGAGCAATCCCATGCTCAGATTCCCCTTCACTGCATTCTGGTTCCTCGTCATGATCACTGAAGGTGATGTGGTAGGTCTTTTTCTCCTTCTTCTTTAGATTTCCACAATCTGCCCTAATGTGACCAAAACCTCTGCATTCATAACATTCTGGTCCATTGGGCTTTTCTTCAGTTTGTTGATCTTTGCCATAGGGTTTGGATCTCCTTTTGGGGTCTCTCCTGGAGTTCGAACCTTCGCCCTTTCCACTAGGAAATCCTTGCTTCCCTTTCTTGTTCTTAAGAAGTCTGGCCAGTCTCTTTGTGAGAAGAGAGATCTCATCATCATCACTGTGATCACTATCGATCTCGGCTTCTTTGTCATTCACCAATTTTGACTCAGCCTTGAAGGCAATGCTTTTGCTTCCGACTTCCTTGCAATGGTCCATCTCCCATGATTGAAGTATCCCCATTAGTTCGTCCACTTGCATAGTGGAGTAGTCCTTGTAGAGTTCAAGGGCTGCAATCTTGGGATTGAACCTGTCCGGAATAGTTCCTACGATCTTCCTTACCAACTCTGGTTGGGAATAGATTTTCCCAAGTTGATGTGCCTGATTGGTCAAGTCACGAATTCTACCAACATAGCTAACAATACTCTCATTTTCGTCCATAACAAGTTTATGAAATTGAGTTTTTATGGAGATTAACTTGGAAGATCTAACGAAAGACATACCTTCATGGGAATTTACCAGTACTACCCATGCATCATAAGCAGTGTCACACGTGGAGATAAGCTTGTATTGTTCTTCAGTAACTCCATTGAAAATAGCATTGAGAGCCTTTGAGTTCATGGAGGATAGGGTCTTTTCTTCCGCAGTCCATTTGTCTATGGGTTTTGGTGTATTGACACCTTCATCGTCCTCTACAGTGGGGCGCTCGAACTTGGATTCAACGGCATCCCAAACTCCTTCATCAATGGCCATAAGAAAAGCCCTCATCCTGGTTTTCCAGTAGGAGAAGTTCGTTCCATCTAGCAAGGGTGGCCTGGAAATGTTTCCTCCTTCACGACTCATCTTGACGTTTTGGATCTCACCCGAGGGTGTGTGCGCTCTGATACCACTTGTTGGTCCACTATTCGTCAAGACTAAGTACCTTAACCACAACTGTTTGTTCAATCACACACTTAAATAAATTATTAGTAGGTCAGTTATCAAAAGTAAATAAGTGCAGTAAAGAAACAAGAACAAACAGAGAGTTGTTGACCCAGTTCGGCCCAATGCCTACGTCTGGGGGATACCAATCCAGGAGAGTTCCACTATGTGTTCGAACACCTCGTTACAACACGAACAATAGTGAACTAGCAATCTTTTACTCCAACACCCAAGCAGATGATCGATGGTACCAGAAACTCCCTTTTCTGGTGAGAATGCTTCGATTCTTCTTCGACCCCTTGAAGACACCTTCTCCAAGTTTCTCTTGAGTGAACCTGTAAAAGATCTCCCTTTGATGTAGCAATGAAGGGCAGTATCTTGTTGACATAAACTTGAGTGTTGCCCTTGATTGAAAGTGTCGAAATCAATCAAGGGTGTTCAAGTGCTCGATGAAACGAATGACCACTCAAGTGACAATCTCTTTCACAAGTAATAAAACTCGCGGATGGGGTGAAGAGATTGAATAGGGATTTCTCACACGTTTTGCTATTCCTTTTCAAGAATGATAGAATCGGTGCTTGATCCACAGCTAATCGTCCTTCTTAAAAAGATGTTCGAAATCCCTGTTGCTATGGAAGGGAATACATTATCCCATTAATTCTTCCTCCTTCCATAGCCAATTCATTCCTTACTCGGTTGGGAGGATTCGCTTGCCATAACTCGAACGCTCATCATAAGGAAATGATAGAAGACCGTTGGGGGGACGCTCCTAACCATGCTGCATTGGCCTTATCCGATTTGCAAAGATATCTTGCCAAGAATACTACGCGGATAAGACTAAGGGGTGGGGACCTATCTAGTGTTCATCATTGGGTTGGAATACATTATCTCAAAATATGGGTACTAACAGAACCGATCTAATTCATCTGACCATGTACTAAAGAGGGTTGTTCTTGGTCTTTTTTTCGTAGGCCTATGGCGCATTTTATGTAAGCGGAAGTCCTGTTAAAGTGCACCTCTGGAGGCATTTAAGTTAAGGCTAAGTAAAACAATATAAGTAACTTTTTCTTATAATACTCAAACCGTATAGAGCAATTCACGGGTAAAAAAAGCAACAAAATTTATGGTGCTGTGCATTTTATGGAAAATTTGTAAGTCGTAACGAATTTTGTGCTGATGGTAACGATTTTCTAAAATTGCTTGTAGAAATTTCAACAATTTCGTCTGTTTTAATTACTTTACGAATATATATATATACTAGTTGGAGACGCTGTGCAAATGCACAGCGAACTGAGGGGTACAACTGCCCGTGGGGAAAAATAAATAATTGTAGGTAAGTGCAAGTAGTTTTTTTTTAAAATGGTAGTATGGCTTATATATTTTGCAGGTCATATTTAATTTGCATTTCAGCATTGTAATATGAAGATGAGTGCTATTGGTTTGTTGTGATTTTGTATAGTAAATAATGCGAATTATCTCACACTGAATTTCTTGTGAATATAGCCCCCTTGTTCTCCAAATGTTTGTCTGAATCTGATATTACTTATTCATTACTTATTCATATTACCTGAACTATGTGTTAGATGGGAAGCAGAAAACGTGTTCAGACAGCCGAACAAGAATCCTGAAGTAAATGGAGTCTCAAATGCATTCGGGAATTATGTTAATGTAGGTCCATTTGGGGTAAATATGTTCTTATGACTTGTAATTTAACCAATACTATTCCACAGCTACTGAGGGCGTACAACTGCCCATGGAGAGAAGAAATAATTGTAGCTAAGCGCGCGTAGGTTCCTTATATACACCATATATATTATCAAAATCTGGTTTAATTTTTCCCTTATGAATGAAATCAGTGTGGTTCTTATTGGCATCTTGTTATCTTGCATATTGAATATGTAGAGCTTAATGAATTGGCTTTTTAAATGGTGAATTAAATGCTTCCTCTATTTTTTTAAAATATTAGCGGTTACACAGTAAATATTTTTCATGCTTCATAATGTAAATATTTCCTCCGTTTTAAGCTATTGTTGTATTTACTATTTCGTGACAGGTGCGGTGAGCCAAGGGCTTTGGCAAAGAGTGCAGAATAGACATCAGGGGGCACGAAACGGAAGTAAACTGCCTAGGTTCCAAACAGGCTAAATGCCTAAATTCCAACCAGTCAAGCAAATTAATGCAACTACAATCAGGATGTGGGGTGTTTTCTAAGCAATGAATCTAGAATAGGCCAGACATTTTGACAAACACATGGAAGGCACAATCTGAGAAGTTAAGTTATAGATTGGGGAAAAATGGGATGCCGGGTATTCAATCTTATCAATTATCATAACATTAACAAAAAGATCTAGCAATAAGGCACAATAGCAATTCATCTGTTTACATATAATAAATACGCGCAAAATCAAAGGTCTAATCATGCTAGTTAACATGCACAAAAACACTCTTTTACACAAATTAGCAGTCAGACCGATTTAATTACACAAATTTTCCCCGTGGCTGTGCTACAACGAACAATGCTCCAGCACAAAATTCTAGCAGAATCTATTCACAAACAAATGCGATTTTCTGCAAGATTCCACACCACACTTGATGAAATGAACACATGCTGAAAACTGGACAAGAAGAGAGAGAGAGAGAGAGAGAGAGAGAGAGAGAGAGAGAGAGAGAGAGAGAGAGAGAGAGTAACAGTCATTAGATGGCAACCCAAATTCAAATCAAACTTTAAGTATATAAATTACAACGAGTTTAATCACAAATATATATCTCTTCAGAATACCTGTTTGCACGAAAATGTATCCATAGCTCATCCACAATATCATACACCTGACAATAAATATATTACATTAAAATATATTACATTTTCAGGAAGATCTCACAAAGGATTTTATATGTGTACAGCCACATTCAATTCACGACAGAACCAAAAATGCTCACCAGAAGGTCCTTTTAAGATGACAGGGCCTCCCAAAATATTTCTGATATTGTTAAATGCTTTCCTTATAAATTTCACATTCGTCTTAAATCATCAGAGCACTCTCAACGAAAAGTTTAATAGTCTACAACAAAAGAATCAACCGATGAGCTGATGATAAAAAAAAAAGGAACTATCTTCACTAACCACTCATCAACATATTTAACAGATATGGCTATCCAAGCTTCATTAAATTTTAACAAAGAAAATCAATCTGCTTGCAGTGTGAACAAACCAACCATAAAATCATAAATTATTTAAAGCATGAAGTTAGAATGTAAATCGACCTCCTGAGCACAAACGACGTCAAGACTATCATGGCAGGAGAATATGTTTTCATGACTATCGGCCAGTCCATCCTGAAGTGACTTTTGCTTATTGGGTGTCTCCATGTACAGACTTGGGAGTGAATTAAGGCATTCAAGCAAACCAAGAAACTGTTCAAAGAAGAAAAAGAAGGTGTTTTCATAAGTACCTGCCAAACATGCAAGGATTGCAACTTTATACACATAAGCAAAAATTCACCTTGGATTTTATAGATGTTAATTTCGATTTCAATTCCAAATTCAGATTATGCGGAGCATCGTAAAATCTAAATTTTCTCTTTGCTGAAGAGACACATTTTTCAAGCTGGGTGCTATCCTCAACTATATAAACCTATGTAAACCCATGGAAAACCATTATGAATCAACTGTGAGTAAATTGTACAACAATCAACTTTCCATCTATAGTCAATGCAAGTCAAAAGAAAAGAACTATCTGAGAATCCAATAGGTATTCAAGCTCCCTTAATTGATCCTCATAATCTTGAACAGATGAGATGCCTAATGAAACACAAAAGGAAAAACATGATATTTATGAACTACAATTATCTCAACCATTGGCAACAATGAAGATGTTCTAGTTCATATGCTAGAAACGGCCTTCATATTAAAACAACTAAGTATTATTTAATTTGGCTCAGTACAAGCATAGTTTTGCCAGCTTGTATATTTGCAAAAAAAATTTGGGTATTGTCAAGCATAGTTTAATGTGGCTCAATATAATTATTAATTATATTTATCATCTACAAGCATAGTTTTGCCAGCATATTAACCTCGTAGACATCTTTCAAAGCCTATAGTCCCAAATACGTTGTCCACCCATTAGCATAGTCAGACATCACAACCTGTATAGCCTTGCTTATTTCAGCCAAAGATTGTGCATGCGGGGAAGACTGAAAACTAAGTTTTTCTTCTCTGCATGGCCCCAACGAAATATCATAAATCAAATCCCAAAATATTTCGACTAAATCAATCCTAATGGGTTATTTATCCTTTGATCAGTATTTAACTTACCAAATCAAGCAAAATGAAAATTTTGAAAAAGCATATAAACCTGATAAACAATCCAGAATTACCTTCAGAAAGACCCTCATAAATTGCTTGAATGGTGAACGGCCATGAGTCCTCATACTTCTCACCAGTTAAAAACCAAATTAATCCCGCCTGACAATCCAAGAAATTTTAAGTTAGAAAACATTTCTCCACAAAAAGAAATTGCATAAGCATTTGGTTGTTGAGATCCATACCTCTGCTTTGACAGTGGAACGAGCACCATGATCAATGACATGTATCTGGCTGCCTTCTCTATCAATCATTAGAGACACACAATAGCCACACAATAGCCCTTTTCATCATTCAACTTCTTAACATTCTTGATCACATCTCGGTGCTAATCCCTAGTATTGTGGCACATGTTAAGCCTGACCACATTCATCCCAGCCGCAGCCAAGTTCTCCAAAGCCTCCAATCCACAGCACGCAGGCCTTATGGTGCAAACCATTTTCGAAAAGGATCTAGAAAGAAAGCACATAATTAGGGCTGCGAACTTACCGAAAAGCAGGCACTCAACAGCGAGGCAGCGGCGATGGAGAGCGGAGCAACGTGTGATAATCTGGTGATTCAAGCTAGACATGAAGTTTGCTCCTCGTAAAAAAAAGGTGCTGCAAAATATGAAATGAGGATAACTCATTAAAGGCACCAACCATATATGAAACCTTTGGATGGTGGCTCCATTAAAACGACTTCCTGCAAAGAAAAAAAAAAAGCAACCAAATTAGGTATTGAACTTCTGAGTTGAGAAATTCAACCCGGAAAAACTATCCACTGGATTACCAGGATCATGTATTATCCAGATAAAGTATAAAATTTAATTGATATGGCAGAGATAATACTTTATATGATAAATCTACGTGATTGGTATAAGCAAAAAGTGGCAAGGAAATGCATAAATGCCCAACAACCAAAATCGCACATCTGAAAGAATTGGCAATTGAAATGGATATTAAGGAACAAATGGATCAGAATTTTTTTCCATTTGCAATAAAGGAGAGGTCAAATATAGAAATCAAGATCTAAAAGAATTCTGAACTGTAAAAGAAGTAGGGCAGAGACCATAACCCTTAACTGCTGCTTCTTCAACACAAAAAGACAGTGAAATGGAATTAGAGCAAACATGTAAATGCACACACAACGAAATTATTGCTAAAAAGAAAATGGCACTAAATTTCCCCCAACAACCACAAGAAGCATCCATGAGGCAACACCAACGTGTCAGAAAACAATTTCCAGATTATGGGCATGCAACAATTGTTCATAATAAATCGGTTCCCTTTGATGTTAGAATATTATACATTAACTGCATGAGTAACTTATGGTGATCTTAAAGAGACAAAGTGAACCTCACCAACTTTGGAATTACTCCAGCTTCAACCATTGCTCTGTGATTTGACTGGTTCAGTGTTAAATTAGCTGAAACACCTCCTGCAGCCTCCTTGACTTTTATACTTTCATCCTCCAAAGATTTTATAATTAAAGAAAGGACCTCAGAGCTTGCAATCCTAGCACTGACTTTCTCATCTACAGACAAGTTCCACAGAGTACAAATAGTCTGCTCCTTGACCTGCACAAATGAAATGCAGTATTCCCCAAATCATAAATCTCATGAGGAAATATGAAAAACAACAAAAATGTTAGTTACAGCACATTAATCTTCACTACATCAGAAGACAAGGAAGAACGTCTCAGCAAGCTGGTCATTTCTTCTATTGCACTGGTGCCAGCCACTATTTCTCTGTAAAGATTAACCGAGGATATGACCCTCAAGAGACCAGCAGCTGCTTCACATGTAGAATCAGAGCCTGATTTTAGAAGGTTCACAATGAGTTTGACAGATCGATGATGTTTTCAATGCATTTCTTTCCACCTAATGAGTACTTCCAGAGAGCAACAACAGTTTGCTCTCTGTCCTGAAGGGTTTAGGGTTATATAGGTAGGTGGGCAACCCATCTATGCGCTGACTACCATTAACAAAAAGGGCAGTAATTAGTTTCACAAGTCGACTGTTTACCGTTTAAAACAACTATTGCAGTAGTCGCAGTGAAAATTGTCTGGCCATGCCCTTCCGGAAGATCATGAATCGATTGCAAAGCCAGAGCAAAAGTCATTGCTCCTCTGAGCCCTGTGATGGAAAAGGCACCATTTTCAGCAGTCAACAAATAGGCTCCTTCTACAAATGCCTCAAATTGCAAAGTACAACCAGAAAAACTTAACCGCATGGCACCTACCACTGTACCAAAGAGCTTTTTGGTGCTTCATTGGTATTTTTCTACTTGTTGGTAGAACCAAATTCACCAAGTAGGCACACGAGAACACGTTTGCAGCTCTACAAAATAGAAAATGAGAGCAATGTTTATCAAGCGTTTCAATTAAAAAACTAAATGCACCATGCATCAACAATAGCATAGGACATGCAAAATATTTCGTCAGCAATAATTTTTTAAAATTTGCATCAGCAAGGAAACAATTCATTATAAATAGGAAGGCTGGTATAGTGGGGGCCAAAGTGCACACCTGGCAATTCCTATGGATATCTTGATTGATTTAGAGCAGGTTAAGGAAAAAAGGACTCCCCTCAAACATGAATTGAAATCATCTAAGCTGACTTAAAAATTACACAGTTAAGGATACAATTGCGAAAAAGATAAATCCAACATAAGACCAGCTGTGCTTTTCCATGGCAATGTCAAAGCCCATGTAAATAAATCTGCAAAACAGACAACCAGAAAAATAAGCCCAGAACTATAAATAAATTAAAAATCTATTTAAAAAACTAAAATAAAGAAATAAATTAGAGTGACTGCTCACACAAAGGTCTCTGCCAGTGATGATATCAAATGGAAAAAGGCAGATACAAATCTCTGAGACTTCTCCGACAAGTTTGAGTAAGAGTAGTGCTTCATCACCTAAAACACAAACCAAATTTTTCCGAGGATTTTTTTTACTACAGATACATACAAGTTAAAAGATCAGTTGCACTTACTATTCCAGTGAACAATATGGATACAATACCCGAGAGACCAAGCCCTTCAGCAAGCATGTATCTAAATACAATTTAAGAAGACAAAAACACATATTACATGCCAAAAGAAAGAGAAGCTCCCAACTATAAGATTCTGGAGCATTGTGATTAATAAAATGTGTAAGTTCGATAATGTCTTACGAGAAATATGGAAAAAGAACAAAAAGACAGCACTCCAAGTTCTGAAGGCTACAAGATACCAATGAAATTATAAGTGACAACTGACAATTAAACATGAAAAAAAAATTAAAATTAGTTAAATAAGTAAACACAAAAGATATGCACTTACTTGTCAACGAAGACATAAGAAGAATTATTAATCATTTTTTGGAACCGAAAACCGTGGCTCAAAATTTCTCTTTTCACGCTAAACTCAACTCAACTGCCTATATGTAACATCAACACCTAAATAACCCATAATTTAAAGGAAAAAGTAAACGGAAAATGAAAATCCACAAACAAGATCAATTGAGCTAGCAAAAGGAGACACAAAAGCAGGCATTTGGAAAATACCAACAGAGAAGCCTACTTAAAAGCAAGCCCTCCAACCCAAATGTCATTAGTATCACAACTCATTTCGAAACCTGTAACTGGATGAGCAAGATGTTTCCTCCCAACCCAAATCCATGGTGCAGGTGATAGCCAGGTAATGTTCTATCCAAACACAGTGCAAAAGCTGCACATATAAAAATATGTACTTAATTATCCATCACAAAGCAAGTAACGTTCAAAACTAAAATGTGAAATTAAAACATTTAATGTAATTGACAAAGTAAGGATTCCTGCAATCCTGCCTAGGAAATGAGAAGCAAGCATAGTTGAATTCAGACAGCTGAATGTGTTCATTTAATATCTGAAATGAGCATCGACAAAAAAAAAAAAGGGTGTCTCCATGAAGTCACTCTCGACAATATGCAATCAATAAACAAATGGGGAAAATAATCTACCCCCAAAATAGAAAAAAACTCACTGATCACCACCGCAAATGCAAGGTGAAGGCCTACTTGATATAGTCGGAGGATATAACATTCAATAGTAGCTACAATAAAATACAAAACCAAAAGTATTAATTTCTCTTCATACTTATTGTACCAACAAATGAACAAAGTGCTCAGGTAGACCAGCAGAACAGAGACAATTTAAGAATTTGAGGCCCTTCTCACAAGCAACATTTTTTACATTTTTAACCTGGCAGTTCCAATCGAGCAGTTCTGCTTGAGGATATGAGTTAGAAAACATCATCCAAATAAACTGGAGCAATTCCTTCCAACATTACAATTACCAGCCATTCAAAATATAATTCACAGAAGGTAACATATTTGCAATTTCCAAACTCGGAAAAATAGAAAATGTAAACGTAAAGTTGCTTCACGTACTACTAAAGATGAAAACTGTAGAAGCATCAAACCTAAGTTTTGGGCTCGGTAATAGGTTTAAAAAAAGATCCACAACTGCATTCTCTCTAGAATGTGCAAATCTGGCAATATCCAGACTGAAAAGTAGCAACACAGAAAACCCTAAACAAGAAGCAGCAACAAACCTAGAATCCAAAAAATTGAAGATTAAACCTCATACTGAGAAAACTGAATTACTGTAAACCAAGAAAACAAACAATTAAGGCTAAAAGCCCCAAAATTCAAGGAACCTATACAACGGAAACACCATGACCACCGCCACAGAACATCGCCTCAGCCACCATCACCCTCGTGAGTGGGATCCCATTGCCGGCATAAACACTTAACAAAAACAAATTATGCCGTCACTCTCTTAAGGCCTTTGACTGCGGCATTGCTTCATCATTGGTACATGATGATGGCAAAGCCTATGGAACGCTTTGGCAAAGCCATTTGTGGTTATGAAACACATAAAAGAATATTCCACCGAATATATAAACTACATAAACGTGGTCTTCAAATCTTGAAATTGCTCATAGTGTAGCATTTTCCTTCATTATTTAAACCTAAACCAAAACAAAATATCTTACCAAAATGCAGCAAAAGAAATATAGAAACAGAAAGAAGTTTCATTTCAACAAAGTAAACTCACGAACGGCAACGAACAGCCAGGAGACGGCAGTGACGGAGGCGCAGAAGTCTGGGTCTATGGTAGGGTTGTCGATCGCATCTCTGCAGGGGTAAGTTGAACGGGCTTCGAGAGGTGACAGCGATGGGTTTTGAGGGAGGAGCGGCGACGGAGAGTTTCAGAATAGGGAAATGAGGAAATCAGCGGAAGAAATTCAAAATCCAAAGCCACGAAAAAAAAAATTGAAAGGTATACATACAAAGACGGACAGAGCGCCGTCAAGGTGGAGGCGGCAGTAGGCACGGGCAGCCGAGAACGAGTTTCCAAACGAGCAGCTGTAACGCGCGGCACGTCGGAAGAAGGCGGCAACGACGAGTCACTGAGAATGGGGAAAACAACAACCGCAAGACCGAAGCCGAAAGGGAAGGAGTGCGAAGGGGGCCACCGAGATAAAGAAGAGCGAGCACCGGCGCCGGAAGGAAATCCGTAAGAGGGGATTTCTCTGAATGAAACTGGAACGAAGAATGAGTGGGAACGAAGAAAAGTCGAATAGTGTAATGCGGAGATTGGATGTTGGGAGGGTGCGGTGGAAATCAAAGGCCAGGATTAAAATTGTATTCTCATCCACGGTCAAGATTGAAATAGAAATTTGATCCAACGGTCAATACTTTAATTCAGCATGGACAGTAATGGAACTACCGCTCTTATATAGTAGTAGATATATATATATATAGCTTTTTTTATTGCTCGCACGTCAAAACTTTCAATCAGTGTCACAAATAGGAAACAAGAACATGACGATATATTATATGGTGTGATTAAAATATTAATTCAATTTAAAGTGAAATTGAATTGAAAATTTTCGCTCTTAACGCTAGTTCCATAACAAACTAGGCATGTTTTTAGCTTTTCCTCAATTGAAAGCTCTATGCTAACAATACTTCTGTGTTATTTGTGTAAATAAATATATATCTTAAATAACATTTTAAAGATTAAATTAAATTATATATCATATTTACCATAGCTCTAAGCACAATACATCCAAGTTTGATATTACCCCTCTAAACATTACTAACAATGGTATTTTGATCTAAGTGGTCTTATTCTTTCTCCCGTGCTAGGAAGCATTACTCTTCTTTTCATTCCAAATTCAAGAATACGACCTGTTGGGAACCAGTTTTGAGCAAATGTGTTCACAACCGATGTCTGAACTACTTTGTTGGACCAACCTCGTCAACAGCAGACAAACTAAGTAAATGAAGAAGAGCTGGCGAATATACTCATGAAGATCCTCCAATGGCTAGCTGATCTTCTCCCCGGATCTTGCACACGAAGTATGGAAACCAAGATCTCTTAATTCGGGCAACTCCATTCTAAGGATCCGCGCATTTATGGAAAGAAGATCTTCAGCCTTAGAATGGAGGAAAGATGAGTCTCTTCAAATAGGACGGCCAAGGGATGCATCTACACCACGAATGAATTTACTTACACCCTTGAGCAATGAAAGCAATTGTGAAGAGAGAATCATATTCCTTCCGTGTTTGTGAAATTATTATTTCGAAGGAAGAAATCCGATCAACACTTCCTTGGGTGGATTGATCGACAGAGTGATACTGTGTGCTTGATTGAAGTAGACGGATTCAATCAAGGCTTTCAAGGAGTCGTCAAACTCAAGAGCTTAATTGAAAGATTCAAGGAGGAGAGTCGCCAACAGGTTTCGACCAAGGGCAAACTTGAAGGAGGAGCCTTCAAGGGATTGAAGCAAGGTCGGGGAGATCTTCGCCAAGACAGGGGGAGTGCCTTGGTTTGACAATTCAGTCCGCTTGGTGATTGGAGTTGGGCGAAACAAATCACTATTGTTTAGATCGAGGATCAAGTCAAAACAATTAGTGAATCTCCTGGATTGGTATCCCCCAGATGTAGGCTTGTGCCCAACTGGGTCAACAAACCTTGAGTTCTTTATTCTTACAGTTTATTTACTTTCCGCCGCTTAATATCTTAAACTGTTTAACGTGTCCACGAAAGGTGTTTGAACTAGTTTTCAGGACTACTTAATTGGTTATCCACGCAAACGGAGGATGCTTTTACATTGGAACTAACTTAGTTAGTTGGTATAGCAAGAAGCAAAGTTCCATCTCCCTCTCAACTGCCGAAGCTGAATACATTGCAGCTGGAAGTTGCTGTGCACAATTGCTATGGATGAAGCAAATGATGCTAGACTATGGGATTGATCAAGAAGTCCTCACTATACTATGTGACAACATGAGTGTGATCAACATCTCAAAGAATCCAGTCCAACATGGGAGAACTAAGCACATTGACCATAGACATCACTTCATAAGGGATCTTGTTGAAGAAGGAATAGTGTCCATACACCATGTCGGAACTACTGAGCAACATGCGGATATTTTCACTAAGGCTCTTGATCGAGAGAGATTTGAAAAATTGAGAAGGGATCTTGGCCTATGCACGATCACATAAAAATCCCGAAAATTGTGGAATAAGTTTTTACCTTTTGCAATTTCCATATTTTGTGTAATTTTAATATTTTATTACCTTAATTATGTTATCCTAACTATCTTGTTAAGTGTATCTCGCAGGATCTCTCTACTAAGGAAGTTATTCCTCACAAATTCAAAATTCAAAATTGATGTGACAACTTGAACTGACAAGAGATGAGGCGGGAACGGTTATTCACATAACTCCATTCAAAAACGTGATGATTGCGGTTATGGGAAGTTGTGATCTTCTTACCATATTTTAATTAAGGGAAGTTGTTTACTACCTCTATAAGATTTGATTGTGATCAGATTTCCTTTGGCATTCACCCTCTCTCGACCTCAAATACTCTCTCTAGTTTTCTCTCAAAAACACATTACTCTCTCACTTGTTCTTGCCAAAAGCCTTTCTTTTCAGCAAACATGGTGAAGACAAGAGGAAGCCAGAGCTCAAAATCTCAAGGCCCTACTCCCGCATCAACCACAAGTAGCAAGAAAGGTATATCTCCTGAGGAGTCCAGTGCTAAGGGTCGTGCCAAGGCTGTTCAGAAAGCGATCATGGAGCAAACTATCTCAGAAACTCCATCCTTGGTTGCTGTCCCATTCCCTTCTTCTTCTCCATCCACTGCCGGAGAAAGGGGAGCCACTGATGGCGCTCAAGACCCGCTCGACATTCGAGCCGAAGTAGCCGGAGCTAAAGCCTTGAAACAAAAGGAAGCAGAGGTACAGAAGGCAAAGGGAAAAGCGGTTTCAACCTCAAAGACCCGTGAGAAGGCAGTTGCAAGGAAGAACGCCTCGATTAGGGAACGAGTTGAGGCTGACCTAGCCATGGCACTTGGACCCATTGATGCAATCTTGGCTGACCTCCCCAACTTGGGCGCTGACAATGTGACAGAAACAGGAGTGTCCACCAAATCTGCTGAGCCTGCACCAAAAGTTGCACCAAAGGTGTCCACTGAAAAGCCAAAGAAGAAAACTCCTGCAAAGAAGGTAGTAACAGTGCCAAGTGTTCCGACCAACCCAGCACCAGTCACCACCGTTGAAGCAACCCCAGAAGAACCCCCGCAGATCACAACCACAGTGACCCAAGCTGGTTCACCCAAGGTGTCCGAACTGGTCACTGAACCACTCGACGAGGAAGAACTGGACTCAGACTATGTTCAAGAGGATGCTGATGAAAGTTCTGGAGATGAATCAATGATTGACATCAGCGATGACGAAAGAGATTGTTCTATGAACGAAATCACCGAAGAAATTGCTTGGACTGCCAGTCAGAAACGGAAACATGCACTGAGGAAGGAAGTTGAGCAAGTCACGGCTACCAAAGAACCAGTTCGCACTGAAGTTGTTCACACTGAGGTTGAACAGGAGGAAGAAGAAGAAGATGAGAGTTCATCTGACTCTGAAGACGACCAGAATAATGAGTCCGGATGAGACTCTGAGCACCCTCAAATCGATGCCCAGGAACCACTTGAGGGGGAGAATCCCACTGACAACCAGTCCGAGGAGTTGGGATCTCAAGACACTCAAAGCGGAGAGGAAGAGTCCGATGAAGAGAGTTCCGAAGAAGAAGAATCTGAAAAAAGAGTTGAGGTCAATGTTGAACCAATCACTGTGCACGAAGCGGTAACCCAGCCAGAAACACGAGAGCCTACTCCACCAAGGCGTTCACCCAAGGAGTCCGAACCCCAGAAGCGGACTCGTTCTGAACCTGAAGGGTCTTTCAAGGCCACTGGATCCAAGAAGAGAAAAATCGTCTTATCCTCGTCTGAAGAGCATGAACCTGAGATCATTGATGTTGGAAACGCCATATCCACGGCCTTCTACTATTTAGTGTCCGAGCAATACTTCTCAACTGTTCTGGAAAGGATGAAGGTGCACCCTGAGATCAGATTTGCAGCTGTGCGGTATGAGGAAATGGGATGGCACAAATACTTGGAGGACAGATCTCTTCTATTATGGGGAACGAAGATCAAGCAATATAAGGGACAGCTAGTTAGGCATTTCTATGCAAACCTGAGCTCTGAAGTCCTCAACTCCAAAAGCTCCTGGTTCGAACTCAGTTATGCACATGACCAACTGTTTGAACTCAAAGCTAGAGCACTGAACCGTTTTCTCCAGGTACCCCGAACTCATCTGAAATCTGTTTATTCTCGAAGTGCCAAGTTCCCTATGAATACTATTGCTGAAACACTCACTGGAGTTGAAGGGAAAAAGTTTCAAGGAAAGGGGTTAAGTGCTGGTGTCCTAACCCAAAAGTTTTCACTACTTTACAAATTATGTGCACACAACATCATGCCCACTGCTAACCACTCTGTTGTGTCAAAAAACATGTGTAAATTATTGTTTGCCATAGACCAGAAGTACGAGATCAACTATGGAGCCCTCATGCTCGAACAAATGTTGGCGTTCGCGGGCACAATCAAAAGGAAGTACAACACCACTCTTCCCTTCCCTGGCCTCATATCTGAGTACCTGAAGCATCTCCACATTCTTGGGAGCAAGCATGATCGCCCTGAGGACATTGCCGACTTCAAACTTTCCTCAAATCTTGCAAAGAAGAAGCCAGACTTGGCTGGACCAGGAGGGAGGATCCCTGCAAAAGACGCTTTCTCCATGCTCCGAGATGAACTCACAGACCACATCAACCACCTCAAAGTGCTGGAAGCTCAAGTGCACAGTCGTGTCCAAGTTGCTGAAAAGCTGTTCAGATAGCTTCCTGATGTTTGGTCTGATGATGGACAGGATTTGATACCAATCCAGCAGAGGAGTCCAGCGACTCGGCTGAGGATTCCTTTGAGGAATCTGAGTGACATGCCCTTTTTGGGCAAAATGTGCGCCAGAGGGGGAGTTAAGTTGATGTAGCCGTTGATCGGTTCCTCTGGTATGCACTACAATCGACATGGGGCAGCCTGGTGGAAGAAAGTCTCTGCTGATGAATGGTAATTTTTTTTGTCTGGACTATTTTCGTGAACTAGTTATAACTGTTTTTGCTGGACAATTGCACAATGGCCTGTAATAATTAAATTGTGATCTTACATGCTTTATTTTATGATTATTGCCATGTGCTTCCTTTTCATGTAAATGCTCCTAGAATATTTGATAGGCAATCTTGTATGAAGCATTAGTATAGTTTGTCTTGTGTTTGGGAATCATTGTAATTGGTGGTTGGGTCTCAATGGGAAGTATTTCTACATCATTGTTCTTGTGTCAATTGTTTAGACATCGGTTGAATCAACTCTTGTACTGGCCCACATTCTGCCAAAAAGGGGGAGATTGTTGGGAACCAGTTTTGAGCAAATGTGTTCACAACCGATGTCTGAACTACTTTGTTGGACCAACCTCGTCAACAGCAGACAAACTAAGTAAAGGAAGAAGAGCTGGCGAATATACTCATGAAGATCCTCCAACGGCTAGCTGATCTTCTGCCCGGATCTTGCACACGGAGTATGGAAACCAAGATTTCTTAATTCGGGCAACTCCATTCTAAGGATCCGCGCATTTATGGAAAGAAGATCTTCAGCCTTAGAATGGAGGAAAGATGAGTCTCTTCAAATAGGACGGCCAAGGGATGCATCTACACCACGAATGAATTTACTTACACCCTTGAGCAATCGAAAGCAATTGTGAAGAGAGAATCATATTCCTTCCGTGTTCGTGAAATTATTATTTCGAAGGAAGAAATCCGATCAACACTTCCTTGGGTGGATTGATCGACAGAGTGCTACTGTGTGCTTGATTGAAGTAGACGGATTCAATCAAGGCTTTCAAGGAGTCGTCAAACTCAAGAGCTTAATTGAAAGATTCAAGGAGGAGAGTCGCCAACAGGTTTCGACCAAGGGCAAACTTGAAGGAGGAGCCTTCAAGGGATTGAAGCAAGGTCGGGGAGATCTTCACCAAGACAGGGGGAGTGTCTTGGTTTGACAATTCAGTCCGCTTGATGATTGGAGTTGGGCGAAACAAATCACTATTGTTTAGATCGAGGATCAAGTCAAAACAATTAGTGAATCTCCTGGATTGGTATCCCCCAGATGTAGGCTTGTGCCGAACTGGGTCAACAAACCTTGAGTTCTTTATTCTTACAGTTTATTTGCTTTCCGCTGCTTAATATCTTAAACTGTTTAACGTGTCCACGAAAGGTGTTTGAACTAGTTTTCAGGACTACTTAATTGGTTATCCACGCAAACGGACCTAACACGACCGATACGATTGATTGGTCTGTGCGCCTCTCTTATTACTTTTTTGTATCCCCCTGTTCTTCGGATACAATTCGATCCTTCTACGGCCAAATTTCAATTTGTGGAAAGCCTTCGATGGCTTCCTTATGAAAACATCAATTTGGATTTGGGTATAGACGGTATCTCTTTATTCTGCGTGATATTGACCACATTTCTGATCCCTATAGTATTAAATGCAGGTATATATTAGCATTAAAAAATATAACTTAAGAATTTATATAATGTGATTGTAATGAGTTTACAATTTTAATTTATTTATTTATGTGTGATTTACTGATATGTAGTTGTTGGTTGGATTGGAATTATTAATGGTAGTGGATTTGAAAGTTTAGTATATATATTTATTAATGTAATGTGATAGGTAGGTTTGGCGATTAATATTTAATTATATTTAAAACAAAAATTAAATAAAAATGTTGGAACAAGAAAAAAGAAAGTAGGACATAAATAATGACATGAAATGATTATTATTTATTTTAATTACGTAAATAAAAAATAATTGAAAAAACTTAAAATATGCTACCAGAACGAGTCATTTCCACTTTTAAATAATCGTGGCTCGAATTCCGGCCAAATTGACTAAATTCGGGCCCGAAATCCTTCTAATGGCTCATTTCCGTAAATCAAAATATTGTGACCCAAAAGTGAAATGACCTCATTCTGGTGGCCTATTTTAGTTATTATCTCACATATAAATTTAGATATCCGATTTTGTAATCCACATGGATATTTAGATTAAATTTGAAAATTTCGAATACAGTTGGGAATTATCGAATATGAATATGTCCCATATCTGCAATCTACTTTTTTGAGTACGGATCGAATTCGGATACAAATATATCCAGATACATAAATTATGCGTGACGTCCGGATATTATCGAATACAAGATCAAATCGAATGAATATTATTCTTCTTCTAATTGTCACCCGTCATAGGTTTCATAAATGACGCCCATAGCCCTAAATATTCCATTATGTTTGGTCAACCGTTTAGTTATTAAATGCTCTACGTAGACGCCCGCGGAGCATAAGAGATGATCAAATGCTCTGTTATCCCAATTGCACTCAAACTGAAATAAAGAAGTCTTTTAAAACGGAGGTAATAACTAAAATAGGCCACCAGAAGGAGTTATTTCCACTTTTAGGCCACGATATTTTGATTTAGGAAAATAGGCCATTAGAAGGATTTCAGGCCTGAATTTAGGCCATTGGGCTGGAATTCGGGCTGCGATGGCCTAAAAATGGAAATGACTCATTCTAGTGGCCTATTTTAGTTTTTTCAATTATTTTTTTATTTTATGTAATTAAAATAAATAATACTCATTTTGTGTCATTATTTATGTCCTATTTTTTTTTCTTGTTCCAATATTATCTACATATGCAGATTGTTGGTAGAGTGATATTATTATATGATGTAAGTGGAATTATGTAATGGATTCAAAATTACATTACAAAATCATGCGTTATCACCATTACAAATGTCACAAAACTCGTTTGGGACATTACCGTCCTATATTGCCATTACAAAAATGACTCTGAACAGCAAATTATGCATATGCAGAATCTGTACAACTAATTATTCATATTTTAATGAGCGCCGTAATCGGACGGCTACGAGTTTATACAACTAACGGTAATTAATTGAATAGCTAATTCACAATAGTCTGTACAACAACGACTATTCATATTTTAATGAGCACCGTAATCGGACGGGGTAAGAGTTTATACAACTAAGGGTAATCAATTGAATAGTTAATTGACAATAATCTATACAACAACTATTCATATTTTAGTGAGCACCGTGTGTAGAAATTCATGGATGGGAGGCTCACACCTAAAACCAATTGGTGATAGGTGGAGTTGCTCCCAACCCATATAAGGTAGTTATAGGGACACATCATATTGGGATATCAACACCCTCCCCTCGAGATGATATCCATCTCGAAATCAAATTCAAATTCAGAATCAAATATACCCAACCCGGGCAACCATAGCTCTGATACCATGTAGAAATTCATGGATGGGAGGCTCACACCTAAAACCAATTGGTGATAGGTGGAGTTGCTCCCAACCCATATAAGGTAGTTATAGGGACACATCATATCCGATGTGGGATATGGTATCTGTGATAGCAAGAAAGAGCTACTGCTCTATGATAGAAAATAAATCAAGTATGAAGTATATGAAATCTGAGGAAAAACTTTACTGCATTGATCTCAATACCAACGGATACACACTATTTAAAGACAAAACATAGTAAATGACAATAAAAGACTACCACTAATGCTAAGGATATGGGCAGCCTCTAAATGCTATGAATTTGCACACTCCAAAATAAAACTGATAAATAAGATGAAACTGCTACATAAAAATGATGAACTTGTAACAGCCAAATGATGAAACTTCTTCTCTTGTAACAGCTCCACGTTCTCCTCCTGTGTAACAGTCATGAAGATTAACTCCAACAATCGTAACAGCCAAACTCACTAACAAACCCTCCCTTAAACCAAAGATTCATCTTTGGTTTATACAATCACAATTTGCTCAGGGGAAAAACTTCCAAACTGCAGATTCCAAGCAAACTTCTTAACTTCTGAAATGTAGCTAGCTTTAGAGATTTTGTAAATATATCAGCAACTTGGTCTTCACTCTTGCAATAAACTAGCTCAATGACGCCATCCTTTGTGAGGTCCCTCAAGTAATGATACCGCACATCTATATGTTTGCTTCGGCCATGTAAAACTGGATTCATTGAAAGTTTGATCGCTGAATTATTATCACACAAAATAGTAGTTGCTCCTTGCTGTGATGAGTGCAGTGTTTCAAGAATTTTCCTCAACCAAATTGCTTGACAAGCACAAGCTGTTGCAGACACAAACTCAGCTTCAGTCGTAGATAAAGTGACAATTGGTTGCTTCTTTGAAGACCATGAGATAGCACATGAGCCCAACATAAAAACATATCCTGAAGTGCTCTTCCGATCGTCCTTATCACCTGCATAATCACTGTCTGTGAAACCAAGTAAATCAGATTTCCCCCCTTTCCTGTAGAACAAACCATAGCTTGCAGTGCCTTTTAAATACCGAAGTATCCTCTTGGCAGCTAAGAGATGAGTTTCCTTTGGGCATTCCATATACCTACTGATCAAACTTACAGCATGCATGATGTCTGGTCTTGTTGCTGTTAAATACATCAAGCTTCCCACAATTTGCTTGTAAATGGTGCTGTTAACTTTCTTCCCTCCAGGATCACGAACAAGCTTTACACCCAATTCAGTTGGCGTGCCAACAGAATTGCAATTTTCCATTTGAAACCTGTCTAAGATTTCTTGTACATATTTCTTTTGAGAAATAAAAATTCCATCTCCAGATTGCACCACTTCAATGCCCAAAAAATAATGAAGCATCCCAAGATCAGTCATATCGAATTCGGTCATGAGGGATTGCTTAAATGTGGCAAACATTGCAGCATCACTTCCAGTAAAGATCAAATCATCGACATACAGGCAGACAATAATTAATTTACCTTCATCACCAACCTTTGTAAAAAGTGTATGCTCATATGGACACTTGTGGAAGCCTTCTTTTAGAAAATAAGCTTCGATGCGACTATACCAAGCCCTTGGAGCTTGTTTCAATCCGTACAATGCCTTCTTTAACTTGTACACCTTATGTTCATGCCCACTCTTCACATATCCAGGAGGTTGATCAACATAAACATTTTCTTCCAAATCACCATGTAGGAAAGCTGACTTTACATCTAGTTGAAATATAGGCCATGAGTTTTGAGCTGCAAGAGCAATCACCAACCTGATTGTATCATGGCGAGCAACAGGTGCAAAAACCTCTTTGTAATCAACGCCAAATTCTTGCTTGTAGCCTTTTGCGACTAGGCGTGCTTTATATTTATTAACCTTGCCATTTTCTTTCAACTTCGTCTTATAAATCCACTTCACTCCAATTGTTTTCTGGCCTTTGGGAAGTTCTGTTAATTCCCAAGTATTGTTGTGCTCAATTGCAGCAATTTCTTCATTCATTGCCGTCCTCCATTTGGGTTCTTTTACAGCTTCTTCAAAAGCTACAGGATCACAATCTGCAAACAAGGCAAAATGAGCAATATCTTCTTCATTAATTCCTTCTACCTCATAATCCTCCATCCATGCAGGCCTCCTCATGTTACGTCGAGGACGCTCATTTGTCGGTGCAATTGGTTGTTGCTCAATCTGCTCTTGCTCGATGGGTTCCTCCATTTGCCTTTGCTCTAAAGGCTGCTGCCCTGTATTTTCATCATCACCATCAAAGTCAACTTGAATTGGTTGAGCAATGCTGTTTGCTTCCCAACTCCAAAAATGATCCTCATCAAAGACCACATCACGACTAACGACAATTTTCTTGGTGATAGGATTATACAATTTGTAAGCCTTTGAATTTTCACTAACACCAAGAAATATGCATTTTTCTCCTTTATCATCAAGCTTTTTCCTTTTTTGATCCGGGACATGAGCATAGGCAAGACATCCAAAAATTCTGAAATAATCCACTTTTGGCTTTTGATGACACCAGGCTTCTTGTGGAGTAATATCCTGAACAGCTACAGTCGGACTTCTATTCAAGATATGAACACTCCAATTGACTGCTTCAGACCAGAAAGTTTTTGGAACTCCACTTCTAGACAACAAACTTCGCACCATATTCAAGATTGTGCGATTCTTCCGTTCACAAATTCCATTCTGTTGAGGCGAGTATGCAGCTGTCAGTTGCCTTCTTATTCCTTGCTTATCACAGAAAGCAACGAAATCATCTGAAATATATTCTCCACCACGGTCGCTGCGTAACATTTTTATTGGTGTCCCTGCTTCCTTTTCAACTAGAGCTTTAAAGCTTTTAAAGGCTGTAAGTGCTTCAGACTTCTCATGCAAAAAATAAACCCAACTTTTCCTGCTAAAATCATCAATGAACGATATAAAATATCGTTTACCTCCATTCGACGTTGGAGAGATGGGTCCACACAAATCTGAATGGACTAGCTCCAGCGGCTTCCTTGCCCTCCATGAATTTCCCTTTTGGAATGGCTCTCGGTGTTGCTTACTTATCACACATTCTTCGCAAACTTGGGATGGAATACAAATTTCTGGAAGGCCTGTCACCATCTTCTTCTGTTGCAATGTTTTCAAGCCTCCAAAGTGTAAATGCCCATATCGAAAATGCCAAAGCCAGCTATCATTTTTCAGTTTCGCTGAAAAGCAGGCGTTGGCTACGGCATGGATTTCCAATGGAAACATCCGATTTGCAGTCATGTAACTCTGGGCAATTAATCCCAATTTCTTATCTTGAATTTTGCAAACACCATCTCTAATGAGAATCTCATAACCCTTTTCTTGTAGCTGGCCAATGCTCAACAAATTTGTTCTTAAATCAGGAACAAAAAGAACATTTGAGATTGTCTGCATGCCATTATCTCTTGTCTGGATGGTTATATCTCCCTTGCCTTTCACTGAAATTTTTGAATCATCACCAAATTTCACAGTGTCTGAAATAGACTCATCAAGGATCGAAAAAGCAGACTTGTCGCCACACATATGATTACTGCATCCTGTGTCCAAGTACCATAAACCCTTTTGTGTCTCTTCCCGGGTATGACAGACCATCAATAGCGACACTTCTTCTTCATTTTCTGCAAAGTTAGTCTTTTCTCCTTGTTCCTTTGGCAATTTGACCCGACATTCAGATCGATAATGGCCGTACTTATGACAACGATAACACTCCACATTGGACTTGTCTACTGACTGTGTCCTGGAAGATGTATATTGGTGGCCTCCACGTCCCTTTCCTCTCCATTGCGAATTGGATTCATCTCGGGGTTGACGATTTTCATAATTACGGTCATTGTTTCCTCTACCTCTTCCACCTCCGCCTCTGGCTCTACCATTTCCTCGACCACGACCTCCTCTAGTTGTGGAATGATCCTCTGTAGAAGCCTTTAGTGCTTGCTCATCAGTCTCCTGCTGGCAAATCTTTCGCTCATGAATCAATAAGGAACTTTGCAACTCATCAATGGAAAGATCCTCAATGACATGAGATTCTTCAATAGCACAGACAACAAAATTAAATTTTGGAGTCATGGAACGGAGTATTTTCTCCACCACAGCAACATCATCTGTTTTGTCACCATAGATTCGCATTTTGTTGACAATGGACATCGTACGGGAGATGTAATCTGTCACCGACTCTCCAGATTTCATTCGTAGTGTTTCAAACTCCGAACGAAGTGCTTGAAGCTGCTGCCTCTTTGCCCTCGTTGAACCTTCATACTTCTTCTTCATAGAATCCCATATCTGCTTGGATGAGTCTTTGCAGAGAATGGTTCCCAAGATTGAACGATCTATGGCTTGAAAGAGATAATTCTTCGCCTTTAAGTCTTTCAGTCGCAACCCTTCTAGTTCCAGCCTTTGAGCATTTGTTGTTACCGCCCCAGCAGCTGGTTCCACAATTCCCTCTGAAACCACCTGCCAATACTCCTTGGATCTCAGGAAATTCTCCATCAACATACTCCAGTGATCGTAGTGCCCGTCAAAGCGAGGAATGCTAGGTTGAACAAAATTGTCCGTAGCCATAGCTCTGATACCACTGATAGCAAGAAAGAGCTACTGCTCTATGATAGAAAATAAATCAAGTATGAAGTATATGAAATCTGAGGAAAAACTTTACTGCATTGATCTCAATACCAACGGATACACACTATTTAAAGACAAAACATAGTAAATGACAATAAAAGACTACCACTAATGCTAAGGATATGGGCAGCCTCTAAATGCTATGAATTTGCACACTCCAAAATAAAACTGATAAATAAGATGAAACTGCTACATAAAAATGATGAACTTGTAACAGCCAAATGATGAAACTTCTTCTCTTGTAACAGCTCCACGTTCTCCTCCTGTGTAACAGTCATGAAGATTAACTCCAACAATCGTAACAGCCAAACTCACTAACAAATCGGACGGGGTAAGAGTTTATACAACTAGCGGTAATTAATTGAATAGCTAATTGATAACACACGCATGCAATGTCAACTTGAATGTGCAATCACACCAATAATGAAAATTGGTGTTGGATAAGGACAGTACTTATGGAATATGCGTTTACTTGGAAATATATAAAAATTGGCTTGTTGATGAAAGAAGACTTTGACCACGTCACCTTATAAAAAAAAAAAATCTCATTTCTTAGCCCACGTTTACACGTCACCTTATAAAAAAAAAAAAAAAAGAAGACTTACATTATCTGATCAAATATCTCGTTTCTTTATTTTTATTTTTATATTATAGTTTATAGAATTCAATCCAACTTACTATTGGAGTGGGTTCACAATATTGTATCAAGAGAATAAAGACTTATTTAGTTCTGTATATATTTTTAATACTAATTTAGTTTAATATATATATTTTTAAATTACTAAAGTTGTTCTATATGTTCATCATTTCTACTATCATTTTGATCCTCAAGTTTTTTTTTTTAGGAAAAATGGTTTTATTCCATAGAGTAGTTTAAAATTGGAATACTACCAGGTTACAAACCAAACTGAGAAATAGACCCCTGAGAAGACAGGTCCATCAAAATAAAGGTGGGGAAAAAAGCCAAAATCATCCCACAACTTTCATGTGTTTTCAAATGGTTCCATAATTGTGATCTTCACTTAATCCATCCAATATATTTGCTAATCCTCGCCCAAATGATCCCATCGGAGGTTAATTGCGATGATTAACGGGTTAATCATCCCACAACTTTCGTCCTTTTCTCAAATGGTCCCATAATTAACCCCTTAATTCTTGCGGCACGTCAGCCTGGAAGATCATTAACCTCGGATGGGATCATTTGGGCGAGGATTAGCAAACATATTGAATGGATTAAGTGAAGTGCACAATTATGGAACCATTTGAGAAACACACGAAAGTTGTGGGATGGTTTTGGCTTTTTTCCCAATAAAGGTGATTAGTTGATTTGATATGAACTAATTTAAATGGATGGATCCAACACAAGTATGTATTGCGTGAGTGGCTGGATGACCCAACAAAACGGAATGGTTGTCTTATGATGGCCTATATTGACTTTTAACTTTAACTGGATATTAAAATTTGAAATAGAATGTTTGCCTTCTGAATCCTATATATTTTGATACCACTGGGTAGGGTTTGGTGAGTTCGGGTTCGGGTATGAAATTGAATCACCAGAATAAAATCCGGCATGACGTACCTGAGCGGGAAGAATTGCCAAACTAGTCATTATCTTTCCAATTGTACGAATACATCACTCACTAATTTTTTTGTCCAATAAAGTCCTATACATTTCTTATTTAAATCTGAAATGGTCCTTTTTTTTAAAAAAAATTAACCTTCTAAATGAAATGAGTTAACAATTATAATCTTCTAAATATCCAACTAATGATCCTTAAAACCCACCCAATATTTTGGGTTTAGAGTTAACAATCTTCTAAATATCTAACCACCATGTTGAGCAAAATCAGGCCATTGAGAACAAATCCGACGGCATTCCAGATCCAATATCCATTTCGCACACCTCTCTTTCAATGAAGCCCACCATTTCGCAATGAGATGTTGGTAGGGGAGATGTTGACAATGAACTGATCTGCCCCATTTTGCTCGGTGGCTAGGGTTGGGTAAATTGGACTGACAATGCTATGGAGTGTGCCCAGGGGATAGTAGGAATGGAGAACATGGAATCTAAGAACATTGGCCTTCTTATCCGCGGCAGTGACTGGAATTTGGCGGAGGATGGCAGATCGGCACAGGCGGCATCTGTCGAAGCAAAGGGCGTGAGTCGGCCGTGTGGCGAACTGGCGATGAGCTTGCCGGAGGTGGGATGCGGCAAAATATATATATTTTTTTTAAAAAAAAAAACCATCGGGTACCCAATCCCTTTTTTAAAAAAAGAATAGTTTTTAAAGTTTTTAAATAAACTTAAATGAAAAAAAAATAAAATTAAATAACATTATATCTACAAATTACTCTTACACATACAATTAATGGGATTTGCAATAAACATCAGTGATCAACCCAAAGTTAATCGATAGTAGAGAAATCTAAAATTATATATTTAATTCACCCGTAATAAATATATCTGTGGATTAACTACACATTAAAAGAAAAATACAAACACGAATGCGGCACTTTTTAGCAAATATTACTAAACCTAGACAGGTAAAGGAATTAATAAATTCTTCTGCTTGGGGAAGACACAATGAAGGCAGAATAATTTGGGTAAATGTTTTAAGAGGCAATGAAGAATTCTCAAATTTTCATGGATGACAACGGATTAGAGATCGGCCGATGAAGGGTAAATCCACCTCCGGTCCACCCATGGATGTTAGATAGATTATCCAACCCACCCATCATCCATATAAGAGTCACCCAAATTCAATCCACCCATCAACCACGGGTAGAACAGATGGATCGGGTGAGTAATAGGTTAAAACATGCATAAGCCATGCAATCTTTTATATTCAAAATCAATTCATGTTTAAACATTATAAAATCTATTAAACTATTACAAATCTATCACTAAAATTCCAACAAGCAAAATAACATCGAGAATGAAATAATGTTGATGGAATAATGTATGAAAGTCCGAAGGAAATTAAGGAAAGAGCAGTGGCATATTTCAAGAGTCTGTTCACTAAGCAAAGGGACGAAATCTTTCAGTTATTGGATGTTGGGCTTCCTAAGATACTGGAGGAGGATAGGGAGTGGCTGTCCAGGAGTTTTTCGGAAGAGGAAGTTCGTACGACTGTCTGGAGCTGTGACGGAAACAGGGCTCCAGGCCCAGACGGATTTAACATTGATTTTTTCAAACGGTATTGGGAGACAATTAAAGAGGACATCTTGGAGGTGTTTAGAATATTGGAGTCGGATTGCAGGTTGCCTAATGAGACGGGTAGCTCGTTCATAGCTTTGATCCCGAAGGTGGAAGATCCAGTTGAGTTCCAAGACTTTCGACCAATATCTTTGATTGGAAGCATACAGAAAATTGTAACAAAGGTTTTAGCAAGAAGGATGCAGGCTGTGCTTGATAAGGTTGTGGAATCTTCTCAAATGGTATTCGTGAGAGGTCGTCAAATTCTAGATGGTGTTCTTGTGGCCTCAGAAGTCATCCAATCCACCCAGGCAGCCGGTCGAGCAGGTTTTGTTATAAAGTTGGACTTCGCCAAAGCTTATGACAACGTATCTTAGACTGCTCTCTTTAACTTATTGGAGAAGATGGAATTTGGGGAGACATGGATTGCCTGGGTTAAGGAGTGTGTAACTAAAGCGTCGGCAGCTATTCTTCTTAATGGTTCGCCAACTAAATTCTTTTGCTTGGAGAAGGGTTTAAGACAAGGCGACCCTCTCTCCCCGTATCTATTTGTGATCGTGGCTGAAGTATTGAATTGCCTCATGAAAAAAGCGACTGATCTTGGGTGGATATCAGGGTTGTCGGCTGAAGTAGGCGGGCCATATATCACTCATCTCCAATATGCGGACGATACCATCTTGTTCTGTGGGGGAGACTTGCAACAAGTCCTGACGATGAAGAGAATCCTAAAGTGTTTGACTCTTGCTACGGGCCTTCAAATCAATTTTTGGCAAAAGCTGTTTGTTTGGAATAAATGGCAGCGCTGAGTTGGAGGAGGAAGCTGCTGCAATCTTCGGATGCACGGTGGGACATTGGCCAATGACGTACTTGGGAATCCCGATTGGGGGAAGAATAAATGGAGTGACATTATGGCAACCTGTGCTCGATAGGGTGGAAAAGAGATTGGCGGGGTGGAAAGGAAGGATGCTATCCCAAGCCGGTAGAATGTGTTTGTTGAGGTCAGTACTAAATAGTTTACTGGTTTATTACATGTCTATCTTTAAGATCCCAAAAACAGTAGCAGAACAACTTGAAAAAATGAAGCGTCGATTTTTTTGGAATGAGTGGGATGGGGTAAAGAAATTTCATGCCATTTGTTGGGATAGAATTTGCATGCAAAAAGAGGATGGGGGCTGTCTATTAGAAACGTTCAGAGGACAAATGAAGCCCTATTGTTGAAGTGGAGATGGCGGTTCGGGAAAGAAAACGCATTGTGGAAGGATGTCATCGACGCCAAATACTAAAACAAAAAATCTCCTCTACTGCCAGAACCGAGACCGGGAAGAACATCATGGGGAAGAATTTGCTATGCATGGGAAGAATTTGGAGCTGGAGGACAGGCTAACTATTTTGGAATTCAAATTGGGGATGGGAAATCAGTCCGTTTCTGGAAGGATGACTGGGCGGTGGGAGGGTGCACATTGGAAATAATGTTCCCCAGGCTATACACCTTAGCCCTGAACAAGGAAGGGATGGTAGCAGAGTATGGAAATTGGAATGGATTTGAATGGGAATGGAGGATCCAATGGCGAAGACAGCTTTTTGATTGGGAAATAGGGATGTGGAATAATCTTTTGGGGGTTCTTAGAAACCAGAATCTCAATAGGTATTTGGCCGATAGAGTCTATTGGTTAAGGGAACCAAACAGCCAATTTTCTACAAAGTCATGTTGGAAGAGGATTGAGGGCAGGGAAGCAAAGGATGATAGCAGAGTATGGCAGCGGATTTGGGGGATCAAATGCCCAACCAAGGTTAGACTTCTAGCATGGAAATTAATACATGAGGCTCTACCAGTTCGGAATATCCTGGCAAGCCGAGCTCACATTCAGGTATCTTGTACCTTATGTCCTTTTTGTGATAATTATGAGGAAACTGTGGATCATCTATATTGCAAATGCGAAGGGGTTGGAAAATTGTGGTATCAAGGGGCGGAATGGTTTGATTTTGCGTGGGCTATGCCTGGTGATGCAAAGGGGCTGGTGAAAGGGTGGATAGATGCTGACATAGAAGTTGGGAGAAGGGAAGTGTGGCAACTGACTTGCATGGCTATAATCTGGACGGTATGGAAGAAACGTAATGAGATTATCTTTCAAGGGAAGTCATTTAATGTAAGGGAGGCGGTGGAAGAGATAAAATGGAGAGTTGCATGTTGGTGGAAAGCAAACCAAAATAATCTGGATGTAAGCACCGCCTGTATTGATACAAATTTCCCAATGGGACTGATACAACATAAAAGAGTAGCATGCGTCAAGTCAAGGCAAGGATTGGTATGGGAAAGGCCTAGGGAAAGTTGGTGGAAGATCAATACCGACGGATCATCATTAGGGAACCCGGGGCCGGCAGGGATCGGAGGTGTTATTAGAGACAAAGATGGGGAGGTGATTTACCTTCTTTCGGACAGTATAGGGACAACAGATTCTACAGAGGCCGAATTGATGGCGATTAACCGAGTATGTCAGGCACTCATCAGGGATCACGGCTTTCCTCTCCCAAAGTTGCTTTTTGAATGCGATGCAGTAAATGTGGTGAGATGGATAACAAGTCCGGACAACATCCCTCAAAGGTTGTACGCTTTACTTGCACCAATCCTTGTAATCATTAAGTTCGCAGGTATGGTGAAGGTCCAACATATACTACGGGAACGTAATGAGGAAGCAGATCACTGGGCAAGGATGGGGGCTGCTTGTAACGAAGGCTTTGAGAAATGGTACTAAGTGGCACGAGAATGGAGTAATAACGCAGGGCCGAAGTTCTGATGTTAAAAGAGAAGAATGGAACAGGGGTGGTACTGCATTCAGGAAGTTAATATATGCATGTTGTATTGCTGTATCTTTCTGAGTTTGTTCTGAGTACTTGTCTCCGTTTTTTGTAATTCACATGGCTTGTATGTTGCTTAGGTTGGTTGACAATGAAGGGTGATGGTAGGAATATTGTAATTCTTGTATGGCGATCTTTTTCTGGCAATAAAAGTGTCGATTCCTCAAAAAAAAAAAAAAACGAGAATGAAATAAACAAAATAATTCCAACTAGTATAAATGTAAACAAGGAAATGATGTCAAAGCAAGAAGACTAGAACTAGAGAAGTATAGAAAATAATGCTTGATTTGCAATACAAGGAAGCGGATTGCAAACAAGATAATAAGACTAAAAAACGTGAAAAATAGAACACCGAGAATGAAAGGGTCAAACGTGAGAATATAAAACATGTTGAGGAGTCTTGACATTAGAAAGATTAGCCGATAAACCCTCGCTAAGGAGTGAGCGAACGAGGGAGGGGAACTGTGGAATGAGTATATATCTACATATATTTAATACTCCCTCCGTATTTGAATAATTTTAACATTGGGTTGTGACACGGGTTTTAAGAAATGGGGAAATAAGTGGTGGAGATTTTAGGAGATGAGAGAGAAAGAAATAGAAAAAGTAGTGTGAATGAGAAAAAACTTACCTAAAAAGGAAACGTTTAAAATTTTAAAATAACCCAAAAAGAAAATTGTTAGAATTATTTAAAACTGGAGGAAGTAAAATATAACGTGTGATAGATATTTTAGATGGTGGGTTGGCTGATGAATCGGGTGGTGAGTCGGATGAACCTAAGTACATCTCCAACCCAATCCGTCACCCGATCAACCCCTCAACCTATAAGAATCCACAATTTTTTGATTTTCGCCCATTTTGTCAGGTCGGATTTTAGGCGAGTGCTAGTGAAATTGTCATTGCTAATGTTTGATGATAATTGATAATTGTGATTGATGATAATGGCTTATTTAATTAAGTCTTTTAAAACTCATTAAAAGAAAGACGAGAGAAAGTATGGAATTTAAAAATAAAATAATAATAATAATAAAAAAATCGGGTACCCGATCGAGGTATTCGGATCCAAGTTAAGGACCCAATATTTGACCTCAAATTTAGATCGATATAGGGCCTTCCTATCTCTTCCTTCTACACGAGATGAGGTTATGGAAGAAGGAACCGATAAGAAGGTATCAACAACAACTAGTTTAATTCGGGTTTGAGTACCTGCTGATTTTTTTCTCTTAAAAAGCCCCTGACCCGAAACCAATCTTTTTCAAGTTTGGGGTGGATATTTTACCCGACCCGTTTATCCACACCTAGTCATGCGACCCATACTTGTGTTGGCCCTATACATTACATAAGTGAATATTCAAATGTTAATTGCCCAAAAATTGATGCTTACCTTCTGATAGCATATTAGACTTTAATGATCTCAATATATATTATTATAAAAAAAGGCCACTAGAAAAAATTATATTGATTTCCGGCCACTAATAACACATATTGTTAAAATATGTCACTACAAGAATGTGTTACTGATATTGTAGTTCAAATGACCTTGTTGTGACCTATATTTTAAAAGTTAATTTGGACTAAAAAACCAATAACATATCCTTGTGATGGTCTATTTTATTAATGAATGCTGTTAGTGGCCGAATATCAATATAGATAATTTGTAGAGGCCTATTTTGATAACAATCTCCTCCTTCAATCGATTGGAGATGGTATTCGTTCAATTTTTTTTTTTTGGATGAGCCATTAAAGGCCTTGAAAAGGGTGACGGGAGCTCATGCGACACAAATTACAAAGGAAAACTTTCATTTGTTTGAGGAGAAGGATCGTTTATCTCTTATATAAAATTGCACAATGACTCAAAATATAATCATTACAAATTTTTCACTTTAGCCATCAATAATCTTGGTAGTTATGACCATAATTTGGTCACTAATAAGGTTAATGACTTAATTCGCGCCTAAAACTTACTAGATATCAAAAGTATATATAGCAATCGGATTCCATAGAAATGAAATAATTTTTTTGTACTGAATCCTATTGGTCACATTTAACAGAGGGACATTAGAATTAAAGGGGGGAAATATTTTCCTGTGTGACCAAAATTGAGAAAATTATAAAAGTAGGACCAAAAAGTAGAGAAAATAAAAACTAATGGGACTAAACTAGAATTTTTTTCCCATTGACCAATGGAAACTTCAACTTGGGAAAGATTTTCTCAATGAGTTTTAGACATAAAAAGACAGATGAGTGTTTTACCCCAAGAGGTTTTAGGTAATACAACTATTCTCTCGTTGACTGGAGTGAGAGTAATCAATAAGTTCACTGTAATTCATGCATGGTGTAAGACTATAATATTGGAATGAAACTGTTCTGTAATAATAATCATTAAATCATATACGGTGTGTATTTTGTTTTGTTTATTTCCACGAGTGCATGACTTAAACAATTAGTTTTCTAAGTAACTGTAGTGTTGCTCTCCATCTGGGGGAGTAACAGAATTCACGTTATATTTCACCATCAGTATTCAGTAGCATTATACAACTAATAAAATCCTTATTGGAATTTGTTTTATTCTGTTGAATAATATTACAGTTGGCTAGTTGGAATATTAATTTCATCGAATACTTAAGTTACTCACTTCTATATAAAGGGTAGAATATCAAACCCTAACCATCATCAATAACTAAAAAAAAAGAATTAATTACATCCGCAATAGTTTTGTGACGATATGAAAAACGCCTTGGGGAAAGCAGTATTCCTTTTGGTTCTCAGTTATTTCTTCTTGGCTTCATATGCTCGACCACAGGTTTAATTTTATTGGTTTAGTTTGCTACGGCATTAAACTGAAGTTAACGGTATCATGTTGTTTCATATGTACGTGATTTGTAAACAATTCTTTTGTTTTGTTTTTCACTAGCCATACATAGTGTATTTGGGAGAGCATGGAGCAGCACGGAAAACCCAGCTAGACATTGAGGAAGAACATTATTCCTACGTGCAGTTAGTCAAGAATTCATCGAAGGAAGCTAAATCGAGCATCATTCACAGCTACAAAAATGTGATAAATGGTTTCGCTGCATACCTCACCCCTAAAGAAGCTACCAAACTATCAGGTACATTATTCTTGCCATTATTCTACATCACGAATACATAACATTGACGACCTTCTAAAATACATTTGGGCATTAGGGCACAACTTTACTGGTTGAATGATGACACGTACGACAATAGTGATACGATGTTGTCGATTACTTTGTGAGGTGCAGGACAAAAAGGAGTGATTTCAGTGTTCAAGGATGAGCCACTTGAACTCCACACATCGCGATCATGGGATTTTACCAGCTTACTTGAATCCAACTGGGATGCTACAAAGGCTGATGGACTTCAAGGGCTACTGAACAAAGCCAATAGTGGGGCGAGTGTTATTGTTGGGGTATTGGACACTGGTAATAAATACGGCTTATTTGCTGATCAATTAATGATTCCACAATTTGACCAACTAATACAAATTAACTTACACCATTTGTCGTTTTAATTTGAAGGTAAATGTGTTACTCATCATGCTCTCTAAAATTAAATAGAACTCATCTTTAGTGTATTTCAACTTTGTATTATACCCTAATACAGTATTAGTCATTATCGTAATTAAGTACTTAATTAAATTTCATCACAGTATTTAAATTACTTAAAATTAAAATTTTTAGTCCATATACATGCCAACAAGAATTAGATTGGTAGGGATTTTGAATTGATTTTCACCACAACTATATATGTATATTGTACGAATGTTAATTAAGGGGCTGATCAATTTGGCTAGCCTCAATCCCCTAAATTGTTACTCGTTAGGTACATCTAATAAGATTTTAAGTTTAAATAAATTCAAAATGAATAATATTTAGAATACAAATGATTTAAAAATATATTTGAAATTTTTTTAGAAGTATTTAATTCAGTTATTTAAAATTACAGCAATTAGTTTAAGTGATAATTGAGCTCTTTCATCCAAAAAAAAAAAAATGTTATTTCTGGCTTCGGCTACGCCAAAAAAAAAAAAGTTGATAATTGAGCTATAGTCATTTATCGGGTTCAGCAAAGGTCAACATAATAATTAATAAACTTAATTATAATCCGTATTTCAATTTACTACGACCATTCACACGACTTAATGAATTAAGTAAATAATATTTGCAATTATATAACGACTTATAAAACGCATATTCCTTACATTAATTAATTAAAATTAATTGATGTTGTCTATTAATTATTTTTATTAGGTATATGGCCAGAATCAGAAAGCTTTGCCGATACGGGGATGGATCCAATTCCACAATCATGGAGAGGAACTTGTGAAATTGGCGATAGTTTTACCACGAATAACTGTAACAAGTAATTCTCTCTCTATATATGTGTTTTATTACCAGTAATAAAAAAACTATAAATATGCTCTATATAACAATAGTTATCAATTTTGCCATTTAATTTTACTAATTACTAAAACTGTAACTATCCTATGGGCTATCGTGACCAGATTTGTTCTGGGGCCATTTTAAAAAATTAATTTTAAATCCCTGAATTTTTAAATTGTTAGTTTTTGCTCTCAGAAAACTGACTTTGTGAAGTTTATATCTAAAAATAATTTGTTGAAATGCCCTAAGGGACCTAAAAAGAACTTGCTAAAAAATGCCTCAAGGATTAGTCACAATGTAATAGTTACAGTACTATTTTGGTAAATAGCAAAATTAAAGGACAAAATTGATAATTATCAATACATAAATGCCATTTCTAGTTCATATTCCTTTATTACCACGTACATAAAAGAAATATATTTTATTTTTCATGATCCTTTATTACATTACTAATTAACTTGTTTGTATACTTTGTGCAGAAAAATAATTGGGGCTCGTTTCTTTGTGAGTGGTTACGAGGCTGCATTCGGAAGAGTGAATCCGGCTGTGGAGTACCGATCGCCCAGGGACAAGACTGGCCATGGTACACATGTTTCATCAACCGTAGGTGGTCGGAGTGTCGCTGATGCTTCATCGTTAGGTGGATTTGGAAAGGGCACAATCAGAGGTGGGGCTCCTCTTGTGCGTTTAGCTGTGTACAAGGTCTGCTGGGAGAAACCAATAGGAGGTGACACATGCATGTCAAGTGACATCCTCGCGGGATTTGACAGCGCCATAAGTGACGGAGTTCAAGTGATTAGTGTCTCCATAGGCTCGACCACTAGTAGTCCGTTTAACCAGGATTCATTAGCAATTGGATCCCTGCATGCAGCAAAACGAGACATTGTTGTATCTTTTAGCGCTGGGAATTCAGGTCCCACTCCAGAATCCGTCACAAACGTTGCACCATGGTCCCTCTCTGTGGGTGCCAGTAGCATTGATCGGGTCTTCTCCTCGCCAGCACTGCTTGGAAATGGCTACCAAGCCCCGGTAAATTTCTCTCTATATATATAAATATATATATACTCTAATTTATGATTTCAATAAACCATTAATCATCATTAGTACTATATTAGAATAGCAATACTCACTCACTTTTCTTATTTTCAGGGAGAATCAATTACGCCATTCGTGCGTGCCACTTATTCGCTTGTTTACGCAGGAGATATAGAAATTCCAGGCACTACAACAGCACAAACATCTGGGTTAGGCCTTAATTAGCTTAATTAGCTTGTCTCTAATTTATAATCATCATGTCATTTTTTATTTGTGCATTTCAGCTTATGCCTTCCCGGTACACTGTCACCAACGCTTGCAAGCGGGAAAGCAGTTTTCTGCTTGTTGGGAACTTCTACCCAAGCGGACGAAGTGAAAAGAGCTGGAGGCGCTGCTGCTGTGCTTCGAAATTTTTATGATGGAATTGGTGTATCCGTCGAACGTTATTCACTGCCAACTACTGTTGTACTTTCCGACCAAACTAATGCGATCTTAAATTACATTCGTACTGCTCCGCAACCCACCGTAACCCTCAGCCCTGGAAGTACTCTGATAGGTACAAAGCCAGCTCCCTTCATGGCGCCTTTTACCTCTAGAGGACCCTCAAGAGTCCAACCTAATATTTTAAAGGTGCATTACTACTCTTCAATATAAACTCATTTGATTTGTATGGAGGAAATTCCATTATTAATTATTGAATTTATGTATTAATGTGCATGCAGCCCGACATAACTGCTCCAGGATTCAACATTTTGGCAGCCTATACTCAGTCTAGGTCTCCCGATGATAAGTTTACCTTCTTATCTGGAACATCTATGGCGTGCCCTCATGTTTCAGGAATCGCCGCACTTCTCAGGGCCATACATCCTACCTGGAGTAACGCTGCTATAAGATCTGCTATTATGACCACCGGTAACACTTTTAAACTTGTTATGTATAAGGTGTGTTTTGTTGAAGAAAATTCTGATCTTCATAATCTTTTGATGATTCCTTTCAGCAAGTGTCACCAATAATCAATTCAATGCAATAACCGATCCATTGCTAAATCCTGCTACACCATTCTCATATGGGTCAGGCCATATTCGGCCATCAAAAGCTGCAGATCCAGGCCTTGTCTACGACGCTACTTACAATGATTATCTTCTATTCCTCTGCTCTAGCATTGGTCAATCGCTTGATCCCGATTTCACATGTCCCACTTTCGGGGTACCTTCTCCAAGCAATTTGAACTATCCATCACTCTCTATTGCTAATGTACAAGGTCTGACAATTGTCAAGAGAACTGTCAAGAACGTTGGGAGTGCCTTTGCCATTTATTCTGTATCAATCAATCCTCCTCCAGGATACTCAGTTGTAATCTTTCCAACAAAATTGTTTTTCTTCGGAACCGGGCAGACACTGAGCTTCACTATAACAGTGATACCACTGACCACTGTTGTGAGAAACCAATATGCATTTGGCTCTTACACTTGGACCGATGGGGTTCATAGCGTTAGAAGCCCAATCGCGTTATCAACTAATTGAAAATAGTGTAAGGACCAACCCATATGCTGAGCCTCATATGTTCTTGTGAGGGAGAAAGAGGATTTGTGTGTTTAATAAATGTTTGCTTATGTGCAGTAAGAGTAATGTTGTGGGCCGGTTGCGTTGTAATGTGAATTTGTGTGTTTCAAATATCAATAATAAAGTGTGTGCTTTTTCTCACCTTATTATCTATTTCTTCTCTTGCTCATTATCATTGGACACAACATAATGTTAGGAATGAAGGTAGGTTAAAAGAATTGTAGACTTTAATTGTCATAATTACGTGGTTAGAAAATAATTAGTGATGAGACTACTGTTCTGAAATTGATCATATCTCCCTTGATGAGACTACCTTGCTATTTGCCCATATTGATTTCTTGTTTATCATCCTGCTTAGTGTCTTTTGGGTATTGTCTGGTTTGTAGACACTTTCCTCCCATTCCTGTAATGTTTCACCGCTTCCTACCCTCTTGCTGCCCCACCTGTTCTTATATCTCACCTAGCCTTTTGTCGAGGCACTGCCGTAATGTCTCACCGCTTTCTACCCTCTTCTGCCCCACCTTCTCTTATATCTCAACCAGCCTTTCCTTTTTTGATACACTGGAGTTGGTAGTTATTAGCAAGGGAGATGTGCTTATAGAGCAAATTCTTGGGATATCATGTAGATTCGACTCTTGTGATTCCTACCGTAATCCAGGAGACTTGAAGAAAGGTGCTTGAGCAAGTGAGGCGACTGATCTGGATGATTTGGTTGACTAGAAGTATTGATGCCGGAGAATGGCCTTGGTTGTTTGAGGCTTTCGCTGTTTTTGGATGGTGTGATTGGAAGACTAATGGAAACGATCTCGAGGCACCGCCACATATTGAAGTAGAGACTTGTGCTTTGATTGATTCAGATGCTATCTATCTTAGTTTATTCTGTTGAGATGTCTACCTTGTTGGTGAGGAGTCTGTGTCCACTTGATGAAGTATCAATGATCCAAGAATGTCGAAGTCTTTATGAGGATACCGAATGTGCAGGAAGGATGATGCGGGCGTTAATGCGGATTGGTCAAGGCTGTGGATAATGGTACAGGATGGCGGTTGTGTTTTCTTGGTTGTGCATGTTTCAATTGTTAGGGATTTGGTTTGTCTTGGTCATAGGTGGTAGGATCTTGTAGTGGATTTGCCACTTTAATTATGATGTGCTGTATCAAAACCTTTGATTAATTTATGGAAATATATCTATCTTATCCTCAAAAAAAAAAAAAAGTTCTAAGTTTCAATATATATTGTTGGGTTGGGCTCCCTTCCTATGTGGAGAAAAGGCCCAAAAATGTGGAAAGCCCACTTGAGTCAATATTATGCTTGAGGTTTGCAGCCACCAGACGAGGGAGAGGTTTTCAATTTCTTCACTCTCAGCAAGGCAAGACAAAAACAGGGAGAAAAGAGGATTCTCGCCCAAGTCTGCGCAGTCACAGAAAACCGGCGATTCCCGCTTCGTTAACCGTTGGATGAAGCTGAAATTTGGAGGGTAGATTCACCACTCCCATATCGTCATATCCAACGGTCGGATTGTGGATTTGAGGTCCGGTGTTCGAGCAGTTCGAGACAGACCATAGCAGCTTTGTTTTTGGGTGAAATTTCTTGTTCTTGTCACTTGGTTAATTGTCTTCTTGCTTTGGTGATTGATTGGTTGTAGGAGCATTGTTATATGCTTTGTTGGAACACTCTTGTACTCTATTTGATCATAGTGGAGCTGTTCTCTTTGGTCTGGACGACCCGTGGTTTTTTCCCTTCGTCTTGGAGGGGTTTTCCACGTTAAAAATTGGCGTGTCTTTTGCATCTTTATATTTCCTACATATTTGAGTTGTTCCTCATATATTCTTGCAAGTGGGGGATGTGCTTATCCCATCAAGTGGTATCAGAGCCGTTGGTGAATTGTGGGGCTATTAACTTGCTTGAATGATTGAGTCAAATATGAATAGGATGGTTAGTTTGAATGGTACTAATTATCATTTGTGGAAGGGAAAGATGAAAGATTTACTGTTTGTGAAAAGAATGCATCTTCTTTGCTACCCAAAAGCCAGAATCGTTGTCTGAAGAAGATTGGAATTTTGAGCATGAGCAGGTCTGTGGTTTTATTCGCCAATTTGTGGATGATAATGTCTACAATCATATTGCTAATGAGACACATGCCAGGACATTGTGGAATAAAATTGAGTTTCTGTATGCTTCTAAATCTGGAAACAATAAGTTATATTTGTTGCAGAGGTTCTTGAATTTGAGATATCAAGAAGGGGCTTCTATTTCAGATCATTTGAATGAATTTCAGGGTCTTCTGGATCAAATGTCAGGAATGAGCATCAAGTTTGATGATTAACTTTTGGGGCTTCTATTATTATTGTCTCTGCCTGATTCTTGGGAAACATTTCGTGTTTCAATTACTAGCTCTTCTCCTAATGGTATTGTCTCTTTGCAATTGGCAAAAAGTAGTGCTCTTAATGAAGAGATGAGAAGGAAGGCACATGGAACTTCATCTCATTCTGAGGTACTGGTGACTGAACACAGGGGGAGAAGTCAGAGAAAGGAACCAAGCAGCAGGGAGAAAAGCAGAAGCAAGTCCAGGTCAAAATACAAAAATGTGGAGTGTCACTATTGCCACAAGATGGGTCACATCCAGAAGAACTGTTTCCTACGCAAAAAGGAGTTGAAAAATAAAAAGGGTAAACAAAAGGAAAATGAGCCAGGGAATGATGATCGTGTTGCCACTGCAACAGGTAATGATCTTATCATTTTACGTGATTATGAAGCTCTTAACCTTGTATCGGATGAATGCATGTGGATAGTCGATAGTGGTGCTACCTTACATATTACACCAAGGAAGGAGTTCTTCACCTCTTACACTCCCGGTGATTTTGGGGTGCTAAAGATGGGAAATGATGGTGTATCTAAAATAATTGGTATTGGTGATGTATGCTTACAGACCAATTTGGGCATGAAGTTATTACTTAAAGGTGTTCGGCATGCTCCTGATGTTCGGTTCAATATTATATCAGTTCACATGCTTGATGATGATGGTTATGATAATAGTTTCTTCTCTGGAATGTGGAAACTCACTAAAGGAAACCTTATTGTGGCAAAGGGCAAAAATTTATCAAAGTTATATTGGACTAAAGCTTTGGTTGCTGCAAATATGGTGAACGTTGTGGATATAGAAGCTTCTAACTTATGGCATCGAAGACTTGGCCATATCAGTGAGAAAGGACTTAATGTCTTAGCCAAACAGGATATTCTTTTGGGATTGAAAACTGCAAAGTTGGAGAAATGTTCTGATTGCATGGCTGGAAAGCAAACCAGAGTATCCTTCAAGAAGCATCCTCCTTCAAGAAAAACAGAATTACTTGAATTGGTGCATTCTGACATTTGTGGCCCATTGAAGGTAAAGACATTTAGTGGTGCACTTTATTTCATCACTTTTATTGATGATTGTTCCAGGAAGCTTTGGGTTTACACTTTGAAGACTAAGGATCGGGCGTTTGAGAAATTTAAAGAATTTCATAGCTTGGTTGAGCGACAGTCTAGTAAGATGTTGAAGTGTATTCGCACTGATAATGGTGGTGAGTTCTGTGGAGCATTTGATGTTTATTGCAAACAACAGGGTATTAGACATGAAAGGACGCCCCCTAAAACTCCAGAATTGAATGGCCTAGCTGAAAGGATGAACAGAACTATAATGGACAAAGTTAGGTGTATGCTTTCTGAGGCGAAATTGCCTAAGCATTTCTGGGGTGATGCATTGTTTGCTGCAGTACATGTTATTAATTTGAGTCCTGCAGTTGCTTTAAATTCTGAAGTGCCAGATAAAATTTGGTTTGGTAAAAATGTTAAGTATGATCATTTACGAGTCTTTGGTTGTAAGGTATTTGTGCATATTCCCAAAGATGAAAGATCCAAATTGGATATGAAGTCTAGACAATGCATCTTTCTCGGTTATGGCCAGGATGAATTTGGCTATAGACTGTATGATCCTGTTGAAAAGAAACTTGTCAGGAGCCGTGATGTGGAGTTCATGGAAGACCAAACCATTGAAGATATTGGCAAGGTGATAAAGGTGACACCCAAAGAAGATAATACACTGGCTGACACTGATCCAGTTCGATTGCCTACTCCTAATCTGAATGAGGATGTTGATAATCAACAATTTGGGGATGAGATACATATTCCAGGGGATCATGTGGAAGAAGAAACTGAGATGTCACAAGATGGGGATCTTGATGACATGGTAGATATTCCTGAATCATCTCAAGTTCAACCCTGGCGGTCTAATAGACAGAGAAAACCATCTACTTGGTATTCTTCTGATGATTATGTGATTTTGACTGATGGGGGAGAACCAGAGAGTTATCTAGAGGCTGTAGAAAGGGAAGACAAACAAAGGTGGCTGGATGCAATGCAAGATGAGCTGAAGTCCTTGCATGATAATCACACTTTTAATTTGGTGAAGCTACCTAAAGGTAAGAGGGCCTTGGAAAACAGATGGATTTACAGGATTAAATCTGAAAGTAATTCTTCATCTCCAAGATACAAAGCCAGATTGGTGGTGAAAGGCTACAAACAAAGAAAAGGCGTTGACTTCAATGAGATTTTCTCACCTGTTGTTAAGATGTCATCTATAAGAATTGCATTGAGTCTTGCTGCTGCTCTTGACTTGGAAGTTGAACAGATGGATGTGAAAACAACTTTTCTTCACGGTGATCTGGAGGAAGAGATATATATGAAACAACCTGACGGATTTCATGTCAAGGGAAAAGAAGATTATGTGTGTAGACTTACAAAAAGTCTATATGGATTGAAGCAGGCTTCCAGACAATGGTACAGAAAATTTGAATCTGTTATATGTCATCAAGGGTACAAGAAGACTACTTCTGATCATTGTGTCTTTGTACAAAATTTTTCTGATGACGATTTCATTATTCTGCTATTATATGTTGATGATATGCTTATTGTTGGTAAGAACATTAGCAGGATTGAAAAGTTGAAGAAGCAACTGGGTGAGTCATTTGCCATGAAAGATTTGGGTGCAGCAAAGCAAATTCTTGGTATAACAATTATTCGTGACAGAAAAGAGAGGTTGATTTGGTTGTCACAGGAGCAATATATTCAGAGGGTGTTGCAGAGATTCCATATGGAAAATGCCAAACCTGTAAGTACTCCCATTGCTGCTCACTTTAAATTAAGTGCTAAACAAAGTCCTTCAAATGAAGCTGAGATAGCAAATATGAGCAAAGTTCCTTATGCATCTGCGGTTGGTAGTTTGATGTATGCAATGGTATGTACAAGGCCTGATATTGCACATGCTGTTGGTACAGTCAGTAGATTTTTATCAAAACCAGGTAGAGAGCATTGGAATGCTGTGAAATGGATTTTAAGATATCTCCGTGGTTCTAGTGGTTTGAAACTTTGTTTTGGAGGCAGTGAGGCTATTACAGAAGATATTGGATATACTGATTCAGATATGGCTGGAGATATTGATTCCAGAAAATCTACTTCAGGATACTTGATTAAGTTTGCAGGGGGAGCTGTGGCATGGCAATCTAAACTACAGAAGTGTGTAGCATTGTCAACAACTGAAGCCGAATTTATTGCTATTACAGAAGCAGGTAAGGAGTTTCTTTGGGTGAAGAAGTTCTTACAAGAGCTTGGTTTCATTCAAGACAAATATATTCTGTTTTGTGATAGTCAAAGCGCCATTCACCTTTGTAAGAATTCAACTTTTCATACTAGATCCAAACATATCGATGTGAGGTATCATTGGATACGTGATGCTTTGGATGCTAAGTTGTTGGAATTGTCAAAAGTTGATACTGATGATAATGGTGCTGATATGATGACAAAGGTTGTACCAAGATGGAAGTTTGATTATTGTTGTCAGATCGCCGGTTTGGCGATCACCTCCACATAGTCGTGAGGGGGAGATATGTTGGGTTGGGCTCCCTTCCTATGTGGAGAAAAGGCCCAAAAATGTGGAAAGCCCACTTGAGTCAATATTATGCTTGAGGTTTGCAGCCACCAGACGAGGGAGAGTTTTTCAATTTCTTCACTCTCAGCAAGGCAAGACAAAAACAGGGAGAAAAGAGGATTCTCGCCCAAGTCTGCGCAGTCACAGAAAACCGGCGATTCCCGCTTCGTTAACCGTTGGATGAAGCTGAAATTTGGAGGGTAGATTCACCACTCCCATATCGTCAACGGTCGGATTGTGGATTTGAGGTCTGGTGTTCGAGCAGTTCGAGACAGACCATAGCAGCTTTGTTTTTGGGTGAAATTTCCTGTTCTTGTCACTTGGTTAATTGTCTTCTTGCTTTGGTGATTGATTGGTTGTAGGAGCATTGTTATATGCTTTGTTGGAACACTCTTGTACTCTATTTGATCATAGTGGAGCTGTTCTCTTTGGTCTGGACGACCCGTGGTTTTTTCCCTTCGTCTTGGAGGGGTTTTCCACGTTAAAAATTGGCGTGTCTTTTGCATCTTTATATTTCCTACATATTTAAGTTGTTCCTCATATATTCTTGCAAGTGGGGGATGTGCTTATCCCATCATATATAACAGTGAAAACAGTAAGTAGTGCTGCCCATTTGGTTCTTACAGTAAGTAGTGCATCTGCATTCGATACTATCATCTCGTATGCGTACCGTTTTCATCCTTAATCCACACCGCCTAAAGTATTTTCCCTACTTTACCTAATTTTTTAACAAACTGTAAAATTTAGTCGCTAAAAATATTAGCGACCGAATTTATGATCAAAATTCGTTAGCAATCGATATTTAATAGCGACCAAATTTATGATCGATTGAAATTCATTAGAAATCAATACTTATTAGCGAACAATATTTAAGTTACCGAATTCCGAATTTTTCTTGAGTGATTCTGTTCTGTTTTGTATTTATTTTAACAAGTAAAACTAGCATATATTATAGTGGTGGACACACCGAGCACTTGGCTTATTATTGTTATTGCTGATGTTGTTGCCGTTTGTGTGTTTATTTGTTTAATTGTTTGTAGCTTTTTATTGCATATTACTCTGTGTGGTTGTACCAATGTTTATGCAATGTGCCAATGTGATATTAAATACTTCATGCAAGGGCTTTGGATCCAATGTTTTGGATTGTGGGCTTACCAACCGGTGTTCTAATCTACCAAAATGCTTTTTATTTATTTTGGTGCAACTTTTTAGCAACTAATAAATTTTACAGTTGCTAATTCAGTCATTTGCACAAAATAATTTTTATTAATTGATTTTTTTTGTCCTTGGAATATTTTTAAAAAAAATTAAAATAAATTGGCAATAACGCCGGGGCATGAGATATAGATGGATCGGAATGGATAGAAGAGAACTTTGAATGATTGTGATGACTATATATGCATCAATGTTACGCTGTGATGAATACTACCTCCGTTCTCAAATAAGTGATCCATTTGCATAGTAATCACTATTCATTGAGTAACTTTGATTAATTTTATTAACATAGTTATATAAGAAAAAACATAGTCAAGTAAGATCTTGTTAGATTCGTCTAATCAAGTAGTTTTAGAATATCAAATTTTTATAATTTTTATTTATGTAAAATTTGAGTTATTAACCTTTAAAAATGTGTCTTGAACGATGTGAAATGCAAGAATGGTGCATTTAAAAGAGAACAGAGGAAGTACTACCAAACAATTAAATACGGAAATGACATTGATTTATGATAGTGTCTAATGTTATAGTATGTCCCTAATTTTTGATCTCATATTTATATTTTTCTTTTTGCTAATTTTGGTCCTCAAAATTTAACTCCACTGTTTAAAAAAGAACCTTCTTGTGACTACAAAAGTCGAGGAATGAAATTATAATCATGAAGGCAGAAAGTAAAGAGAAATTAAGTTGGGGGACAAAAATTTCCTAAAATTAGTATATATTTAATAATTCTCAAATGCAATGGAAAGTTGCCACTAAAAAAAACATATGTAAGGCGTGCGTGCGTGTATATGTATATATAGAATTTAATATTCCTCGATCAAGTGCAATTGAAAGTTGTGATGGACCCTCTGATTAGTGGGGGCCAGTAGTAGCATCCATCGAGTAACGCTGCTATAAGATCTATTCTTCCGTCCCACAAATATTGTTACGTTTGACTTTTTGACACTATTCACTGTTTAACTTTGATTCAAATTTTTATTATAGTTATGTAAGAAAAAATATAGTCAAATAAGATCTTGTTAGATTCGTCTAATCTTGTAGTTTTAGACAATCAACTTTTTATAACTTTTCGTTGTACAAAATTTAAGTTATTAACCGTTAAAAATGTGCATCGGCATGCGTATCGGAAGGGTGCGTAACAATTACACTGAGACGGAGGTAGTACATATTATGACCACCGCTAATTAACACTTCTAAGTTTATTTATTTCTCTATTTTTTTTTTTTTTAATTTTATTTTGGTAGTAAGAATGACGCCGGGGCGAGAGATATACATGAAATGTGTAGAAGAGGATTTTCAATAATTGTGATGAATATGCATGAATATTAAGTTGTGATGAATACTTGCAAAAAATCAAATATGGAGAATCACATTGATTTAATGCATGCGTTAATCTCTTCCCATTTTTTGTCTCGTATTCATAATTTTGTTTTCAATTTTGGTCCCACATGGTAATATTATAATATATATATACACATTTTAATGTTCTTCCGTTAAATTTGACCGTTAACATTAAATTTTTTGGTCGTTTTAAAATTTTATTTAATTTGAGTTCACATTTAACTTGCAAGTCTCTCCACTTTATGTCCCGTAAGTTAAACTCAGCCTCCATTTTTTATGAAATTATTTAAAATTGTGAGTTATTAGCCTCACCTCATGTTATGATGATGAGTTGATGGGGTTTGGCTTGGATACAGCCAACAGCATATGCAGCTTTGATGGCTGGAGCTCTAAAATGATGGCAATTAGTGGAGTGATGACACATCTACAAAAGTGATGGATAGATGATTTGGGGGTGATTGGTTGTGTATGGCAATACATAATTTTTTAACCTTTTCTCATCATTTTGTATGTACAACCCAAAATGGTGCCTTCATAGGAACCCAATTGGAGTTGATAACTGCTTGCTAAAAATTAAATATGGAGAATGACAATGGGAAAAATGACTTATTATTTGGTCCGATAATGTTGAAAAGTTTTCCAAACAGTCCAAAAAAGTTCGAATTAAATGAATCCGTCCATTAAATACCCTAATTATTGCCGAACCCATCCATGAATCGATTTTTCCGCTAATCATCGCTGAACCCGGTCCATTAAACTACCCTACTGGAGGGACCAGTTAGGTGATGAGTAGGTATTTAATGGACGTGTTTGGCAATGATTAGTAAAAAAAACCCGGATTCATGGACGGGTTCGACAATTATTAAGGTATTTAATGGATGGGTTCATTTAATTCGAACTTTTTTGGACTGTTTGGAAAAAATTTCAACATTATCGGACCAAATGGTCATTTTCCCAATGACAATGCATATATAATTAATATGAACAGAGGGTTGGTGGTTCATTAAGTATATACTATATACATATATTATTCTTCAACCGCTTGCAAATTGATCAATTATATACAAAAAAAATAATAAGAATTTTTTTTTTTAAAAAAACGAACACGTTTAATTATATGTATATAAATTAAAGTGAATTTTAATTAAATAAATAAATAATATTCCAACATTTCAAAATCTAAGAGGATTAGAGTTTGGCTTGCGACCAAGTTCCCTCTTATCACAACATTTTATTAGTCTTTTTTTAGAGGGAGATTATGCTAAACTTAAAATAAACGAAGAATTATTTTCATATATATACTTTTTTGATAATTTTTTTTTAATTTTTTTTTAAAACGGTTTCAAAATATAGATTCTACACCATTTTATGTTATACATAAACACAGATAGATTACATGCATAAGCTCAAATGGAACTTAAAAGGACAAAATAATAATAATAATAATAATAATAATAATAATAATAATAATAATAATAATAATAATAATAATAATAATAATAACGGAAAATTATAGTTTAATACCCCACTGTCAAAATACTGAGAGTGTAGTACCCCTATACTATTATACTTCAATTGAGATACCTCCCCAACAATTTCGAATTTGTTTCAAAATTACTTTATGCGAAAAGACCACCATACCCCTGAATTGAAGAAAGAGTGCAAAAACCAATGGAGGGCAGCCTGGTCTTTTCAACTTTATGTCTTATCTCCTTGTCTTGGTTTTTGAAACCCCCCTGTTTGAGGAGTTAATACTCCACCCATGTTTGCCACCACCGCCGGAGGAGTTGAGGAAGCAATCGGTCTTAAAGTTTCGGACTCCATTTCGTGCGTTCGTTTGCGGCTTCCGTTGGAGAATCGAAGAGTGCAACACGGGGCGTCAGTAAGCACAATTGGGATTCCATTTCGTCCATTTAGTCCCATCTTTCAATTTCGTCCAGAGGGGCTTTTCTTTCGCCAGAAATAGAAATGGTGACGGAAGGGAAGTGGTCGGAGCAATGGAGAAGATGACAGGAGTGGAATCTGTTGAGGACGAATGCGGAGCTGATCGGAGTTTGTTGGGGCTGCTGGAGTAGAAATCCAATTTTTGGGGAAGAAATCCCGTTGAATGAGCAAATTGGGGAAGAAGAAGCACCCGCGGGGCCCACCTGCAATTCAATTCTCAATTTTGATTACTCTTTCACTTCATTTTTTTTTAAAAAATAAATATACTTTAATTACAAATAAATATATATAAATAAATTTATTTATTTAATTGGTTTGTTGGGTTGTGTTCCATTTAATGGACTCGTATTCCACCAAATAGACAACACCGAACCATAATCATCAAGTGTAGGATTTTTAATATTTTTATCATATTTTTGTAATTTTTAAACACAAATCTAATAAAATAACAATATTTTTGTATTTTTCAATACCCGTTTATTATTTTGTACAAACTTGCATATATCTGTCAAATTCAACTACTTTCTTATTTAAATAAGACCGAAATGCGATCAAATGCCCATGTTTAGACACGGAAATAGATTGAAAATAATGGTCAATTTTGGCCATTATCAATGGGACCAACACTAACCTTACTCTGGTGGCTGATACTGCCCTTAGCAATCCGGACACCGCCCCCCTTTCAGACGGCTGCCCCGAGCACTTCGCACGTTGATCCACCCCCAGTCAACACGGCTGCACCCACAGATGCTCGTGTCATTGATCCGGTCCCAGTGCATAGTGCTGTCCCCACTCCGGACATCCCCGTTCACCACGATACGCTCCAAGTGCATGCTCCGGTCCCTCTCCGCATTGTCGACACATCGGCCGTACTTGGTTTGCCAGTGGACCAAAAAAATCCCACAGCTACCCTTGATCCCATTGCTCCAGTGACAATGGCCGGTGCTCCTCCCGTAAGTACTGATGTGCAAAGTGCTGTGCAGGGTGGTGCCCCCTCTGACAAGTCTGGTGTTTCTGCTCCCACTGCCGATATTCCACGTCCAATGGACATTGATGCTGACAACGTGGCTGACTCCACGACTTGAACTGTTATGATGTTTCTACTTTTGGATTTGTTGTTGGTTTGAGATGGAGTTTAACTGTTGTGGATGCTGCAGGATTGTCGTGTTTGGTTGTTTGGTCGTGTTTGTTGTTTGGTCGTTTATCGTATTTAGTTTTATCTGGTACTTCAGTGATATGTACTAATTGGTATTTCACCATTTTGCCTTAATCTTATGGGATGACGTCATAATCGAATGTATACCACTGTTCGAATGCTTCAATACTAAAGTTATGTGGAAACAAAAAGTGTGCGAACAATCCGACATTCATTTGGCCATTACATGAATTACCCACGCACATATAAGCACAACACAACAAATTTTCCAATACATTTCCCCACCACCAGCTTCAACGGCGGCGTTCATGAGGGGTCAATATTGGAAAGTGTGAGAATGACATAGAGTTACTTTTCACAGATTCTTCTCTGTACTTGGCAGATTGCCTGTAACAAATGAAGTCATGAATTGATGGTTGGTGGTCCCATCTGTACTAATTGAGGGGAAATCTATTGAAACAATACCGTCCTTTCATTTGGTACCAACCTTTCCTTAAGATAGCACCATACATGACGAATAGGAATATTACTATGATTGCTACTGATTCGTTGTGGTCCGAACTATATTCGCACATTAATTTACACTCATAACGCATCCATATGATTGATTATGTTGAATGAGGCACGAACAAGCTTCATTAACACATTCCCCCAACCCTATGTGCCACAATTGTGCATCCAAACATTATGTGAGTAAGGTTCAAACATAATGGTGCTATCTCCAAGCAGATGAGTACATCACAAGAACAATGTCCAGTGTAGTCCAAGTCCTTATGTGGTGTGTTGTAGGGTAACCACACAGTCCTATGTACTAAGTTGTTGATTGAGCTCGTTGATAGCATCCAAGCACTTTAATTTACACTCATAACGCATCCATATGATTGATTATGTTGCAAGAACCACGAACAAGCTTCATTAACACATTCCCCCAACCATATGTGCCACAATTTTGCATCCAAACATTATGTGAGTAAGGTTCAAACATAATAGTGCTATCTCCAAGCAGAGGAGTACATCACAAGAACAATGTCCAGTGTAGTCCAAGTCCTTGTGTGGTGTGTTGTAGGGTAACCACACAGTCCTATGTACTAAGTTGTTGATTGAGCTCGTTGATGGCATCCAAGCACTTTAATTTACACTCATAACGCATCCATATGATTGATTATGTTGAATGAAGCACGAACAAGCTTCATTAACACATTCCCCCAACCATATGTGCCACAATTTTGCATCCAAACATTATGTGAGTAAGGTTCAAACATAATGGTGCTATCTCCAAGCAGAGGAGTACATCACAAGAACAATGTCCAGTGTAGTCCAAGTCCTTGTGTGGTGTGTTGTAGGGTAACCACACAGTCCTATGTACTAAGTTGTTGATTGAGCTCGTTGATGGCATCCAAGCACTTTAATTTACACTCATAACGCATCCATATGATTGATTATGTTGAATGAAGCACGAACAAGCTTCATTAACACATTCCCCCAACCATATGTGCCACAATTTTGCATCCAAACATTATGTGAGTAAGGTTCAAACATAATGGTGCTATCTCCAAGCAGAGGAGTAAATCACAAGAACAATGTCCAGTGTAGTGCAAGTCCTTGTGTGGTGTGTTGTAGGGTAACCACACAGTCCTATGTACCAAGTTGTTGATTGAGCTCGTTGATGGCATCCAAGCACTTTAATTTACACTCATAACGCATCCATATGATTGATTATGTTCAATGAAGCACGAACAAGTTTCATTAACACATTCCCCCAACCATATGTGCCACAATTTTGCATCCAAACATTATGTGGGTAAGGTTCAAACATAATGGTGCTATCAAATTATGAAGTTCATGCAGCAACATCGAATAAGAAGCCATCCCTAATAAATAAGAACCTGCGAAAGTTACTTCTTTGCATTTACATGGTATCACGTATTGAAACGATCCTTCGTAAGGATCGTTTCATAAACGGAAACCATATACAAAAATACCATCTATCAAGTCAAAGCTGTACCAGACATGTTCGAAAAAAAATATTACATGCCAATATGTGGTATACCACAATGTCTGAGCAATCAGCACCAAAGTGACACAGCTGTGTCGTGTGGTCAAAAATATCAAAAATGTGTCGGTATGCGTCCTTACAACTGGGTCACTGAACACCAGTGTACCGGTGTGCTTCCTTGCAGGTCGTTCTGTTATGCCCACCCCTTCGGCACAACCCGCATCTTCCCCTGCTCGTCTCGGTCTGGGATGGTATCCTCGTGTCTTCCTCCGCCCCCGGCTGCACGCGAACATCTGGAGGCAGCACGAACTCCTCCTCAATGCCACCGCCCACGTTGTCACTTCCATCAACATAGGATAGATCACCCCGTCGTACGTAGCATTACAACTTTGTGTATGGCACATGTATACCACAATTAGGTAATATGATACCGAGGTTATTGCAATAAATACAGAAAAAGTCACAGCGACCGGGCGAACAAGCATCTCCGACACACTCCCGCGCAATAAAACCAACCCCACACAAGCTTTTCGATCGCCGCAGGTAGGTGAAGTCGGTGGTGTGAGAGAGACAAAAATTTTTGTGGTTGCAGTGAGAGAGACAAATTGGTGGTGAGAGTGGAAGAATTTTTGAAAAGGCTGCCAACCCCTCATCATTACATGTCAAATCTCTGCCAAAAAGGGAGGGTATTCTCGACATTTCAACATTTGAATTTGGTTTTCAATTTCTTTTAATCAATGGGTCCTGAAGTATAACGTATATCACATGTGGGTATCAATACAATATGTATTGAGTATAGGGGTAGTAATACGTAAGACTTTTGAGGTGTGGGTACTTTTCAATAACTTCCCCAAATAATGATAATAATAATAATAATAATAATTAGCTCCGACCAACACGTTCATGGAAGTGGCTGCTCTTAGGCATGGGTTGGAGTTTGTTCGGAACTTGGGGATTCGAAGTATTTCTTGTTTTTCGGACTGACTCATGGTTGATTTGTCTTCTCGATCAATTGGAAGGTTCACCCGCTCGCTCCTCTTCTAGCTCGGGTGAAAGAATTGAGATCTTCATTTGACCACTACAAGGTTTGACATATATTAAGAGAAGGTAATCAAGTTGCAGATAGCCTAACGAAGTACGGTGCATCCATTGAAGAATTCTAAACCGGATGGCATTTTCCTCCAGATTTTGTTCGTGGGGCATTGGCGGCTGATCCGGCATATTTCCCCAGCACTTGAGTTCATTTGATCCATTTGTTTTCCTTGTTTGAACTTCCTCAAATTTCATTTTTTTTTTTACTTTTCTACTCCGTATTTGTTATCTAACTTCGATTTCTCCAAAAAACTCAACTTATATTTATATTCTGATAAAGTAATTTGGTGTATACATATAATCGTTTTATAAGCAATTTTTTTTTTCTTTACATTATTCTTTAAATATATATGAGGGTGCTCATATTAGAAACTATTCCTTTCATCCCAAATAAAATGAACCATATCTAAAAATGACAATTTTCAAATTTTAAGCTAACTATGATGAATAAGTGATAATGGCCAAAATTGACCATTATTTTCAATCTATTTCCGTGTCTAATACGGACATTTGATCGCATTCCGGTCTTATTTAAATAAGAAAGCAGTTGAATTTAGCAGATTTATGCAAGTTTGCATAAATAATAAGCTGGTATTGAAAAACAAAAAAATATTATTGTTTTTATTAATTTTATGTTAAAAAATCCAAAAACATGATAAAAATATTAAAAATCCTCCACTTGATTAATTTTGGTTCGATGATTGTCTATTTGGTAGAACACGGGTCTATTAGATGGAACACAAACCAGATAGTCAAGTGGAATAAATATACTTATTTATATTATTTTATATTTTGATTTATATATTTATAATTTTTATGTTTAATATTCTGTGTTATAATTTATATATTTATATATTTATAATTTTGGTTTATATATATTCTGTGTTATTAAGTCCACTAATCCAGTTTAATTAATTGCAAGTTTTAATTTGAGTTGGTCCAGTCCAATTAAATCAGGCCCAACAACCAAGCCAAATCTAATCCAACCCCTAGCCCAAATCCAATTCCCCAAAGCCCAAAACACCCACAAGCCCAATACCATTACAACCACCAACCCTAACCCTAACCCTAACCTGCCGCCGGCGGCGCCGCCGCCGCCGGCCACCACCACCACTGCCCATCCATTTTCCGACCACCCTCGCCTTTCCGCATCAACCAGCGCCTCCGGCGGCCGCCTCCACCCCATTTTCAACCTCAACCTCCGCCGGCTACCACCATTCCCACCATCCTCAACACCACCATCCATCTCCCCCTCAACCCGCGGCGCCTCCTTCCGGCCACCAGCACCCTCGCCGACCACCCTTCTCATCCCTCCTCCGCTTCCGCCACCATCCCAGTCCATCATCAACATCGCCCACTCCAGATTTTCCCATCTCCACCACCACGCCACGGCCGCCGCCATCTCCAACCAGCCACCCATTCCGGCCATCTTCTCTTCAACTCCCTCCTGTCCAGCCTACAGATCCAGCGCCATCTCCTCCACCTCCTCCGATTCCAGTCCGCCGACACCCACCTTGCGCCACCATCTCAGCCCCCCCATTTTCGCCTTCCAAATCCGGCCTCCACTGCTCCAACAAATCGCCCCTCTCTACTTCCCCAAAATTTCAGAAAACAAGCAAGAAGAAAGTGAAAATGGAAGAAGAGAAGCTGGAGGAAGAAATTGAAAACAGGAGAGACGAAAGAAGAAAGAAGAAGATGAGAGAAAAATTGTAAACTGAAAAATGAAGAAGAACGTGACAAAGAAGAACAAAGGAGGAGAAGAATGGAGAAGAAAAGTGGAGGAAGAAGAAAACTGAGAACAAGAGAAGTAGAAGAATGAACGAGAGAGAAGAATGGAGAGAAAGGAAAGAGAAAAAGAAGTGGAAGGAAAATACTGCTACGGCGCTAAAGAAAATACTACTACGGCGCTAAAGCAGATTGGAGAAAAAGCTACGACGCTATCCAAAAAGAGCTACGACGCTATACAAAAGAGCTACGACGCTAGTGTAGCGTCGTAAATGGGATAGCGCCGTAAGCCTCAAAATTTAATTCCCATGTGCCAAATTCAATTGGGAGACCCGGGACCTCAGCTCCCGCAGCACAAAAAACTTTGTCTTTTCTCCCTGGACCTCGAAGACCCGTCCCTTCCCACTCAGTTTTTGGGCCTATTGGGCCTAGGGTTTTTCTCCATCCTCTATAAATAACTGTTATTCTCACGTTGAACAGTAGCTCCCATTTTTGAACAGTGCCCAGGTGCTGTTAATGGGATGCTCACAAGAAAAAACCAAAATTCAAGTTAGTGTAGGCAGATTAATTTTTTATTTATTTATGCAATGTAGTTTCTAATTAATAGTTTCAGTTTTAGATTCTTGGGGTGTAAATGTTTATTAGATGTAGCTAGCCTTGTTTTAAATTATTTACAGCTTTTGTTTAGATTAGATTTTTGGGTTTGGACATTCAAGTAATGGGTGTTTTTGAACAGTGTTAATTTGTTGGAATAAATCAAGAAATTGCTTCACCAAAATTATGAGATGGAATTTATTCCATAGTTTTTTTTGGTTTATTTTTCTATTTTGATTTTATTTTGGTTACTTGACCATTTTTTTTCTTTTTATTTTAGTTAGGTTTTGATGCTTTGTTAGATTTAATGCACAAATGCTAGATGTTCATCCATTTTTAGATTTATTAGTGTAGTTTAGATTTTATTTTTGCTTAGTGTTGGTGTTTATCACTTTTTATTTTTATTTTATTTTATTTTATTTTATTTTATTTTATTTTTAGTTTAGTTTAATAGATCTAGAAGTGGATGATATTTTTGTGTTTGTGCATATTAAAAACTTGAAAATAGGGTTTTGCAATCGCATAGATTGCATTACCCGACCAACAATTTTAGGGTTTGCAATCGCAGAGATTGCATCACCCGAACAACAACATTCTGGGCTAGCTACGACGCTAACCGCCCTACGGCGCTATCCTTGGATAGCGTCGTAGGTGAGGTTTAGCGCCGTAATTATCCAGACTTAAACAAAAATTTGCCCTACGGCGCTAGACCAACGACGCTATCCTCGGATAGCGTCGTAATTTTTGTGTAGCGTCATAGGACCCCAAAATACTTCATTTCTCATAAAAAACCCACCTACGGCGCTATCCTCACGACGCTATCCTAGGATAGCGCCGTCATTTAATGTCTAGCGCCGTAGCATTTCCCCCTTTTTTTCAAAAACTTCTTTCCTCCCCAATGTCTCAAACCACCTACGACGCTACACCTACGACGCTATCCTAGGATAGCGCCGTAGTTTAGTGTATAGCGCCGTACATACCCCTTTAATCCCAAAAATTTCACATCTCTTCCACCAATCCACTACGGCGCTATACCTACGATGCTATCCTAGGATAGCGTCGTAAAATCCGCCTAGCGCCGTAATTGGCATTTTTGCCAAATTTTCCATTTCTCCATTTTCCTCATTTAATTAATTGAACCTTTATATTAATATTTTGAGGTTGAAATCCAATGATCTCAACCCATGATTAATTTGATATAAAGAACTTTGTTCAATTTTCCATTAAAAGATTTTTCTACAAAATAAAATAAAAATTAAACTCTAATGATCTAAGTATATAATCCGGACTGTAATTAATTAATTAATTATGGAATGAGTGGTTATTTAGACATAAAGAGTAATTATGGATTTAATTCCATACCCTTGCATGAGAAACCAATGTCTCTCATACAAGATGACCCAAAAATATTTTCTTTTATTTATTTGGTCTTTATCCGTGTTGTGTGAAACAGCTAGTAAGAGATATAACAGACTAATGTTGGTGGGTATTCCCACACGGATAAACTAGCTCGTAGTCTGAATATTAATTATTAGTTGTTATTTTGCATGGTCCGGATAGTGGTCGGTGGAAGCCTTGGCGGTTCGTCCATCCGAGATTATAATAGCTGCTCAGCTAACTCCTATCCGGATACAGTTTTCTTTTCTTTATTTTAATTTCAAACCCGAATCTGGAGCTGTAGTAATGTTAGATGATATATGCCAATGTCATCTAATAATTATTGCAGTAATAGAACATGTGGGTTTTTACCCAAATTCGCAGATAGTGGAGTCTAAGATGACGGCGGCAACTGTCATTTAGGGCATTCCACTGTCTAAAATCATCTCACCTTAATAATTAGGGAACTGGACCACAGATAACTGCAATCCAATTAACCCTAATTATTTTGTAATCTCTTTAGCCAAAATTCTTCTCATCTCCGGCTATTTCATCTCTATGTTTCAACTTCTGTCTAAACCCACCTTATATTTTGGGTTATCTTATTTTGCACTTCCCTATAAAATTATGCATGATAATATTATGTAACTATTGTGGTCATATTATTTTGGGATCCTTCCCTTGGACACAGGAGTCTTGATTTAAATCAGATGTCTCACAATAAATTTCCAACAAAAAATCATTTATAAAATCCGGATCTGAGTAAGGGATAAATTCCACAGTTATGACTAATTCATATCCGACTGGGGGTTGATTATGGGAAATTAGAAGCAGAGTCAGCGATTAGGTCTCACCTAGACTGAAAGGGTCTGTGATCTTATTGAGAGTCTAGTACCTGTTTAGGGAATGATTTTTACATCAATTATTTTCCGAAATTGCTGTGTATTGGGAATTTAGTCTTAATTAACACACCGAGATGGGATCCACTTGGATTCAAATACAGTGTGTTAGATAATTCTAGATGAACAATATTTAGGCCTTGGTTATTTTCTAAGGTAGGGTTGAGTTCCTTTCAACTGCTATCCTCTTCTGCCAAAGCCTATTTTTGAGTCCTGAGTGAGTGCATCCGGAATGAACTAATTTATTAGTTTATTTCATTAGTTTGTATCTCATAACCACCCGACGGGAAGTGAACACTACGAGCGGTTCACCGAGAATAGGGAATTCTTGATCCACATCCGGTCATTCTGACTGGGGGCTTTCTTTTACTACCAGGATCGACTTTCAAAAACCTCCGAGTGATAGGATTTTAAATGCTTTCTTTACCGCTTTCTTTTACCGCTTTCTTTTAACTGCTTTCTTTAGAGGTCACTCGGTTGTATTGAGAGTTGCGTAACTGCTACTAGGACTGAGAGTTAAGGGATAGTTCATGGCTTGATTAGAATCTTTGGGTGTGACCGGGGGAATGATAGGAGTACTTGGCATTTCAATCTATGGAGTGTCAGGTGTTGCTTGTCCACCACAGATAAATGACACGCTCTGACGGGAGCAGTTGTGAGTCTGTGGTATCTTAGAATTTGTTGCCTTAAGAGCATGTAAACTCTCACTGTAAGTACCTGTATGTTAAAGGGAACATGGTATAGAGAGCATGAGAGTTAGCTAACTGAAAGGATTATCCCAAGCTAAGATCTGTATAACAAAATGGAAGTTTAATTGTGTTTCATCTGAATCTTGTCCAATTTTTATTATTTTCTTCCTGTCCCTTCTGTCTCATTTTAAATCTGCTTTCTTAGATTAATTTAACCGCTTTCTTAGAATAATTTTACTGCTTTCTTAGATTAAATTTAATTCGCTTTCTAGAATGATTTCATCTGCTTTTTTTTAATTGCTTTCATAGCTTAGTTTAAATTATGTCAAGTAGATTTTAATCAAACACAAACTTGAATCGAGTAACCGAGTGGAAAATCTTAGTAAACGACGTGGGCCTTGCTTCCATCGCACATCCTCCAGTGAACGATCCGATACTTACTATAAATACTGTAATTTTTGACTCCGTGCGCTTTCGGGGGCACAGTTTCTTAACACGAGTAATAAAAACGTGACAACCTATAAATATATCCCTAATCCCAACTCCGCCTTCATAATTTGGTTTCATTAAATAAAATTGAAAACCGTGATTATTATTTTTCAGAAAATACTCACAATGGGAAATGTGTTGAAAGTTTCATGGCAGGGAATCTCATGACATGAAATTATGAAAAGTATCATGGCGCGGATACCGGGGACCTTCAGTGTGGCAGACTGAAGGTCAAGACTGAACTGTCTATCCTGGTTGCACCACAAAATTTTTCAAAAGTTTCATGACGGGGAGGACCACAGCGCCGTTTGAAATCAAAGCACCCCATATGAGTAATAAAAAGTGTAATATATCCTTAAACCCCTTTCCCATGAATCATAACTCTTTTCATTTAATAAATTCAATCCTGATATATTTTATTGAAAAACGCTCGTGTTAGTGAAACTTGTCAAAAGTTTCATGGCGCCGTTGCCGGGGAGGATGCAGCGTCGTTTATTAAGAGAATTACACTCCTGATTACTCATAGCTAGTTTAGTGTTAGTTTAGTGTATTTATTTCAGAACAGAGAAGTACCCTCAAATCAATTAAACATTTAGAGTACTAAGACTCTAAATTTGAGGATGTTGATTTGAGGGGAAAACCTAACCAATTGGGTATTTTTGCTTGCAGGAATCATGGAGCCACCAAAAATGGTGTAAGGAGTTAAATATGGAAGTGTAGCATTGGGGCTACACTAATTTGCAATTGTAAATTGCAAAACACGTGGGACTCACGTGTTTATCATCTCCACCACCTCCGGACCACGAAGTTCCACCACTGCTCCATCGCCCATCCACCTCATTACCATCACTGCTCTGAGGAAACCCTCATCACTGGTGAAACAACAAAGGGAGCAGCAGACCTTTGGACTACAGGTTCCCGGTTGGATTAGTTCTGTAATTGACCGAAGATTATATCCGGAATTCAAAGAAATTTAAAATCCGGAATAATTTTCAAAAGCACAGAATTAACCCAACCTAAATTTCTGCAAGTCAAAATCATATATATATATATTTATATATATATTCATACATATTGTGCATATTATATTAAATAATTCGGATATTAATCAATTAACTCACATTTAGAGTACTAAGACTCTAAATGTGAGGATGTTGATATTTTTGAGAAAACCCGATAATTTCTTCTATGTTTGCTTTGCAGGAATTTGGGGAACTACCAAAAAGAAAATTAAAGCTCCAAAACAGGTTCCCGGTTGTATCGATTCTGTGATTAATTGAAAGTATTCCTAGAATTTAAAGCAATTTAAAATCCGGAATAACTTTTATAAGAACAGAATTAATCCAACCTAATTTATGCAAGTAAATATAGTAGATTAAATTTTATAAAATCCAAAAATGTGATTGAACGATTTTGATGAAAATCAGAATTTTTCTAAGTGTTGGGCATCGAACAATTGCCTTGCTCGATGAACCAACCGATCACACATAGCCAAAATCGTCGAACATTTAATTGGTTTGACGAAAAGGGCTATCGGAAGTATGTTCTTAGTTTTTATGTAAATATTTTCTCCCTCCCTCCCTCCTCTTTTATTTTATTTCAATTTTGATAATTTGTTTAAGTAGGAATTGATTTACTCACATTTCGAGCAAGGCTCAAAATGTGAGGATGTTAATTCTTCACTTAAATAAAAAAAAATAAAAAAATAAAAAAAAATGTGTGTTATTCTTATTCTTATTTTTATTTTGTTTATTTTTATTATCATATATATATATATATATCTATACCCAGCGTAAAGCATGCATAAATCTGCCAGTTTAAATTCACATATTTGATTTTGGTTTATGATCAAATTTTCAAACTTTTAAATTGAGATAATATAATTGAAAACATGCATGATATAAATTTTTGAGGTTTTGAGCTATAAAAATTTAATGATATAATCATCTTGTTGGGTAATGAGTCCTCATGTTGAGAATTCAATTGAATAGAGTGTAAGAATTTCTCAAATATTAAATTTAAGAATATTGTATGACATGAATGAACCATTCCATGTGAGATTTGAGCCATGAGTCATTTTTACTCATTCTTTTCTTTGATGTGTGAAAATCATTTTGATTAAAGGAAACTAGAACTTGCGATTGGGACCGATTCAAGACTATGCCATATTCCAAAAATCGAGCATATGATCGAGGCACCTAGAAAAATCCAAATTTTTGGCCTTCGTTTGAAATCCAAACCCAAAAATATTTTCCCTTTAGGATTAACCAATTTGAGCCTTAAGCCTAATTTTTCTTTGAAGCCCTCTATATTATTCCTAGCCTTCCAAAAAGACCAAGAAATTCAAACCTAAGTGTGCAAGAATGAATTTTATCAAGGCATTACAATTTTTGATCATCAACAAAAATTTTAATCGGTATTCAAATATCCGATAAAAAAAATAAAAAAAATTTTAAAAAAAAAATTTAAAAAAAAATGTTGAATTCAATTCAACACAAATAAATTGCAATTGACAAAGCAAATTAGACATAGTCTAATGTCATGCAATAGAAAAAGAAAGGCACAAAAAAAGGAGAAAAATATTGATGATCATAAATTTCAAATAAATATGCCAAGTTATGATAATATTAATTCATGTCACTTCTTAACCCAATAATTTCCCTTTCCTACCGAATGTTACAACCGTATGCCCCATTATAACCTTTGAATAAGACCTCATGATCTCGATTTGAAGAAATGAGCCGGTGGCGAGTTGGTCCAATTGCAAGCATATGGAATAATTTAATTAAATTTGATTATGAGTGCTCATTGATAAAACCCCTTTTTGAGAGTGAGTGAAATTTCCGTTTCTACTATATGTGAGGCTCTGCTTTTAATTATGTTCATATCATACTTTAATTCTAGAATTAAATCAATGAATTTTTCTAAACATGATGTTCATGAAGAATTATCAATAATGACTGATTTGTAGGCCTGATTAAGTGAGAAGTATCATTTTATTAAACACTGCAATCAAGAGAATTTAATACTTGTAGTTTTTGATTGTCTTATCCCAATATAAAAAGAATGATATTTTTGAAACCACGAAAATAGATTGAATATGCAGCGTCTATGCTCTTAGGAGCACTGACTCTGACTGCTCGGGGACGATCAGTATTAAATGTGAGGATGTTGATAATGGCCAAAATTGACCATTATTTTCAATCTATTTCCGTGTCTAATACGGACATTTGATCGCATTCCGGTCTTATTTAAATAAGAAAGCAGTTGAATTTAGCAGATTTATGCAAGTTTGCATAAATAATAAGCTGGTATTGAAAAACACAAAAATATTATTGTTTTTATTAATTTTATGTTAAAAAATCCAAAAACATGATAAAAATATTAAAAATCTTCCACTTGATTAATTTTGGTTCGATGATTGTCTATTTGGTAGAACACGGGTCTATTAGATGGAACACAAACCAGATAGTCAAGTGGAATAAATATACTTATTTATATTATTTTATATTTTGATTTATATATTTATAATTTTTATGTTTAATATTCTGTGTTATAATTTATATATTTATATATTTATAATTTTGGTTTATATATATTCTGTGTTATTAAGTCCACTAATCCAGTTTAATTAATTGCAGGTTTTAATTTGAGTTGGTCCAGTCCAATTAAATCAGGCCCAACAACCAAGCCCAATCTAATCCAACCCCTAGCCCAAATCCAATTCCCCAAAGCCCAAAACACCCACAAGCCCAATACCATTACAACCACCAACCCTAACCCTAACCCTAACCTGCCGCCGGCGACGCCGCCGCCGCCGGCCACCACCACCACTGCCCATCCATTTTCCGACCACCCTCGCCTTTCCGCATCAACCAGCGCCTCCGGCGGCCGCCTCCACCCCATTTTCAACCTCAACCTCCGCCGGCTACCACCATTCCCACCATCCTCAACACCACCACCCATCTCCCCCTCAACCCGCGCCTCCTTCCGGCCACCAGCACCCTCGCCGACCACCCTTCTCATCCCTCCTCCGCTTCCGCCACCATCCCAGTCCATCATCAACATCGCCCACTCCAGATTTTCCCATCTCCACCACCACGCCACGGCCGCCGCCATCTCCAACCAGCCACCCATTCCGGCCATCTTCTTTTCAACTCCCTCCTGTCCAGCCTACAGATCCAGCGCCATCTCCTCCACCTCCTCCGATTCCAGTCCGCCGACACCCACCTTGCGCCACCATCTCAGCCCCCCATTTTCGCCTTCCAAATCCGGCCTCCACTGCTGCAACAAATCGCCCCTCTCTATTTCCCCAAAATTTCAGAAAACAAGCAAGAAGAAAGTGAAAATGGAAGAAGAGAAGCTGGAGGAAGAAATTGAAAACAGGAGAGACGAAAGAAGAAAGAAGAAGATGAGAGAAAAATTGTAAACTGAAAAATGAAGAAGAACGTGACAAAGAAGAACGAAGGAGGAGAAGAATGGAGAAGAAAAGTGGAGGAAGAAGAAAACTGAGAACAAGAGAAGAAGAAGAATGAACGAGAGAGAAGAATGGAGAGAAAGGAAAGAGAAAAAGAAGTGGAAGGAAAATACTGCTACGGCGCTAAAGAAAATACTACTACGGCGCTAAAGCAGATTGGAGAAAAGAGCTACGACGCTATCCAAAAAGAGCTACGACGCTATACAAAAGAGCTACGACGCTAGTGTAGCGTCGTAAATGGGATAGCGCCGTAAGCCTCAAAATTTAATTCCCATGTGCCAAATTCAATTGGGAGACCCGGGACCTCAGCTCCCGCAGCACAAAAAACTTTGTCTTTTCTCCCTGGACCTCGAAGACCCGTCCCTTCCCACTCAGTTTTTGGGCCTATTGGGCCTAGGGTTTTTCTCCATCCTCTATAAATAACTGTTATTCTCACGTTGAACAGTAGCTCCCATTTTTGAACAGTGCCCAGGTGCTGTTAATGGGATGCTCACAAGAAAAAACCAAAATTCAAGTTAGTGTAGGCAGATTAATTTTTTATTTATTTATGCAATGTAGTTTCTAATTAATAGTTTCAGTTTCAGATTCTTGGGGTGTAAATGTTTATTAGATGTAGCTAGCCTTGTTTTAAATTATTTACAGCTTTTGTTTAGATTAGATTTTTGGGTTTGAACATTCAAGTAATGGGTGTTTTTGAACCATGTGTTAATTTGTTGGAATAAATCAAGAAATTGCTTCACCAAAATTATGAGATGGAATTTATTCCATAGTTTTTTTTGGTTTATTTTTCTGTTTTGATTTTATTTTGGTTACTTGACCAATTTTTTTCTTTTTATTTTAGTTAGGTTTTGATGCTTTGTTAGATTTAATGCACAAATGCTAGATGTTCATCCATTTTTAGATTTATTAGTGTAGTTTAGATTTTATTTTTGCTTAGTGTTGGTGTTTATCACTTTTTATTTTATTTCATTTTATTTTATTTTATTTTATTTTATTTTTAGTTTAGTTTAATAGATCTAGAAGTGGATGATATTTTTGTGTTTGTGCATATTAAAAATTTGAAAATAGGGTTTTGCAATCGCATAGATTACATTACCCGACCAACAATTTTAGGGTTTGCAATCGCAGAGATTGCATCATCCGAACAACAACATTCTGGGCTAGCTACGACGCTAACCACCCTACGGCGCTATCCTTGGATAGCGTCGTAGGTGAGGTTTAGCGTCGTAATTATCCAGACTTAAACAAAAATTTGCCCTACGGCGCTAGACCAACGACGCTATCCTCGGATAGCGTCGTAATTTTTGTGTAGCGTCATAGGACCCCAAAATACTTCATTTCTCATAAAAAACCCACCTACGGCGCTATCCTCACGACGCTATCCTAGGATAGCGCCGTCATTTAATGTCTAGCGCCGTTGCATTTCCCCCTTTTTTTCAAAAACTTCTTTCCTCCCCAATGTCTCAAACCACCTACGACGCTATCCTAGGATAGCGCCGTAGTTTAGTGTATAGCGCCGTACATACCCCTTTAATCCCAAAAATTTCACATCTCTTCCACCAATCCACTACGGCGCTATACCTACGACGCTATCCTAGGATAGCGTCGTAAAATCCGCCTAGCGCCGTAATTGGCATTTTTGCCAAATTTTCCATTTCTCCATTTTCCTCATTTAATTAATTGAACCTTTATATTAATATTTTGAGGTTGAAATCCAATGATCTCAACCCATGATTAATTTGATATAAAGAACTTTGTTCAATTTTCCATTAAAAGACTTTTCTACAAAATAAAATAAAAATTAAACTCTAATGATCTAAGTATATAATCCGGACTGTAATTAATTAATTAATTATGGAATGAGTGGTTATTTAGACATAAAGAGTAATTATGGATTTAATTCCATACCCTTGCATGAGAAACCAATGTCTCTCATACAAGATGACCCAAAAATATTTTCTTTTATTTATTTGGTCTTTATCCGTGTTGTGTGAAACAGCTAGTAAGAGATATAACAGACTAATGTTGGCGGGTATTCCCACACGGATAAACTAGCTCGTAGTCTGAATATTAATTATTAGTTGTTATTTTGCATGGTCCGGATAGTGGTCGGTGGAAGCCTTGGCGGTTCGTCCATCCGGATTATAATAGCTGCTCAGCTGACTCCTATCCGGACACAGTTTTCTTTTCTTTATTTTAATTTCAAACCCGAATCTGGAGCTGTAGTAATGTTAGATGATATATGCCAATGTCATCTAATAATTATTGCAGTAATAGAACATGTGGGTTTTTACCCAAATTCGCAGATAGTGGAGTCTAAGATGACGGCGGCAACTGTCATTTAGGGCATTCCACTGTCTAAAATCATCTCACCTTAATAATTAGGGAACTGGACCACAGATAACTGCAATCCAATTAACCCTAATTATTTTGTCATCTCTTTAGCCAAAATTCTTCTCATCTCCGGCTATTTCAACTCTGTGTTTCAACTTCTGTCTAAACACATCTTATATTTTTTGGGTTATCTTATTTTGCACTTCCCTATAAAATTATGCATGATAATATTATGTAACTATTGTGGTCATATTATTTTGGGATCCTTCCCTTGGACACAGGAGTCTTGATTTAAATCAGATGTCTCACAATAAATTTCCAACAAAAATTCATTTATAAAATCCGGATCTGAGTAAGGGATAAATTCCACAGTTATGACTAATTCATATCCGACTGGGGGTTGATTATGGGAAATTAGAAGCAGAGTCAGCGATTAGGTCTCACCTAGACTGAAAGGGTCTGTGTTCTGATTGAGAGTCTAGTACCTGTTTAGGGAATGATTTTCACATCAATTATTTTCCGAAATTGCTGTGTATTGGGAATTTAGTCTTAATTAACACACCGAGATGGGATCCACTTGGATTCAAATACAATGTGTTAGATAATTCTAGAGGAACAATATTTAGGCCTTGGTTATTTTCTAAGGTAGGGTTGAGTTCCTTTCAACTGCTATCCTCTTCTGCCAAAGCCCATTTTTGAGTCCTGAGTGAGTGCATCCGGAATGAACTAATTTATTAGTTTATTTCATTAGTTTGTATCTCATAACCACCCGACGGGAAGTGAACACTGCGAGCGGTTCACCGAGAATAGGAAATTCTTGATCCACATCCGGTCATTCTGACTGGGGGCTTTCTTGTACTACCAGGGTCAGACTTTCAAAAACCTCCGAGTGATAGGATTTTAAATGCTTTCTTTACCGCTTTCTTTTACCGCTTTCTTTTAACTGCTTTCTTTAGAGGTCACTCGGTTGTATTGAGAGTTGCGTAACTGCTACTAGGACTGAGAGTTAAGGGATAGTTCATGGCTTGATTAGAATCTTTGGGTGTGACCGGGGGAATGATAGGAGTACTTGGCATTTCAATCTATGGAGTGTCAGGTGTTGCTTGTCCACCACAGATAAATGACACGCTCTGACGGGAGCAGTTGTGAGTCTGTGGTATCTTAGAATTTGTTGCCTTAAGAGCATGTAAACTCTCACTGTAAGTACCTGTCTGTTAAAGGGAACATGGTATAGAGAGCATGAGAGTTAGCTAACTGAAAGGATTATCCCAAGCTAAGATCATGGTATAGAGAGCATGAGAGTTAGCTAACTGAAAGGATTATCCCAAGCTAAGATCTGTATAACAAAATGGAAGTTTAATTGTGTTTCATCTGAATCTTGTCCAATTTTTATTATTTTCTTCCTGTCCCTTCTGTCTCATTTTAAATCTGCTTTCTTAGATTAATTTAACCGCTTTCTTAGAATAATTTTACTGCTTTCTTAGATTAAATTTAATTCGCTTTCTAGAATGATTTCATCTGCTTTTTTTTAATTGCTTTCATAGCTTAGTTTAAATTATGTCAAGTAGATTTTAATCAAACACAAACTTGAATCGAGTAACCGAGTGGAAAATCTTAGTAAACGACGTGGGCCCTGCTTCCATCGCACATCCTCCAGTGAACGATCCGGTACTTACTATAAATACTGTAATTTTTGACTCCGTGCGCTTTCGGGGGCACAGTTTCTTAACACGAGTAATAAAAACGTGACAACCTATAAATATATCCCTAATCCCAACTCCGCCTTCATAATTTGGTTTCATTAAATAAAATTGAAAACCGTGATTATTATTTTTCAGAAAATACTCATACAATGGGAAATGTGTTGAAAGTTTCATGGCAGGGAATCTCATGACATGAAATTATGAAAAGTATCATGGCGCGGATACCGGGGACCTTCAGTGTGGCAGACTAAAGGTCAAGACTGAACTGTCTATCCTGGTTGCACCACGAAATTTGTCAAAAGTTTCATGACGGGGAGGACCACAGCGCCGTTTGAAATCAAAGCACCCCACATGAGTAATAAAAAGTGTAATATATCCTTAAACCCATTTCCCATGAATCATAACTCTTTTCATTTAATAAATTCAATCCTGATATATTTTATTGAAAAACGCTCGTGTTAGTGAAACTTGTTTTCAATAAGTACAAATTCCACGCTACCATCACGCCACGGTAATAAAAAGAAATCAATTAAACGTTCAAATGATCTATCATCAATAAATTAACTAGCTCCCACAACCATCATCACACCAATAAATTAACTAAAATTTTAAACTACCCTCACATGTCACAAATTTGTACAATTAGTATATAGGAGTATTTAATAGTCTCACAACTGCAAAAGAAAAAAAAACGTATGTAATGTTGGAGGATAAAATATGGAGGAAGGGATATTTTGGTGTGTAAATATTTGTGGACGTATGGTTTTATATTTGAGAGGTTAGAGGCTAAGTGTTAATATGGAGCTTGAAAGGTTTGAAAGAAGAGAAGGATGCTTGAGAAAGTTTTATTACAACTCAACTCACTTGTTCTTCTTGTTGTGTTGTTACAAAATGATCCATGCCATCACCTATTTATACTAGGCATGGATAATTCTAGATAAATCTAGCAAATATTACATTACAATAATTCTTAAATATTTTCTTGATCATTCCTACACATCTCTAGAATTCTCTATCAATTTCTATCATATTCTCTTCCTCTTTATTCTTCTAGAATTTTCATACTATTATCTTAAAGTCTTCTTCTAGAATTATCTATTACAAAATTAAGTTTAACATTCTAACACCCCCTCTTAAACTTGATTTTGCATTCCAAGCGAGCTCCTGAGTCTTGCAAACACTTCATACTTGAGGGGTTTAGTGAAAATGTCGGCGACTTGATCTTTTGACTTCACATACTCCACTTGGACTTCTTTCTTCGCAATGCAGTCTCTAATGTAGTGGAACCGAGTGTCGATGTGCTTACTCCGATTACGAAATACTGGATTCTTTGCTAATGCAATCGCTGACTTATTGTCCACATAAATCCTTGTGGGCTCCTCTTGTGGCCATCCAAGCTCTTTTAATAAACTCCTTAGCCAGATAGCATGACAAACACTTGAAGTGGCAGCTACATACTCAGCTTCACATGTAGATAATGTCACAATTGGTTGCTTCTTTGACATCCAAGTGAATGCAGTACCTCCCATGAAGAATACGAACCCACTTGTACTCTTTCGATCATCATTGTCTCCAGCCCAATCGCTATCACTATAGCCAACAAGCTGATAATTATTAGTACTTGAATAAAGTAGGCCATAGTTGAGTGTACCTTTGAGATATCTGAGAATTCTTTTTGCTGCCTTCAAGTGTGTAGTGGTTGGATTCTCCATAAAGCGACTCACAAACCCTGTAGCATATAGAATATCTGGCCTTGTGCAGGTTAAGTACCTTAAGCTTCCAACCAAGCTCTTGAACATTGTTGGATCTATCTTTTCTCCTTCATCATGCTTGGATAATTTATTTCCACTGACCATTGGAGTGTTTGTTGGCTTGCAGTTCTCCATCTTGAACTTCTTAAAAATCTCCTTCGTATAGCCTTCTTGTGCAAGGAAGACTCCATGCTCAAGTTGCTTAACCTCCACACCGAGGTAGTACGCCATCAGCCCGATGTCAGTCATATCAAATTCTTTGGTCATAGCCTTCTTGAATTCTTCAAACAACTTTAGGTTGTTTCCGGTGAAGATAAGATCGTCTACATACAAACAAACAATTAAGATATCATCACCTTTAACTTTGACGTAAAGGGCATGCTCATGTGGGCATTTTGTGAAACCATTATCCTCCAAATACTTGTCAATTCTGCGGTTCCATGCCCTTGGTGCTTGCTTTAACCCGTATAGAGCTTTTTTCAACTTTAAGACTTTGTCTTCTTGCCCTTTCACCTCATAGCCTGGTGGCTGCTTGATGTAGATCTCTTTGTCAATCACTCCATTCAAAAAGGCTGACTTGACATCCATCTGGTAGATTTTCCATCTATTCTGGGCTGCAAGAGAAATTATTAGTCTTATAGTTTCAAGGCGAGCCACGGGAGCAAATACCTCATCATAGTCAATTCCGGCTCTTTGACTATATCCTTTAGCAACGAGCCTTGCTTTGTATCTCTCAATTTCTCCCTTAGAGTTCTTTTTTGCCTTAAACACCCATTTGACTCCAATTGCTTTGTGATTTCTTGGCAATGTTGCTAGCTCCCATGTATTATTCTTCTCTATGGATTTGATCTCCTCATCCATTGCCTTTCTCCACTTTTTGCTTTGTGCTGCCTCATCAAAGGTTAATGGTTCACAATCAGCAAATAAGCAGAAAAGTGTGAGATCTTCTAACCTTTCAGTGTCATCATAGATCTCATTGAGGCTCCTCACTCGTGATGTAGTTCTCTCATTCAAAAACGATGGTGGCGAGTCTCCAGCTTCTTGCGTTGGTGAAGCAGGTGGAGTCACTGGCTCTTCCTGAACTTCTTCTACTTGCTCAACTTCTTCTTGGTCTCCGAGTTGTGGAATAATGAAATTGTAATTATTGATGTTGGATCCAAAATCCCATGCTCCTTCCTCATCAAACTCCACATCTCGACTTATGACAGTTTTCTTTGTATCAGGATTAAAGAACTTGTAGCCTTTAGAGTTAGAGTCATACCCGATGAATATGTATGGCTCACTCTTGTCGTCGAGCTTTCTTCTTGTCTCGTCTGCCACGTGAGCATATGCTTTGCTCCCGAATACTCTTAGATGAGCGATTCCGGGCTTTCTCCCACTCCATGCTTCTTGTGGAGTCTTTCCCCATACACTTCGAGTTGGAGATCGATTGGATAGGTACACCGCGCATGCCACTGCTTCTGCCCAAAATTCTTTTGGAAGATTCTTCGTCTTCAACATGCTGCGCGCCATCTCCACTATGGTTCTATTCTTCCTCTCTGCTACACCATTTTGTTGAGGAGATCTTGGAACAGTGAGAGGCCTCCGGATCCCGTTTGCTTCACAATACGCCATGAACTCATTGGATGTGAATTCACCACCTCGGTCGGTTCTCATGGATTTGATTTCTAGTCCGCTCTCCTTTTCAACGGCAGCTTTAAATTTCTTGAAGGCTTCAAATACTTCTGATTTATGCTTCAAGAAATACACCCATGTTTTTCTAGAGAAATCATCAATGAAGAGCAGGAAATAATTGTTGTTACCTAGAGAACTTGGCTTGATCGGTCCACAAACATCGGCGTGGATTAACTCCAACGGCTTTTTAGCTCGCGAGGTTGACTCCTTTGGGAATGACCTTCTAGCTTGCTTCCCAAGTATACATCCTTCGCATAGTTGGTCGGGATGCTTGATGGATGGTAATCCTCTTACCATTTCCTTCCTTGATAACAACTCTAATCCTCCAAAATTTAAGTGCCCAAACCGTAGATGCCATAACCAAGACTTATCCTTAACGCAAGCTTTAAGGCATTTTGCTACATCATTCCGAATATTTAGTAGAAACATCCTATTCTTCGACATTGGCACCTTCGCTATCAAATTATTTTCCTTATCTCTTATTGAAAGGTTATAATCCTTCAAGTGAATATCATAACCTTTCTCTAGGAGTTGTCCCAAACTCAATATATTATTTTTAATGTTGGGCACATAATAGACATTCGAGATGAAATCATGACCACCATTTTTTAAGCGAATCAAAATTTTTCCTTTTCCTTGAACTGGAATTTTTGATTCATCACCAAAGGAGACATTGCCACTTACCGATTCATCCAACTCCACGAACATGCTCCTTTTGCCGCACATGTGGTTGCTTGCTCCCGTATCGAGGTACCAAGTATCATCTTGCCTTTCATTTTCTCCTTTGTACGCTAAGAGCACACTTGCATTTTCTTCCTTCTTGCTCTCAACGAAGTTGGCCTTCTCTTGAACCTTTTGTTTTTCTTTCCAACACTCGGAAGCATAATGCCCAAATCTATTACAATTATAGCATTTTATAGAAGATTTATCATACCTCGACTTCATGTTACTCCTTCCATGACCAAATTCTTTTCTTTCTCCACTATTTGCATAGCCCCCTCTTGCTTGTCCTCGTCCTCTTCCTCGTCCACGTCCACGTTCTCGACTTTGTCTACGACCTCTCCCAAAACGATCATCACTTGGGCCTTCATCATTCTCTTTTGGCCTCACTTGCAATTTTAATAATTGCTCAACTATGTCTTGCTTTCTTTTATGTTTTTCTTCATATGCTTGTAGTGACCCCATCAAGAGATCAATAGTCATCTCCTCCAAATTTTTAGTTTCTTCAATAGTCACCACAATATGCTCAAATTTGGGAGTTAGTGAACGCAATATCTTTTCCATTATTCTAACATCCTCCAATTTTTCACCATTTCTTTTCATTTGGTTTGATACCGTCAAAACTCTAGAAAAATAATCCGAAACGGACTCGGACTCTTTCATTTGTAGGGACTCAAATTCACCACGCAAAGTTTGGAGGCGTACCTTCTTAACTTGATCGGCTCCTTTGCATGATACTTGAAGCTTCTCCCATGCTTCCTTAGCGGTGGTTGCACTTGAGATCTTCTCAAAATCATCTTCTCCCAATGCTTGGTAGATGAGATAGAGAGCCTTCTTGTCCCTCTTCTTTACATCTCGTAGCCGATCCTTTTGTTGTTGGGATAGTGATGCCTCATCTTGTGGTTGTTCGTAACCACTCTCTACAATCTCCCAAACATCATGAGCACCTAAAAGTGCCTTCATCTTGATACTCCAATTATCAAAGTTGATCTTATTAAGTAAAGGGACTTGGAAAGATTGTAGGTTGTTAGCCATCTTTCACAGGAGGAGGACCTTATGGCTCTGATACCACTTTGTTGGAGGATAAAATATGGAGGAAGGGATATTTTGGTGTGTAAATATTTGTGGACGTATGGTTTTATATTTGAGAGGTTAGAGGCTAAGTGTTAATATGGAGCTTGAAAGGTTTGAAAGAAGAGAAGGATGCTTGAGAAAGTTTTATTACAACTCAACTCACTTGTTCTTCTTGTTGTGTTGTTACAAAATGATCCATGCCATCACCTATTTATACTAGGCATGGATAATTCTAGATAAATCTAGCAAATATTACATTACAATAATTCTTAAATATTTTCTTGATCATTCCTACACATCTCTAGAATTCTCTATCAATTTCTATCATATTCTCTTCCTCTTTATTCTTCTAGAATTTTCATACTATTATCTTAAAGTCTTCTTCTAGAATTATCTATTACAAAATTAAGTTTAACATTCTAACATGTAATGCGTGCGTGTGTATATATATATATACATATGTTATTAATTCCTTAATGTTTAAATGTTGATTTGTGTAGCTTAGCTTATGTTCGTATTACAAAAAAACACAGCCAATGTCTATCTTGAGTACTGATATATATATATATATATATATATATATATATTATTGGATTTTTATTCCTATTAACAGCTTGAACCTTAGGATAGTTGGTTCATATTCAGAGCTAAGAGTCCCGTGTTCAGTCCTACTGCCCCATTTGTATTTGTGAGATTTGTCTTTATTATTTATTTTGGCCGGCTCTGACCGGATTATTTGTCTGAGTTCTTACGCGCATGAGGGGTGGTGGGAAGTCGTCGCATGCAAATTACAAAAGAATAAATGAGAGGGAAATGAGCCATCTAGAGAATCAAACTTCCAAGAATAAAATTGGAAAACATAAACTTGGCCCTAATGACTACTTGCTAAAAATTAAATATGGAGAATGACAATACATATAAAAAATATTAACATATGGTTGGTGGATCAATTAAGTATATACTCCACTATATACATTTAATATTTCTCAACTGCTTAGCTTGCAAATTGGTCCTTTATAAAAAGAAAAAACAAAAATAAAAAACACGTTTAATTATACGTATATAAAGTGAATGTTAAATAATAAAATAATATTTTCCAACATTTCAAACATTTACAAGGATTAGAGTTTTGCTTCACCAAGGTCCCACTTATCACAATATTTTATTGGGTTTGGTTGCGGTGCGACTAGAAAATTCGCAACACATCAAGGCGATAATCTCGACTGTTCATTTAAAATCAAACGGTTCAAAATGTAAAAAGATAAAATTATCCAAAAAATGTATAATGGTCAAGTCGCTGAAATACACGTAGGTTGTTGTCGCTGAAAATATAGTCGCATGTCGCTGAAATACACACATCACGTCGCTGAAATACATACAGCTCGTCGCTGAAATATGTTAAACCAAAGAATTGAAGTTTCAACATTTTTATGAAGTCGCTGAAATGAACATTATCAAGTCGCTAAAAAATACTACAGCATGTCGCTGAAATATACTATGTTGCGTCGCTGAAATATACTACACTTCGTCGCTGAAATATACAGAAGCCGCGCTGACAACATTATGTCCGTCGCTGAAATATTAACAAATCGCTGAAATGTATATAAATTGTCGCTAAAATGTACCAAGTATATTTTTTAGTAATATGACAAAATTACATTTTTATCCCTTAAGTTAATCTCAACCGTCGATTTACAAAGTGAATCAACGGCTATGGGAGGCCGCAGTACATCAAGACAAATATCTTGATTGCACCCTAATTTCTCCCTATTTTGGAAAAATAACCCATATGGTCCCTTAACTTTGCCGGATTTCGCAATCAGTCCCACAACTTTTGAATTAACACAATCCGTCCACTAAGTTTCTTAATTTTAGCACAATCCGTCCCATATACTCAATTTGCCTCCATTTGTACTCCATTTTCCCATACCGTCCCATACAAATGGAGTACAAATGGAGGCAAATTGAGTATATGGGACGGGTTGTGCTAAAATTAAGAAACTTAGTGGACGGATTGTGTTAATTCAAAAGTTGTGGGACTGATTGCGAAATCCGGCAAAGTTAAGGGACCATATGAGTTATTTTTCCTCCCTATTTTAGTAGTCTATGATTAGGGAAAATCAGGCTAAATTTAAAATAAACAAACATATACACTTTGTCGGCAAAGATATGTGGGAGTCTAAACCACACAAATTACAAATGGGATAAATGGGAGGGTTAAGGGGTCGGATGAGAATTGAACCCCAACATATAGTTGGAAAGCAGGGTATACACTTTGTTGATAATTTCATTTTTAAAATTATTTGAAAAAGTTTCAAAATATTGATTCTACACCATACTCTTTTATATATATATATATATACATATATAGAGAGAGATATATAGACTAAATAAGAATATACTCCCTCTGTCCCATTTAACTTATCTTGTTTGATTTCTGCACACAATCTTTCGTGAATGAAACGCACTGGCTGACTTTTATGCGCGGAGGGGAGCAGCAGGAGAACCGAAAGTGGAGGAATGGAACTGAAAGAACAGATGGCGGAGAGGTGGATTTTTTTTTATCAGATCAGCATAAATTTTGATAGGGGAGGCGTGAGCAGGTGTGTGAGGATTTCTATCTTTTTGGTGATTGGAGTGTGATAAGTTTGGGGTGTAAGTTTTGGTAAATGCTGTAACGTTTTCAGTTTTGCGGTGAAATAAAGCAAACAATTTCACAAAAAAATTTGATCTTCACATTTAGGCCTTATTTGACAAAACAGCTAAATCGAATCAGTAAATTAGTGAGACAATGTGTGACAAAATAGTTTTTTTAAAGTGACAAAATAACTTAAAACAGTGTTTAATAAACTCTATTTGAAACCGCTGCAAATAGCTGTATTTTGGAATTCAGCTTATTATAGGCAAAAAGTTGGCATCGAAATTGCCAGACAATTATTTTGATAGTTGAAAAGCTCTTTATAGAGCTAAGGCGCTCTTGCCCTAGTAGCAGAATGGAAGAAGTTTACCGGGCAGTTATTACTGACATAATCAATTAACACCTAACAGCTTATTGCTCATGTTTGTATGTTAGACACAATTCCCGTTCTGTCCATATAAAATGAAACATTACTACAAAAAATTTCAAAAACTTTAAGCAATAAGCTAACTATGATGAATAAATATATATTCTATTACCATCCCACCACACTAATAAATAAATCAATTGAACTTTCAAATTATCTCTTACCAATAGATTAAGTCCCACAACCATCATCACACCAATAAATTAGATAAAATTTCAATCTCACTTGTCATCATCACAAATCACAAATTCCTACCATTAAATTCATATTCATTTTACATAAAATACTGTGTCACCCCCAAGGTTTCATCTTATAAGTGACGAAGGTAGAGGTGGCAAGTTAACACGAACCCAGCGACACAGAATAAATGGGTTTGGGTAAAGATTTTCAACATATTTAATTGAAGGGATCAATCTAAACCCAACACGATGGCCTGTTTAAAACACATCAATTTTGATGTCATATTTATGTCAATCTGACCTATCTTGTTCATAATATATAACTTTTAAATTATATATATGTATTATACGTATATGAATAATAGTTTGGATGCAAGTTTAGTTGTTGAGGCTATAATATCCGATTATTTCTATGTTTTTGTATCATGACATAATCAGTATAGTAATAGTACCATAGAAGAATTATCTTATTAGTCCTGTAAGTATTCTTAATTATCAATTTAGTCCTTTATATTTTTCAATAGTCAATTTAATAATTTTCTCTAGGTTTTGTAGTCTTTGTCGATTTGGTCCTTTTGTCATATTTGGCCCCAAAACTTGTATTTTATTACATTTAGACCACATAATTCGAATTCTATGTTTTAATTAGTTATTCTGCATAGATCCAATACTTATCCAACATGCTTTTCAAATTAAATTAACATCCAAAATCTTGTAGTTTGACCACCTTGCCACGAGTTTTTCCAAACTCATGGGTTTACGAATTTCTTCCAACCACACAACCGTAGTAGATGGTTCGCATGTGCTCAGCTCTGTCAACACAATTTTTATTTTATTTCATATCATATGACGTAACAAGGTTTTTTATAAAGGTTTTTTGTTTTAATTTCTTAACATATGTGGGCAATGGTGAACCTGAATTTTTTTTATTGAAATACTTGACTCTTGGGGATAGTCTCATATGAAAAGATATACACAAAAAGAAAATATTTCATCAAGAAAATACAACTTGCTATTTTGAAGAGTTGGAAGTATTTATTTCAAATCCAGCTTTAGCTTAAAGTTATCCGAATCAATTTCTAGCCAATTAAATGGATTGATATTTTTAACATCTTGCCGGGAAAAATTCATTTTTGATCCCACAAGAGTTTATCTAACTCATTTTTGGTCCCTCAAGAGTTTATGAGATCAAAAATGGATAATCCAACTTTTTAATTTTTAGGAAAATTTTCAAGTTGTCTTTTTTAATATGCATAATCCAACTTCTTTATTTGTTTAATTTTTAGTGTAAATTTACTGAAACAATGTATTTTATCTTGAAAAAATGCAAAATCATAAACGAATTAAATAAGTTATATTTAGGCCAGGTATGTGATTATGATATGTTTATTTAAACAACTTAAATGGGTCATTTCGTGTCAATTGATATGACCCATTAACTCTATTTGTAAACGAGTTAACGGGTCAAGATCGAATTATCGGAATTTCAATAGGCGCGAGGTTCACAAAACAACTAACACTACTAATAAATGACAATTTTGATTATTGTTCAATTATTTCAAAAAATTTTAGTTCTCACCCTCTTCAACATCCAAAGGTCAGAAGTACCTAAAATGACCAACTTTTTTTTTCTTTCTAAAGTTGGTACCAAAGAAATGAAAGAATGTAGTCATGGTACAAATTAAAGTTGTAAAAAGAGGATATCATATTATACGAGAAAGAGATCTAAAATTGAGTAATTTGATGCAATTAGATTTTAATATTTATTTATTTTATTATAAATAAGTGCATATGTAATATGTAATCCATCTGTCCCATTATTTATGTCTCAAAACTTTTGGACACGCTGTTCAATGCATTTGTTTAACACTTAATATCTTAAAATGTACATATGTAAAAATTATGTAAAACGTATATTTTAAAACTACATGATTAGACGAATATAATAAGACCGTGACTATATATTTTTTTCTTATATAATTTAGATAAGATTAAATCAAAGTTGACCAATAACTAGTGTCAAAAGTCAAAATGTGTCAGTTTTGGCGCGATGAGGGAATAATATATTGGGTGGATTTAGAAGGAGCCCACGATCCAAGAATCAGGCAATCACTCCCCTATTTTTTTTTTTATTTTTTTGAATAATTAATATTGTAGGACCACGTGGCAGTTGGAATATTAATTTCATCGATAGTACGGATCGGTTATTCTGGATCCTAAGCCCTCATTCTATATAAATGGTAGAATATCATGACCTGCAATCACCACCAATCATAAACTGAAAAAGAATTAATTACATTACCAATAGTTTTTTATAATGAAAATCCTCTCGGGGAACACAGTCCTCCTTTTGATTCTCAGTTATTTGTTCTTGGTTTCATATGCTCAACGACAGGTTTAATTTTATTGGTTAAGTTAACTGTTTAATTAACATTTCATGTCCTGGTTTTATGGAAACCTTGCCAATGGCTGTCTGTTTCACGTGTAATTGGTAAACATTCTATTCTTTTTTTTTTTTTTTTTTTTAAACTAGCCATACATAGTGTACTTGGGAGAGCATTCCGGCCAGAAAACCGTGCAAGAAATCGAGGAAGAACATCATTCCTACGTGCTGTTTGCAAAGAATTCATTGGAAGAAGCTAAATCCAGCATCATTTACAGCTACACAAATGTCATAAATGGCTTTGCTGCATTCCTCACCCCTCGAGAAGCTACCGCCATATCAGGTCCGTTATTGTTATTGAGACTGATATATCATATATGTTAACTGTTTCTCATTCTTAACAACTTGAATTCTTTTTTAAGAAAGTTGGTGACTAAATATCAAGGTCAGAAGTCTCGTATTTGAGTCACATCCGCGAGTATATATATGTAATATAAATATTTGGAGATAGATGTATTGCTTAATTGTTGACGATGTTGATAATTTTGTGTCCAGAACTAGAAGGAGTGATTTCAGTGTTTAAGGATCAAGGGTATGAGCTCCACACATCACGATCATGGGAATTCGTCAGCTTACTCGAATCCAATTGGAATCCCAGTAACTCTGATGGGCTTCAAGGGCTATTGGGCAAAGCCAACAGCGGGGCTAATGTTATCGTTGGGATTTTGGACACTGGTAATAAATATGCCTTAATCACTCAATAATTATTGGTTCTTTTACATGTAAATGTGTTGCGCATCCTCTCTAAAACAAAACTCATACTATTGAAGATCACAAATAAAATTATTACTCCTAGAAAAAGAAAAAAAAAAAGTACCACAATATATTCTCCTCAATTTGATTTTTGGTTCGTCATTTTCTAAACCATACCAAGTATTTTATGTGTTAAATAAGGTGGAAAGTAAAATTTTTAAAATATATGAACCTACACATACATGTCAAGGACGACTATGAATTATATTTCTCACCTAAACTTATCCACCCCCTTCGATTAATCCCATTGGATGTCCACAACTCTAAATTTCCAAATCAGATGTTGGATTTAAAGTTGATTGATTTTGGACATCCGAAATTGGGAATTTAAGGATGGAACGTCAATTTGGTCGATTTGGAGGGGATAAAACACCTAGAACATTATATAGTATAGCTTAAAATATGAAAAAATTACTTAAAATGTCACAGTTCAAACTTCGTACAAAGACGTAAAAGTTCGTATAACATTGTACCAAATTGTGAAGCGAAAATAAATGGTAGTACCAAAAAGGGATTCTTCCCTAATACTCCTATAATATACTTCATATATATATATATATATATTGACTATTTGGACGAACATACACATGCATTAGGATGGAATGGGTAAATTAATATAATTAAAAAAATATTTTTCTATTAACTTTATTTAATTATTTTTTAAAATGATTATTAATTGAGTAATTATCTATTTATAAAGTTAGTGGAATTAAATTTATGATGAGAATAATATAATTTTACCATGATTATTTTTTATAGGTATATGGCCAGAATCTGAAAGCTTTGTTGATACGGAGATGGGTCCAATTCCATCATCATGGAGAGGAACTTGTCAAGCTGGCGCTCAGTTTACCGCAACAAACTGTAACAAGTAGTTCTCCAATTTTATTAATCATATATACGTTAGCTTTTCTTTTCTTTTTAATGATTACTGTTACATTTATATTATCACATAATCATTAGCTTAATGAAAACCGGGAAGTAATATAATAGAGTTACAAAATGTGTATTAAACTTATGGTCCTTTACATGATACTCACATATATAAGTTTAATTTTTGCAGAAAATTAATTGGAGCTCGTTTCTTTGTGAGTGGTTTCGAGGCATTTTACGGAATTGTGACTCCGGCGTTGGATTACCGATCACCAAGGGACATTGACGGGCACGGAACACATGTTGCATCAACTATAGGTGGTGCTAGTGTTCACAACGCTTCGTCGATGGGTGGATTTGGAAGCGGCACCATCAGAGGTGGGGCTCCTCTTGCTCATCTGGCCATCTACAAGGTCTGCTGGCGGATTCCAGGAGGGGGAGGGAATAGCACATGCATGTCAAGTGACATCCTTGCGGCATTTGACAGCGCGATCAACGACGGTGTTCATGTGATTAGTGCCTCCATAGGGTCCAACACTAGTAGTCCGTTTAACCAGGATACCAGAGCCATTGGATCCTTGCATGCAGCAAAACGAGACATCGTCGTATCTTTTAGCGCTGGAAATTCAGGTCCAACTCCGGGATCCGTCACAAATGTTGCGCCGTGGACCCTCTCCGTCGGGGCCAGTAGCATCGACCGGGTCTTCTTCTCGCCAGCATGGCTTTGGAATGGATACCAAGCCCGGGTATTTCTATCTAACAGTATCAAATTAAACAAATCATTTTATGTACTCCTATGAAATTTGTAGAGAAAATAGACACTAATAAATGGCGCTACTTACTTTTCAATTGTTTTCAGGGTGAATCAATTACGCCATTTGGGGAGACCCATTTTCCGCTTGTTTACGCAGGGGATATAGAAATTCCTAACTCTACAACGGCAGAAACATCTGGGTTAGGCTTTGTTGTACAACCAACACTTAGCTTGTCTCTAATTTATAATATCATCACGTCATTTGTGCATTTACCGGACAACAAATACAATACTATACATCTTTTTCAGCTGTTGCCTTCCCGGTACACTATCACCAGTGCTTGCAAAAGGGACTGCAGTTTTCTGCTTGTGGGGAAATCCTTCCCAAGCGGACGAAGTGAAAAGAGCTAGAGGCGTTGCTGCTGTGCTTCGAAATGTTTATGATGGAATTGGTGTATCCGTTAGACGTTATTCACTGCCAACTACTGTTGTGCTTGCCAACGAAACTAATGCAATCTATACCTATATTCGTGTTGCTCCAGTAGCCGTCGTAAACCTCCGCCCTGCAGACACTCTGATAGGTACAAAGCCAGCTCCATATATGGCGCCTTTTACCTCCAGGGACCCTCCACAGCTGAATCCAATATTCTAAAGGTGCATTACTACTCTTCAATATAAACTCGTTTGATTTGTATGGATAAAATTCCCTTATATATTACTCATCGAATTTATGTATTAATATGCATGCAGCCCGACATAACTGCTCCAGGATTCAACATTTTAGCAGCCTATACTCAGTCTAGGTCTGCGGATGATAAGTTTACCTTTTTATCTGGAACATCTACGGCGTGTTCTCATGTTTCAGGAATCGTCACACTTCTCAAGGCCATACATCCTACCTGGAGCAACGCTGCTATAAGATCTGCTATTATGACCACTGGTAAGTACACTTGTAAAATTCTTATGCTACCAACTCACCATATTTTTTATTGAAAAAATTCTCATCTTATGAATATTTTTTCTCAATTCATTGCAGCAAGCGTGGTCAATAATGAGTTTGGAACAATAACCGATGCAATGCTACAGCCAGCTACACCATTTGCATATGGGTCGGGCCACATTCGACCATCAGTCGCTGCAGATCCGGGCCTTGTTTATGACGCTACTTACAATGATTATATTGAATTCCTATGCGCTAGCGTTGGTCAAACACTCGATCCAGATTACACATGTCCCACTTCAGAAGTACCTTCTCCAAGCAATTTGAACTATCCGTCACTCTCTATTGCTAATGTACAAGGTATCACGAGTGTCCGGAGAAATGTCACGAACGTAGGGAACGCCACTGCCCGTTATTCTGTATCAATCGAGCAGCCTGCTGGTTACTCGGTTCGAATCTTACCATCAACATTGAGCTTCGATCAAACAGGGCAAACTTTGTCATTCTCTGTAATAGTTCGAGCCCGGGCCACTGTCGTGAGAGACCAATATGCATTTGGTTCTTACACTTGGACAGATGGGGTTCATCAGGTTAGAAGTCCAATCGCATTATCTACTACAAGGAGTGTAACTACCAACTCAGATGTTGGGGTTCATGAGGTTAGCCCAACCACATTATCTAGAAAAAATATCGCAACTACCTACCCAGATGTTGGGCTTCACGCCAGTATCTAATCTTTGAAAGAGTGGAACTGTGTCTGCTGATCATGATAGCAGACAACCGATGGAGTTGGGGTCAACTTGTGAGTATTAATAGTAATGTTTGCTTGTGAGTGCAGTAAGAATAATGTTGGTCACTCCGGCTCCATTGTAATATGTGAGTTTGTATGTTTCAAATATCAATAATAAAGTGTGTGCTTTTCTCACCTTATTATCTATTTCTTCTCTCGCTCATTGGACACAACATAATATCAGGAGTGAGGGTAGGTTGAAAGAATTGCAGACTTTAATTGTGGTTAGAAAATAGTTAGTGATGAGAGGACTGTTCCGAAATTGATCGTCTCCCTTTGAAGGGTCATTATGCTTAAATGCAACAAGCCAAGTTCTAAGTTTCACTATATAACAATGAAAGCCAAAAGTTGTGCTGCCCATTTTTGGTTCTTACATTTGGACTGATGTCTTATGGCTTTCATGTAGTTAGAAGCCGAATTGCATTGTCTACAGACCTAATAAACTATCCAGATGCTATTCTTAATCTTTCATTGTGAGCTGTCTGAAAGACTAAAAGATCAGTTCATAAAAATGGCTGAGTGAAAATAAAGATGAATCCATTGACATCTTGTGTTACAAATATCAATCATTTGCTTGCATTCAATCAACAGCAAATGAGAGATCACCCTACTACCTAGCCGACATGCGTGGATGGGTGCTAGTGAAAAACAGTTGATGGCAATTTTTGAGAAAAATAAAACTTCTCTTTTATGTGGAACATGTATACTAGCTGATATCTATGCCTATATAAACACTAAAAGAAGTAACAATTTTGTCTTCAATGTTTTATCCATTGACATGCATTCTCAAGTGCCTTTGCAGGTTCGATTCAATATTTGGACACACGCCGATTAATGGATATTTTCTATCTAAAAAGAAACCTAAAGTCCATAGTGTTAATGTTATCTTCTATAGCAGAACATAGATTTGAAGCTAAAATTTCAATTGCAGTTCAGACTCACCTTTATGTTACTTGGATAAATCAAAATAAACGGCGCTACTTACGTTTCAATTTCTGCATTATTACTACTAATTATGAAAATAGTTTGTGCTTCTAATTTGAGAGTGGATCGGGTAATGATGTAAATTTTGTATGGATATATACTTAATTGTATATTTGTATCCATTTTCAAATCTTAGAATTCATCAAATTATATTTACATGGTACGACGCACATCTCACACTCAAATAATTTTACATTAGTGATCAAGATTAGTTAAATCATCTACGTGACTATAAATAGGTGCTGACTGCACGGTCAAAGATTGACCCTAATACTTCTTGGGTCAAGTCTCATTTCCAACTAAATTGATAATTTTTTTGGTGAACTAAATTGATAATTGATTATACTTACTGGATTAAGAGTTATTCCCCTAATGGTAATTACTGAATTGGTAATTGATAAACAACTAAATTGGTAACTGATTTTATGGAACAATTCTAGTCACCCAGAAACAATGAACTACACTTGCGTGCTATATCCCGGCTAGCTGAATATCACTGATTTGAAGGAACTAATACTATATGTTATACTACCCTCTCATTATAAATGCTATGGAACACTATTTAGCACTATTCACTATTTAACTTTGATTCAAATTTTTATTATAGTTATGTAAGAAAAACATAGTCAAGTGATATCTTGTTAGATTCGTAATCTTGTAGTTTTAGAATATCAATTTTTTATAATTTTTATTTGTACATAATTGAAGTATTAATCGGTAAAAATGTAAATCGATATGTGTGCCGTGACTAAGCATAGCAGTTTCAACGAGACGGAGGAAGTAGTAGTTATATAGTGTAACGTAACTTGTACTCCCTCTGCCCCGCGAAATGTGGCTACTTTCTTTTGGGCACGGTAATTTAGGTAGTGGGGTTTAATAGTTAAAGTGGTGTAAGCATTTTGTGTTTAAGATTCTAATGAATTTTGATACTTTTTATTATTGAACTTTTACTTGATATTATGTAATCATACAATTAAACAAAAATATTCAAGTGTGATCTTATTAGAATCTTCTAATCGTGTAGTTTAATAATATACATTTTGTACAATTTTTATTTGTACCAATTTTGAAATATTAAGAATTAAAGAAATGCTAGGGACTTTGTGTAGAAAAGTAAAAGTGCATTGGAATTTGTGCAGAATATTAAAAGTGGACACTTTTAATGTGATTTGACAACAATTAAAATTCTAATCAAACTTATATTATTTTAATTTATCTAAAAACAGAAAGTGGCCATTTCGTGGGACACCCCAAAAAGAAATAATGGCCAAATTTCGTGGGACGAATGAGTAATAAATTGCATTTCAGTCGGTGTGGGCCCAATAGCCCAACAAACGGCTACACCAGAACTACTTGGATCCAGACCAATTACAGCTGGGTTGGCCTTTAAATTGAAGCTCGTGAACAACGCATGTTTCAATATTTATATTATTATACAATCAAAATAATTTTTGCGGGTGATTAAGAGTGAGTTACAAAGTCGAAAGTTTTAATATATTTAATTAATTTAATTATACATATAATATTTATAATTAGGAGTGGTGGTAATGTTAATCAATTAGTTTTTCTATTGATATTTTCTTTGCATAAAAATTTGAATTTATACTTTGGTATGTATTATGAAAAAAATTTAAAAAATTATTTCTTCTGTCATTTTGATAAAGAAAATGATAATATAATTATATTATCATTTATTAATAAATTATATTATATAAAAAATTTTAAATAAATATACTAAAATAATATCATCTATTAATTTAAATTAATTGAATTAGTATTAGTTTGTATTAGAAAAAAAAAACATTAACACCCATACAATGAATACGTGCGTGGAATGCAGGAGAAAAATCTAGTACAAATCAACTTACACCACTAGTCGTTTTATTTTTAAGGTAAACGTGTTACTCTCATGCTCTCTAAAGTTAAACACAACTCATCTTTTTATATTTCAAACTTTATATTATACCCTAAGCAAACTCCTGGTTTAAAAGAGATCCGAACAGGGCGCCATGGAAATTTTCAGAGCTGCTAATACCAATTCTGGCTGTTTTGAAGTTTGGAGGCAATGTTCAAGTTCAACACACAATGAGAGAGTGCAATGATTGTGCAGACGAGTGGGCAAGAAAAGGAGCTAATCGCGAAGGAAGAATTGAATGCTGGTTTTGACGTTGTTTGCTGGTTTAATTTGTTGGTCATTATTTGAAACATGCTGCCAGGAATTTGTTTTGAGACATGTTACTTCTGTAGAGATGTGTTATGTCGGAATTGTGGCCATCCGCCATTGAAATAAACAAATTTTGCCCACAAAAAAAAAAAAAAAAAAAACTCCTGGTTAAAAAGAGAAATGACAAACATATAAAATCACATAACTTAATTATGGAATCCGTACTATTTCATTTTACTTCTATATATGAAATGCATATATATCTTACATCTATATCTATATAATCTATATCTATATCTATATCTATATAATATATAAAAACAATATCCCTTATGAACAGTGACCTACTCTTATGAACAGTAACCTATCAATTATCTCTCACAAAAATCCCCTTATGAACAGTAACCTACCTATTTCATTAACATTTACTTTCTGCACGCAATCCAATACGCATTCCTAATTATCAATAACCCATCAATAACTCAAAATGTGTACAAATAAAAATTCTAAAAATTTGTTATTTCAAAACTACATGATAAGATGAATCTACGAGATCCCACTTGACTATATTTTTTCTTCTATAGATGTTTTATGAGCATTAATCAAAGTTGGATAATAAACAGTAGTAAAAGTTAATCATTTTTCACTATAAAAAATGAAGGAATTATATAAAAGCGTAATGCACTTTCATAATATAGGAGAACCAAATTTAAGCGAAAATCACATTAGATAATTTGATTTAATTAATTATTATAAATAAAGAATACTACCATATGTAGCAAAAACTTTATGTGTTCATATTATATTTATTCTTTAAATATATTTTCCATATGTTATTATTCTTAACCAATTCTCTACGAATTGAAATTATAGTTAAGGGTAGTATATGATAATTTATTAATAAGTACTTTATAAATTGATATTATATTCATTAATGAATAGCAACTATTTGTATTAGATAAATTAACTAAATTAGATACATAGCAGTACGACAATAAGTTGATGAAACAATAGTCATTTTAATTTATTAATGGATTCATTCACAATAATATTTATTATATTCTTCTACTTTAATTTGAAAATATTTACATCTTTGTGAAATGTCTAATTTCTCAACGCTTAAGGGTGAATTAATATCAATAATCAAATACTGAGTACAACGTGATTTCACGTACTTTCTATGTCACTGTATGACATTAGATCCGTAAATAGAAAGTCTTTTATATGTGCTCTTTCATTTTTTGTCGTTTCAACTATTGTTTGTAGTACAAAATTTTTTGTAGTACATTAGAGTCGTAGTATTTTTTAAGGTACTAAATTGTAGTAATATATAAATATTGGTAATAATGACATATCTCAATTGGTTAATTGCTTTTTCATGTACTCATGTAATGCTTAAAATAGTTTATGAAGTTTGGGGAATGTAATCGATATAATAAAATTGAACAATTTTATTTGTTAAATTAGATATTTTTATTCGCATTGTCCATATTTCCGCCCATTGGGCAGGGGTAATACTAGTTAATTAAATAATGATTGATGTTATCTATTAATTATTTTTATTAGGTATATGGCCAGAATCTGCAAGCTTTTCCGATACGGGGTTGGGTCCAATTCCACCAAAATGGAATGGAACTTGTGAAACCGGCGATCATTTTACCAAGAAAACTGTAACAAGTAATTCTCTATATCTGTTTATTACCATGTACAACTACATAACAAAACATAAGTCTATTTTATTTTTCAGGAACCATTATTACATACATATATATATACTAACATGGTTGTACAATTTTTTAGAAATTAATTGGCGCTCGTTTCATTATGAGTGGTCACGAGGCTACATACGGAAAGGTGAATCCCGCTGTGGAGTACCGATCACCGAGGGACAAGAACGGCCATGGAACACATACTGTATCCACCGCAGGCGGTCGGAGTGTCGCCAATGCTTCGTTGGTAGGTGGATTTGGAAAGGGCACCTTCAGAGGCGGGGCTCCCCTTATGCGTCTAGCCATGTACAAGGTCTGCTGGGAGATACCTTCAGGGGATGTCAGCTGCATGCCAAGTGACATCCTCAGGGGATTTGACATCGCCATAAGTGACGGAGTTCAGGTGATTAGTGTCTCCTTAGGGTCCAACACTAGTAGTCCATTTATCGATGATACCACAGCAATCGGATCCTTGCATGCAGCACTGGAAATTTTGGTCCCACTCCAGGATCCGTCTCAAACGTTGCACCGTGGACCCTCACTATGGGTGCCAGTAGCACTGATCGGGTCTTCTCATCGCCAGCACTGCTTGGAAATGGCTACAAAGATAGGGTACGATTAATTTCTATATATATAACTCTAATTTAAGATGTCGATAATAAAATCATTAATCATAAGTACATTAGAATATCACTGACTTTTCTTATTATTTTCAGGGAGAATCAATTACACCATTCATGAGTGCCACTTACCCTCTTGTTTACGCAGGAGATATAGAAATTCCGAACTCTACGACGGCACAAACATCTGGGTTAGGCCTTGTACCATCAACACTCGTCTCTAATTTATAATCATCGTGTCATTTTTAATTTGTGCATTTATAATCAATCTCTCTTTTTCAGCAATTGCCTTCCCGGTACACTGTCATCAAGGCTTGCAAAAGGAAAAGCAATTTTCTGCTTGCAGGGAAGTTCTGCCCAAGCTGACGAAGTGAAAAGAGCTGGAGGCGCTGCTGCTGTGCTTCGAAATGTTGATGATGGAATTGGTGTATCCGTCGAACGTTATTCACTACCAACAACTTTTGTACTTTCCAACCAAACCAATACGATCATTACTTACATTCGTACTGCTTGGAAACCCACCGTAACCCTCAGCCCCGGAAAGACTCTGATAGGTACAAAGCCATCTCCATTCATGGCGTCATTTACCGCCAAGGGACCCTCCAGAGTCGAACCTAATATTTTAAAGGTGCATTACTACTCTTCAATATGTATTTGTTTGATTTGTATGGAGAAAATTCCCTTTTACTCATCGAATTTATGTATATATTAATGTGCATGCAGCCCGACATAGCTGCTCCAGGATTGAATATTTTGGCAGCCTATAGTCAGTCTAGGTCTCCGGACAATAAGTTTGCCTTTTTATCAGAAACATCTATGTCGTGCCCTCATGTTTCAGGAATCGCAACACTTCTGAGGGCCATACATCCTACATGGAGTAGTGCTGCTATAAGATCTGCTATTATGACCACCGGTAATATTTGTGAAATTGTTATGTATGAGGTATGTTTTGCTGAAGAAATTCTTATCTTCATAATCTTTTCTTGATTCCATGCAGCAAGTGTCACCAATAATCAATTCAAAACAATAACTGATCCATTGCTAAATCCTGCTACACCATTTTCATATGGGTCAGGCCATATTCGGCCATCAAAAGCTGCAGATCCAGGCCTTGTCTACGACGCTTCTTACAATGATTATCTTGTATTCCTCTGTGCTAGCATCGGTCTATCGCTTGATTCAGATTTCACATGTCCCACTTCAGGGTACCTTCTCCAAGCAATTTGAACTATCCATCACTCTCCATTGCTAATGTAGGACGTCTCACGACTGTCAAGAGAACTGTCAAGAATGTGGGGAGTGCCTCGGCCACTTATTTTGTATCAATCAATCTTCCTGCAGGTTACTCAGTTAAAATCTCACCAAAAAAATTGTGTTTCAACAAAATCGGGCAAACACGGAGGTTCACTATAACAGTGAAAAAACTGACCACTACTGTGAGAAACCAATATGCATTTGGGTCTTACACTTGGAGCGATGGGGTTCATAAAGTTAGAAGCCCAATCGCGTTATCAACTAATTGAAAATGGTGTAGAAGGAGGATTCAACACTAATATGTTGAGCTTCATATGTTCTTGTGAGGATTTCTGTGTTTCATAAATGGTTGCTTATGAGTGCAGTAAGAATAATGTTGGTGGCATTGTAATGTGAATTTGTTGTGTTTCCAAATATCAATAATAAAGTGTGTGCTTTTTCTCACCATATATGTTATCTGTTTCTTCTCTTGCTCATTGGACACAACATATATAATACTGTCAGGAGTGTGGGTAGGTTGAAACACTTGTAGACTTTACATGTCTTGATTACGTGGTTAGAAAATACTCATCCGCTTTTCATTTAAGTTGTCATGTTTCATTTCTGCACATTCTCCAATTCACTTTTTCAACGGTTGATATCTGAAAATATGTACAACAAAAAATTATTTAAAATTTTTATTCTAAAACTACGTGATTATATGATTTTAACAAGACCCAACTCGACTATTTTTTCCAAATATATACTTGCAAGAAAATTGAGTCAAATTTAAACAATGAACAGTGTCAAAAAGTCAAACATGATAAGTAATATGGGACGGAGGGAGTAATTAGTAATGAGAGTAGTGTTTTGAAATTGGTCATCTCCCTTGAAGGTTCATTACGTACGCTTAATTGCAAGAAGCCAAGCTCTAAGTTTCAATGTACAGTACTGAAAGCGCAGTGCCATTTGTTCTTGTACTGATGTCTGATAGGGTTTCTTGTGGTTAGAAGCCCAATTGTATTGTCTACGGGCGCTATTCTTAATCTTTCATTATGAGCTGTCTGAACAAGGCTAAAGGGTTCATAAAAATGGCTCATTTGATTGTCCACTAAAATACCAGTGAACATAAAGATGTATCCATTGTCATCCTGTGTTATCAAATATCAATCCCAAAAAAGAAATCCAAATAGTCACATATGCTTAATTTCTCAATTTATTACATAAAAAATCTATTAACATAATCCATTAAGTAACTATGTTAATCTTGTTCAATGCATCATATCCACTCCCTAATGACAATTAACACTGATGTAGAAGTAATCAGTACTATTACGTCAACCCCATTAGATGTGTTGATCCTAGTGAATTGCTCCTTTGACGTCGGTGTGAGACTGTTGTATAAATCCAGGCACTACGATGAATGTAACATCCGGGTTAAGCCCTAGACCAATAAATTCGTGTCATTTTTGGGCTAACAAATACTATCAACCATAAAAAAAAAAAAAAAAAAAAAAACCTGTTTGTTTTCAGGCTATGCAATAACGGTACACTGTCACCGGAGCTTGCAGCAGGAAAGCGGTTTTCAGCTTGTTCGCACATCCTACCGAATCGATGAAGTGAAAAGAGCTGGAGGTGTTGCAGCTGTGCTTAGAAATCCCCAATTGGGAATTGGAAATTTGCCATATCCGTCTCGCGTTATTCACTTCCAACAACTGTTGTACTTTTCAATGAAACAGACAAGATCTTAACCTACATTCGTACTGCTGACTCACCCACTGTAACCCTCCCTCAGTCCTGGAAGGACTCTCATAGGTACGAACCCAGCTCCATTTATGGCGCCTTTTACCGCCATGGGACCCTCCACAGTCCAACCCAATATCCTAAAGGTGCACTATACATGTACTATTACAGTTCAATATAAATTCCTTAGCTTAGATTTGTAATTATATGGACTGTGTGGAGTATGTAAATTTCCTTTATTAATGCAGCCAGATATAACTGCTCCTTTAACATTTTGGCAGCCTATACTCAGACTAGGTCTCCAGATGATAAGTATAGCATTTCATTTGGAACATCTATGTCGTGCCCCCATGTTCAGGAATCATTGCACTTCTCAAGGCCATACATCCTACCTGGAGTAGCGCTGCTATAAGATCTGCAATTATGATCACCGATAACATACACTTTTAAAGTCGTTATGCTATAAGATCTGCAATTATTGTCCTGATAAGCTTTTTTTCTCAATTTCTTGCAGCAAGTGTCACCATTAATTAGTTTAAAACAATAACCAATGCATTGCTACAACCTGCTACACCATTTGCATAAGGATTGGGCCACATTCGACGATCAATAGCTGCAGATCCAGGCCTTGTTTGTGACGCTATTTACTATGCTTATATTCTATTTCTCTGCGCCAACATTGGTCAAACACTTGATCCAGCTTACAGATGTCCCACTACTGGGGTACCTTCTTCAAGTAATTTGAACTATCCATCACTCTCTATTGCTAATGTACAAGGTCTCACGACGGTGAAGAGAACTGTCAAGAATGTCGGGAGTAGTGCTTGTGCCAATTATTCTGTATCGATCGAGCAGCCTGCAGGTTACACGGTACAAGTCTCGCCAACAACATTGAGATTCACTAGTATCGGGCAAACTTTGAGTTTCAACATAGCGGTTCGACCAAAGAGCACTGCCGTCAAAGATCAATATGCATTTGGCTCTTACACTTGGTCTGATGGGATACATCAGGTTAGGAGCCCAATCGCATTATCTACCAAAATCGGCATAACTACCTACATAGATGCGTGCTGAGCTTCATGCCAGCATTTAATCCTTGCTTTGTGTTACTTTAATGAATGGAGGTGTCTGCTGGTCATGGTTGCAGGCAGTCGATGGAGCTGGGCCAAATAGTGATAAGAATGTTGGGTTGAGTGAAGTGAGAATAATGTTGGCAAGTTCCATTGTAATATATGCGTGAATTTATGTGTTTCAAATATCAATAGTAAAGTGTTTGCTGTTTCACTTCTTATTATCTATTTGTACACTCGCTCATTGAGGAAATTGAAGGAAAATATTACATTGTGATATTGATTAACATCCTATGCCCCAAAATATGTCAGGAGGGAAAAGGTTGAAAGAATTTGAGACTTTAATTGCATTAATAAGCTCGTTAATGAAGAATTAGTCATTAGAGGACTGTTTTTAAAATGATTAACTTCAAGGTTCGTTAAAAAGAAACCTTTTTTATATTGATGATGACTTAGAAAGGACCAATTTGCTATTCTGTTTTTCATAACAATCATATAGGGTTCATGTGGTCAGAAACCCAATTCCATTGGCTACGGACATAATAGCTTATGTAGATGCTAAGCTTCTCATAAGCACTTAATCTTTCATTATGTTCATATAATGACACGATCTGTCTGAAAAGGCTAAAAAGTCCGTATTCAAAAAATTTTCATATGAATGCCCTGTAGAATACTAGTCAAGATGAAAGACGTATCCATGGCAATGTGAACTTGCGTTATCAAATATCGATCACAGTTTGCTTGCATTCCATCAATGATGAGACCAAAAACAAACAGAGCAATCTTGAAAAGAACAGTGATGTCGCTGCCTTGTGATGCTACTATTCTATTTAGATTGCAGAAATCAAGTTTCAATTAATTTCGATTTTGAATAGAGTTGTGATGAGAATTTGGTAATATAGAAAATCCTATTCAAATAAATTCTCCCAGAATATGAAGAACTTAAAAGAAAAAAAAAAAAAAAGAAAAACTAGGTGACTGAAACAACGATTGGACTTCGAACATTATGAATTCCATCATACCATGTGTACCATCCAAACAGGTATTTATCTTTGTCCATGGTGCCTAAAGCATTGTTGTCTCTTTCAACAGTGATGGTGAATCTTTGCTTCTGGCCTACCCTGTCAAAGTACAGAATGGGAGGCGATATCCTCACGAAGATCCCCCGTGGAGGCTTTACGCTGACAAAATATACACTCTTGCTGCTCCCAACATTTGTGACCGTCCTGACCGCTGTAGCCGTGCCATTGAGTTTTGGTATGGCCAGCGATGGATAATTGAGATCGCGGGGAGATGGAGCGCTTTGGGGGCACCTAAATGAACTGAAGTTGTGAATACCGCTGCTGCATAGAAAAAGAAGATAGTCTTTATAGGATGCATCGTAAACCAGTCCTGGATCCGCCGCTTTTGTAGGCCTGAAATGGCCGGAACCAAACTGGAATGGGTCTGCTGGATTTCCTGAGGCATCGGTGATCTGACTGCCCTCATTGTTAATCAGCCCCGCTGCAATAACAGGACAAGAAAGTGTTGTCGGTGGACCTGCCGTGTTAAAATAAAAAATACTAAAAGTCTCTGTTTTGTGCCTAGTCGGCTATACCAGAGGTCATAAGAGCCGATCTTATGGCAGCGCTGCTCCAGTCGGGATGTACGGCCTTGAGAAGAGCTGATGCCCCGGCGACATGTGGGCATGACATGGAAGTTCCGGACAGGATATTATACTTAACTACACGAGTGTCTTGATCCAGCTTTGTTGGAGAAGATCCTTCGCTCCATGCTGCCAGTATGTTTAGACCTGGAGCCGTTATGTCGGGCTGTCACCAAAATAAACAATTGATTAGCATCCAGGCTAATCGCATGTATAAGCTAATAGAGAACGGAGCATTGACTCTACCTTCAGAACATCTGGCGAAATTAAGTTGGGGCCTCTGCTGGAGAATGCAGCCATGGATGGCGCTGGTTTGGCGTGTAGGACCGTCTTGGCTGGTACAATATACGCGGTTGGCTCTTCTTTTGAATTTATATAACTGAGAATTTTGAGAGCGTTTTTGTAACCAACAGCAGTGGCCGGGAGAAGATGCGAATCAGCTACCAATTCGTTGCCCGATGCCTGGCTGTTTGCCAATATGAAACCAGCCCCTCCAGCTCTCTTTACCTCTATCCCTTTCCCAACCCTTGTACCACTCCCACGAAAGCACATTACAATTTTTCCCTTGGTTTTTGTAGGAGATAGAGAGCCTGGTAAGCATTGCCTGCAATGCCCAATTCTTTTTTTTTTTCTTTTTTTTTTTTTGAAGTTTTGATGTAATTTAATGCCATGTGAGTTAAATGTTTGAATTTTGGGGAAAGAGGAATAACCCGGATAAGTTCTTGGACACATCAGGATTGATCACTTGGGCAGCATAAACTAACTCATACATCCCCTTTTTCAACTTGTATGGAGTTACTGTTTCTCCCTGCAGAAATATGATCAAACAAATTCTTTCTAGCACAATACATTGAATATCATATGCTGTGAATTTAAAATGATAAGAGTAAAAGTAATTTCATTAGGTTGAAATCAGATCAGGGAAGCAAGTAAAAAATACTTACTTTAATGATGATGCCATTCCCAAGCACAACCGGAGCCGGAAACACCCTGTCAAGACTACTGGCGCCGACTGTAATAATCCAGGGCGCTGGATTCGACAAAGTGGCCAGAACAGGGCCGGAATTGCCGGCGCTGCAGGCCACAACAATCTTCTTCTTGATGGCGTGGAGAGCACCAATTGCTATTGCATCATCAACATAGGCAACTGGATCTGTCGTCCCAATGGAAATGCTCAAGACGTGGATTCCGTCGGCAATGGCATCATCTATGGCGGCGAGCATGTCTTCTTCGAAACAAGTGTTGCCTTCTTCCTTGCCTTGCCCTGGAATTGCCCAACACACTGTGTAAATTGCCAGGCGAGCTTTTGGGGCCCCGCCCGAGGCTGTGCCGGCTGCAAATCCTCCCAGAGCTGACACGTGACGAACCATCCGGCCGGCAACTGTCGACGCTGTGTGGGTCCCGTGGCCGTCTTTGTCCCGGGGAGAGAGGTAATCCAGGGTCCTGTTTAATGGTCCATAGTAGGCTTCATACCCCTTTATGTAGTAACGGGCACCAATTATCTTCCTGGAAATGAATATTTTTCCCAATTTTGTTAAACGGTTTCAACAATCATAACCGTGGGTTCAACAAATGAGCGTCACTTGTTACAGTGTTTGGAATTGAATGCATCACCAGATTGACAGATTCCTTTCCAGGATTTGGGCACAGGGTCCATCTCTTCATCGCTAAAGCTTTTCGACTCCGGCCAGACACCTAATCGTCATTTCGATCCACAACAGAATTTATTACATCGCATGAATTGTGCCATCAGGAATAAGACCAAGTGCAGCAAGATAACGTAACAAAAAAAAAAATGGTACCCGAATCACATGAAGCACATATAGCAGCAGATTTTCTAACATTTTTTTTTTAATTTTTCACAATGAACAAACAAAAATCCAATCAATTAATAATGTAATGCACCACTGTCTAACAATCCAACAATGACATTCTTCCCGTATCTCGCTTTCAACAACAGATCTTTCTTGCCACCGTGCCGTCGACTTCTGGCTTCTTGCACGCCGGAAAAACATCCACGACCTCGTCGTGTGCAGCGTGTACTTCCCCGGATGACTCCGAGACACTGACACCACTCCCTCCGTCTCTAGAAATCAAAATGAAACAATCTACAAATGATTTCTGTAAATAAATTCCCCCAGGATGAAAATTTAGGGTTTTCAGTGCACACCGGAGAGCCTAGAAGCTTCCTGAGGAGTAAGAAATGCGGCAAAGCCATTGATGCTGTGCTTGTAACTGTATATAAGTGAAGATCGTGCTTCTTCCTCGGTTTTCTTCACTGGAAAGAGATAGGAATGGTGAGTTTCTTCAATTTCTTGATGCGTTTTTAGTCCATTGTGTTCTCCAAAGTACACTATATGTGCCTGAAAACGCAATACGAAAGTTATCGTTAGCCTGTAATAAGTACTGGATACAGAATGCTATATGTATAAAGTGTAGAAGAAGATGAACCTGTTTGTGATCATTGGAAAAAATGAGAAGAGGAAGGAATAGAAGCAGCAAAAAGGAAAGGGGTATATAGGAATTTGGCATGGTCTGAGGGAGGTAAAGGCTGCAAAACTGGACGTGATTCAATGCATATTTATAGAGAATTGAATGAAATTCACCCTCTTCTCATCAATCTAATTATAGTATTCATAAAAATAATGTGTATCGTGTGGTAAGTCTCATCACACTTAAATTGATTTTATATTTTCATTTAATAATATAGACTGTATAAGATTAATTGGAAATAAGGAAACTAAATCTTTAAAAATTAAATACTACATCCGTTCCGAAATAAGTGATATGGAAGTGGTTTGTCATTATTTATTAACTTTTTTTTTTTGAAAAGCCGAAACCAGATGAAAAAGAGAAAGAAAACCGGGAAAGAAACATAAAAAAAAAATTCAGAAACTGAAAGAGACTAGTCTGGGGAACCAAATGCCGGAAGCATCCGCCGCTAGGTTCCCACAAACAAAAATCCGGGGAACACCCAAGTGGTGAAGAAGTCTTCCTTCGAGGCCCCATGTTTGGCCAAACGATCCGCAACCTTATTCCCTTCACGAAGAACATTGAAGATCTGAAAAGTCTCAAAGGATAGTCTGAGCTCCTCAATAGGCCGAAGGACAGCAAACAGGGGATGAAAGCGATTATTGGAGTCAAGGAGACCAATGGCAGTGCGAGAGTTGGAGTAGCAAGTAATCTTTTTGATACCCAAACATGAAACATACTGGAGCGCTTCTGCAATGGCCGTATAATTATATTAAACAATATAGATTTTGTTTAATATACTACCTCCGTTCCTTTTTAATTGGCACATTTTGACTTTTGTTACTGTTCATTAAGTAGTTTTGACTCGACTTTTTAATACAATTATATAAGATAAAATATAGTCAAGTGAGATCTTGTTGGATTCGTCTAATCGCATAGATTTAGAATATCAAATTTTCATAATTTTTACTTATATGGAATTTGAGTTATTACGAATTAAAAACGTGTATTGGATTGCGTGAAATGTGGGTCCGTATCACTTATTTAGGAACGGAGGAAGTATATTGTAATAACTTCTAATAAAAAATATGTTTAGTAAATTTTATCTAAAATGGTAATAACTATAGCAAAAAAGAAAACAAAAACTTAAAATTTTAAAATTTATTTAATAATAAAAAAAATAAAATGGTACTAAATAAACTATTTTTCTTTTAAATTTGGAACTACTTAACAAAAGGAAATGTCGAATTGAAACCAGTAAATTTTTCCTTCAGATCAACAGTCAAATAAACAAAATATTGGTACAATTCAAATCCATATTACATATACATACATACATACTAAATAAACTATTTTCAAGATTTTCATATTAAAATTAATCTATATGATAATTTTTTTATGAAGTGGGTACATAATTAGTTTTTAAAAAAGAATAAACAACTAAATTAATTATTAAAGTATATATGTACGGGAAAAGATTAGATACATGTGTCTGGACATGAATGCACTGTGACGTGTGTATTGTGTTGTATGATGAATGAAATAATATATTTTATATGACCGGATGAATGTTTTGCGTGATGCGTTGTGACGTCTACGCATGCATATTTTTAAAGAGTTTGTACCGTAACCGAATTGTATATTAACAATAGATTAATATAAACATTGATATTAAATAAATTTATTTTTATTAATTACAAATATATACTTATATTAATATAGTATTTACTTTTTAATATAAAACCCATAAATGGGGGCCCTAAGCTCCTGCACCAAAGCCGGCTGTTTCCATTAATTGGGCAACATGCATGTGTATATTTGTACATGTCCATAGTTTCGTACCTTTTTCAATTAAGAGGATGTTTGGATAAGCTGCAAGAAAATGGATTATCTGCTTATTGCGTTTTCAAAACGCAAATAATCAGTTTAACCGCTAAAAAAAGGTGCTGCAAACCTGATTATTTGCGTTTTAAAAACGCAATAATCAAATAATCTATTTTATATCGCTAATCCAAACACCCTCTAAGACACCCCCAACAAGGTCTTTACGTGGTTAACGTCCATGGAAAAAGACACCCAAACCGGACAAGAGAACAATATTCACGTTTAATTTTCGAAAGCGTGGATACTATACATAACAAAACTTCCTTTTCTGTCCTGCCTAAATTTCTTTTCACCCCATTTTCCTATAGATGGTCCAAAATTCGGCCGCTTACCAAGTTTTAAATTGATACTTCATTTAGGAAATTAGGAAATTCATACTTCATTTATTTCGTTAGAAGTGTTTTTTTTTCCCCTTTTGCACAAAATACAATATGAAGTTAATATTTAAAATGAATAGAAATAAAATTATATAATATATACTCCCTCCGTCCCACCTTAGATGTTCTGTTTGACTTTTTCATTCTGTTCATTGTTCAACTTGTGACTCAATATTATTGTAAGTGCATAAGTGAAAAAAATTATCGAGTTTGATCTTGTTAAATTCGTTTCATTATATAGTTTTCGAATATATATTTTACATAATTTTTACTTTTATATATGTTGATATATTAACGATTAAAAAATTGCATTAAATTGTGTGCAGAAGTCCAACAAAACATCTTAGTCGGGACAGAGTGAGTATTTTTTAAAACTATATGATTCTAACAAGACTTATTTTAAATTATTTTTATTATATTTTTGAAAACTGTATTAAAATTAAGTAATAAATAATATTAAGAATAAACGTGGCCACGGGACAAATTAGTACAGTACCTAATTTGCCACACCTAGTAAAACTGTAAAAGCTTAATTAGCCCGTCTATAATATACATTGGGCCACAAATGGGCTTTTAGTTGGTTTTGCAAGGTTTTTAGCCCAATTCTAAAATTTTGGGCTTTCCAAGTCTAGATGACCATCCTAGAAGGAATACTTGAGGACGAGTTGCAAGTTTGGAAACCCGTGCAAACATTTATTTAGGGGTGTATTGGATAGAGAGTCTGTGAGATTTTTTTTGAGTTAGAAAGTCTGGGTGTACTCAATTTAAATTTTCAAAAGTCTTAAAAATCTAGAGGTATTCAATATAAATTTTAAAAAGTCTTTAGAAATCTAGATGTATTTAATATAGATTTTAAAAATTCATTAAAAATTTTGAGGTATTCACAGTCTATGGATTTTAATTCTTCATAGACTTTAATGGATTCTTTTAAAAATTATAACTATGCAAAATCTCTCCAAATTTCTACGGATTTTGTCAAGTCAGTCAAACTCTATATAGAGTCTGTACAAAATCAATCAACTCTACGTGGAGTCCATAGACTTTCTAAATCAACCGACTTTTTAAAATCCATAAAAATCTGAAACGAATACACCCCCCTTAGTGGAAATATTCGAAAGAATTACCATGAGAGATTTGGACCATAAATTAGAAGTATGTTTTTTGGCTCAACAGCGTATACATGTTAAAAAAGAGGGTGGTGGGAGCCAACGCCGTAGAAATATCCGAATTGAATTTATGTATATTTTTCGGTAAGCTAGGTATATATATATATATATCGATATACCGAACATCCGATACATATCAACATACCGGTATCGCGGTATATATCGGCATACCGAATCTTCGGTACATACTGATATATTGATACAGCAGTATATACCGAAGTTCGGTACAGTAACAGTATACCGCGGTATCAGAAAATCTATACCATTGTCGTATTGTAAGATTACAATACGTTGTCATTCCTTACCAAAAATTACGTTATACAAAAAATTTTGGTGTCTCGTGTTTTTTCGATACGGTATACACTACAAGAATTTCGCGGGTAGGTGACGAACAAGGCGACAAAATCCTCCAAGAGACGACTTCAATAAAATTTCGTCGCCAAAATTCGTGGCCTTGTCGTGAGTTTCTTGTAGTGATATATGATACAATCTATTCGTTATTTTTTCCCAGACCTATATAAAACATTAACATATGGTTGGTGGAACAGTTTTTTCTTTTTTTGAGAAAAGGTTTTCATTCCCAGAACACAGAGCTTACAAGGACCTGAGGCAGTACAACTCCAAACATCAGACCAACTCATTCAATGGCCCCTGCTTATGTACTCGTCACACAGCAAACAACTAGCCGCTCAACTGAAAACGTAAATCGAGCAGCTATACTACCATTGACTCTTTACGCTACACACAGCAATATCAAATGACAAATGAAAACCGATCAATTATGATAACACAGGCTCTCTGCACTGCACACAGCATCAACAACAGAAAAACAAAAGTCACTAAAACCAGGCTTCAATACTACCTTCTCCCGCCGCACCTCGTCTTGCCCATCGATCTGCCATCTCATTCCGTTCCCTAAGAATATGTTGTGCCTTGATCTCACCCCCACACTGGAACACGGCTATCACTGGAATGAACAACAGAGAAAACCTCCATGGTGCATCCCTCGGCTCCACCAACAAAGATACCACATTTTGTGAATCCCTTTCAAATATCAATTTAGGAGTGGGAAACCTTGGTCATGCATCAAAGCCAGACATACTCTACTAATCGCTTTAACCTTAGCTTCCGTCGAATCTGTGCGCCCAATATAATCTGAGAGTATAAAAATCACCTTACCCTCGTCATCTCTGATAACAACACCAACCCCTGCCGGCCCAGGGTTCCACAAAGATGATCCATCCATGTTTACTTTCCACCAACCCTTACTAGGACGTTCCCATGTCAAACCATTACGCCTACCTCTTATCTGTCTACTAATATTCTGGTTTAGACAACCTGGAAAATCCACATTCAAACCAATCAAACTCACATTAGTCACACCCCTTACTGACTGCCACCAACTACCAATACGCCACTTTATTTCCTCTTCGGTTGCCTTCCTATCCAGCGTCTTCCCCTTAAAAACTACCTGGTTTCGCTTACTCCAAACCGTCCATACTATAGCCAGACTTGTCATCAACCAAGCTACATTATTCCTCCCTTTATGTTATACATCAAACCACCATGCCAACAAGCATCTTGCCTCTCCTGGTACCGCCCCCACAACTCCAAACGCCTCCATTCCTTTATACCAAAAGTCACTCACAACTCCGCACTTACAAAATAAATGGTCCACCTCCTCAAGCCCCTCCCCACATAATGGGCAATTCACATTTTCAATATTAATGGAACCTCTCCTAACTAAAGTCTCCCGGACTGGCAAAGCGCCCTTCATAACTTTCCATATCAACAATTTGGCCTTCGTTGGGCATTTAATCTTCCAGAGTCGCTTCCAAAACCATCCCATACCCACATCTCTTTCCAGTGCAAGTCTTTTCCAACATAACCGGATAGTAAAGAGTCCATTACTCTCCTCTGTCCATCTAATATGATCCTCCAAAAACCGATTCAATGGATGTCTACTAATCATTTGCAGTTAAGAATTTCATATCTCAATTTCCCAATCAAACAGACGCCTTCTCAAATCAATCCTCCATTCCCATATCACCCCATTCCACTGTCCATACTCAACTATCTTCCCATCCTTTCTTACCGAGAGAGAAAAATTCTTGGAAATAATTCCTTGAGTGTCTGACCTCCTGTCACCCAGTTGTCGATCCAAAATCGAGTTTTACGACCATTTCCCACCTCAATGACAAACCTCCGCCCTAATCTTCCCAGGCACTCGCTCTCCTACCCACTACATATTTTCCCCCACACGGATCTACCCTCTTTAGCTACCGGGATCAATAATATCCTTCCACAGACCCTTCTCAACTCCAAAACGCCACCTCCATTTAAGTAGTAAAGCCGCGTTGTGGATCTGAATGCGCCGGATATCCAGACCGCCAACCTCTTTGCTCAAGGAGAAAGATTCCCAATTAATCAAGTGCATCCTTCTCCTCTCTCCCCATTCATTCCAGAAAAACCTACGTTTGAAAAGTTCCAATCTCTCTGCCACAGTACTAGGCACCTTATAAATGGATAGAAAATAGTAAGCTACTTATCACCGATCTTATTAAACATAACCTCCCGGCTTGTGACAATAACCTTCCCTTCTACCCTGAGAGTCTATTTTCAACCTTATCCAACACCGACTTCCATAAGGCAGTCCCATTGATACGACCCCCTATAGAGATTCCCAAATATGTCATCGGCCAACTCCCCACACCACACCCCAAAATATTTGTAGCTTCTTGTATCTCTTCCTGTGAACAATTTATTCCATAAATGTGGCTCTTCCCAAAGTTTATCTTAAGACCCGTAGCTAAAGATAGGCACCTTAAGATTCGCTTTATAATTACAGCCTGTAGTAGGCCTCCTTCACAAAAGAATATAGTATCGTTGGAATATTGTAAATGTGATACTATCGGGCCCCCTCGCCCAGCGCCCAGCCCTTTATACAACCCAATTTCCACTGCCTTCTTCATAAACCGATTAAGAATTTCTGCCACCAAGACAAAAATATAAAGAGACATTGGGTCTCCTTGACGAATGCCCTTTTCCATTTTAAAATAATTCGTTGGGGAACCGTTAATCAAAATCGCTGCCGAGACGGAAGATACACATTCCCTAATCCAATCAATCCACCTCCACTCAAAATCCACCGCCCCTTAAACTCTAAAAAGCGCCTCTCATGAAATATTGTCGTAGGCCTTTGCGAAGTCCATTTTCACCACAAAGCCTTTCTGTCGAGAGATCTGAGTAGATTGAATCACTTCCGCCGTAATAAGGACCCCATCCATAATCTGCCTCTCTTTAATAAAAGCCATCTGCGACTCTCCCACCAAGTTGCCCAATACTTCCTTAAGTCTCTTAGCCAACACTTTGGCCACAATCTTATGAACACTGCCTACAAGGGAGATCGGTGTAAACTCCCCGAACTCCAAAGGACTATCAACTTTAGGGATTAAAGTGATAAACGACTGGCCTATCTTTTCCAGCAGAGACTCCCCATTTTCCAATATTTTAAATACCTCCAACAGGTCGCCTTTTATAACTTCTCAGTACTTCTTAAAAAACCCGATATTGTAGCCATTCGAACCTAGAGCCATGTTCCCATCACAACTCCAAATGGCCTCCCGAATCTCTTCCTCTGTGAATGCTCTCACTAACGAACACCTGTCCCTGTCTCCAATATTCGACATACCAATGTTATCAATGGAAAAAATTTCTTCCTTGCCTTTAGTAAACAGCCCCTGGAAGAAGGAAACAGCCCGACGTTTAATTTCTCTTGGGTTTTCTACCATTACATCATCAGCTATAATCAGCCCATTATAACTTCTACGCCTATTAATCACAGTCACCGCATGGAAAAATCTAGTATTCTGATCCCCCTCTTTCATCCAACAAATCCGAGACTTTTGAAACCAGCGTCTTCATTAACAACTTGTGCACTTCCAATTTCTTACTCTGCCACTCCACCCTATCCTCCCCCTCCACTCCACTATCCTAAACCTTCCCCTCGCACTCCCCTAACTCCTCCATCGCCTGCTTTAACCTAATTTCCAAAGCCGATCCCCATAACCCTCCCATTCCTAAATCCGTTTTTTCAAGAGGCTAAGCTTGCCAAGAATTTTGCATTCCCGAGTCAGTTGCAACACTCTCCATGTCTCACTAACCACCTCCTGAAACCCCTCTCCCCCACCTCCAGACACACCGGGCTATGATGCGACAGCACAGAGTCGTACTTTCTTTGAACTATATCACCCTTTATACACAACCACCCTAACGAAATTATAAATCTATCTAACCGACTGCACGCACGACCCGCCCGTCCAAACCAAGTAAATTTCCCCCCAATCATTGGTAGATCAAAGCCCAAATTATCAACAAATTCCTTGAATTCTCGAATGGACCCTGAATCTTCACTCGAACCAATCCTTTCTACCTCCCCTCCCACCGCATTAAAATCACCCGTGATACACCGCAGCTGCCCATTATCTGTGTCGCACTTTTGAGCTATCAAATGCCAAAACGCAGCCCTCTCTCGCCTGTCATTGGGCGCATGAAGACACACAATATTGATCTCTTCCCTAATTCCCTCTTGATAATGGCCAAAATTGTCCATTATTTTCAATCCATTTCCGTGTCTGAGACGGATATTTTGATCGTATTCCTATCTTATTTTAATGAGAAAGCAGTTGAATTCGACAAATTGATGCAAGTTTGTAAGAAAAATAAGCTGGTAATGAAAGACACAAAAATATGCAATTTTAATTGCATTTGTGTTAGAAAAATCCAAAAACATGAAAAAAGGAAAAAGAAAAGAAAAAGGAATGAAAAGATGGGCAAAAGAATAAAATAGCCCACGAAAATCAAAAAGATGGGAAAAAGAATGAAAATCCCACAAATTGAAATTTTGGTTAAGTGTTGAAGATCAATTCGGTCTATACGCAATTCGACCTAAACCGAATTGCTTATTAGACCGAATTGCTGAAGAGAAGAAGAAAAAGAGAAGTGTTAAAGAAGGAAAGAGCAACCAATTCGGTCTGTTGCAATTCGGTCTACACCGAATTGACCCCTAGACCGAATTGCAATTTGGAAAGAATAAGACCCTGAGCAGAAAAGAGGAAAAGGAGTTCGATATTATGCAATTCGGTCTATACCGAATTGAGTGCATAGATCGAATTGCCTCAAAACAAAGAAGCCAAGCAGGAGCCATCATCAATTCGACAAGGCCAATTCGGTCTACCCATAGACCGAATCACCACATTTCATGCTCAAGATCAAGGAGAAAGACCTCATGTCACCAATTCGGTCTAAACCGAACTACTTGAGGAGACCGAACCATATTCGAAATTGCAGCTTTGAGTACGTGAGAAATGCATGGCACTGTGGATGGGCCCTGATGGGCCTAGGGTTCTGAGAAGAAGTATAAAAGCTGACTTTCCTCAACACAAGAAGAATTCTAATCCGAACACTAACATTTGGACAATTGCTGGGAGACAAAAAGAAGGAGCAGGAGGTTCTCCACCCCTTAAGGGTTAGGTAGGTAGTTTAGTTAGTTAGTTTATTTTTTTCATGCTTGTAGTGTAGTTTTAATGCTTTTGATCTTAGTTTAATTTCATAGAAGCTTGTCACTACCTTTAGTGTAGCCATTACCATAAACTTTAAATGATTTGTAGTTATAATGAACCCTACCTTCAAGCTAATGATGGTTTAAGGGTTATTTGTTGCTTTCAAGTGCCAATACAAGAAAGAATCCAGAAATGGGTTTTTATTTCAAGTGTTTGGCACTTATTTAATGCTTTCCTTAGCAATAAATGTTAGAATGTTTGTTTGTTTCAACTAGGTTACATTTATTATGTCCTAGTTGACTTACATTCTCAATAAATGCATGTTTAGTGGGTTTTTGGCTTGTTCTTACACTTTAGTGATTCAAATGAGTGTTATTAGGTTTTAGATGATTTTAAGCTTGTTAGAATTTATTCCTAGGTTTATTCGGTTGCTGTTTTATTCTCTTTATGTTAGCTTATTGTTGCCTTAGATAATGTATGTGTTCTTATTTTTATGCATGTGTTCTTATTATTTATTAGATGTTTAGGTCTTTGATCTTTGATTGCTTGTTTGTAGAAGTAAGGTTTGTTTCATGCCAATACCTGCTAGCCACGTAACCTACTATGCCTATTTTCCTTAAAACACTCATTAGTGTGGCTGTGAGGTGACATTGATGTGAAATGAAGGATTTGGTAAATCTTATCCATCATGAACCACACAGTGTATACCGAACCTGCACTTATGAGTTCAAAATATCTTTTATGTGAGAAAAGACATGCAATTCGATTTGAGGCAATTCGGTCTAGACCGAATTGCCCATAAGAATGGAATTGCATGGCAAAAATATTTGTTAAATGCCTTATCTGAAAATTTATATGCAATTCGGTCTAGGCAATTCGGTATATACCGAATTGCCCATCGGTATATACCGAATTGCCCATGAGACCGAATTACACAGCAAAAATTGTTCCCATATGGTGCACAAGCAATTCGGTCTGTGCGAATTCGGTTTAGACCGAATTCCTCCCATAGATCGAACTGACCTTGTACACCACATTGTATCCATGCCATCCCCTTCATGCCTTGGTTTATTTTCTTTGTCTTACTAATTCGAATTGTCCAATTCGGTCTAGACCGAATTCAATTGGCAAATTCAAATTACCCTCATTTTGGGGTAAATGCCTTAGCCAAATTTGAGTAAAGTAATGACTTCATCAATTCGAATTGTCCAATTCGGCTTAGACCGAATTGCTCTGACAATTCGAATTAGAGGATGCCTCATGCCTTTACAAGGATTAATTGGGCATGGTGTTACTTCATACCTCATGCATCCTCAATTCGGCCTAATTTGCATTTTGCCCAATAGACCGAATTGCTTTCTTCCTTCTACTTTCAAAACTCCAAAAACATTTTGTTTCTTGAATGTGTAAGTTGCATGGGTGTATTAGGCCTAGGCCCACTACATCTAATTTTATCCATTACACACCTCAACCCATTAGTGTCTTAATTATTGTGTGATTAACACTCACACAATACCAAAAATATTTTCTTAATTTTGTTTATTTTTCCTCTCATTGTGTGTATGAACAACTAGTAAGAAATATATCAGACTAATGTTGGCGGGTATTCCCACACGGATAACTAGCTCGTATTCTGAGTATTAATTACTAGTTGTTATTTTGCATGGTTCGGATAGTGGTCGGTGGAAGCCTTGGCGGTTCGTCCACCCGGGATTATGACAGCTGCTCAGCTGACTCCTATCCAGATGCAGTTTTCTTTCCTTTATCTTAATTTCAAACCTGAATCTAGAGTTATAGTAATGATAGATGATATATGCCAATGTTATCTAATAATTATTACAGTAATAGAACATATGGGTTTTCATCCAAATTCACAGATAGTGAAGTCTAAGATGACGGCGGCAACTGTCACTTAAGGCATTCCACTGTCTAAAAATCATTCCATCTGGAATAATTGGGAACTGGATAGCAGATGTTTGCAGTCCGGATAACCCCAATTATTTCTGGCATTCTTTTTAGCCAAATTCTTCTTATCTCAGGCTAATTCATCTTTGTGTACCAAATTCTGTCTAACCCCAACATATATTTTGGGGTAATTTATTTTACTTCTCATATACATGTAGGCATGATACTATTATGTAGATATTGTGGTCTATAATATTTTGGAGATCCTTCTCCTTGGACATAGAAGTCTTGATCTAAATCAGATGCTACATAATAAATTTCCAACAAAAATTCATTTATAAAATCCGGATCTGAGTAAGGGATAAATTCGACAGTTATGACTAACTCATATTCTACTAGGGGTTGATTTTGAGAACTTAGAAGCAGAGTCAGCGATTAGGTCTCACCTAAACTGAAAGGATCTGTGTTTTAATTGAGAGTTTAGTACCTGTTTAGGGAATGATTTTCAAATATCTATTTGTTTCTCAAAATTACTGTATGTTGGAAATCTTTTATTAAGTGTTGCATCGAATCAGTGTCCACTTGGATTCGGATAAGATATGATAATTAATATTAGAGGAACAACATATAGGCTTTGGTTAATTTCTAAGGTAGGGTTGAGTATTCTTTCAACTGCTATCTTCTCCCACCAAAGCCTAAAATTGAGTCTTGAGTGAGTACTTTCGGAATAGATCTTCATAGGTCTGTTCCACTCATGTCTGTATCTCATAACTAACCGGATGTTATAAGTCCTGTGGCTTACTGATATTTGGGAAGTTCTAAATCTGCATCTGGTCACCAAGACCAGGGGCTCTTTTATACTAACGGAATGAGATGATTTTTAAGACTTCCGAGTGATAGGTTTTTAAATGCTTTCTTTACTGTTTTCTTTATTGCTTTCTTTAAAATGCTTTCATAGAGGTCACTCGGAAGAATTAGAGGTTGGCCGCCGGTTGTAAGGTTTAAGAGTTATGGATTAGTTCGGGATTAGATTTGGACTTTGGGTGTGACAAGGGAGAGGATAGAAGTACTTGGCATGTCAACTAATGATGTGTCAGGTGTTGCTTATCCACCATGGATAAATAACATACCTCTGCGCGGGGGCAGTTGTATATCTGTGGTATCTTAGAAATTGAAGTCTTAAGCACATGCAAATTCTGACTGTAAGTACCTGTCTGTTAAAGGGAACATAGTCCAGAAAGCATGAGAGTTAGCTAACTGATGAATTATTCCAACCAAAGATCTGTGTAACTAAAATGGAAGTTTAATTATGTTTCATCTGAATCTTGTCCAATCCTTATTATTTTCTCCCTGTCCCTTCTGTCACATTTTAAATCTGCTTTCGTAGAATAATTTTACCTGCTTTCTTAGCATAATTCTTATTGCTTTCTTAGAATAGATTTAATTGTTTTTTTTAGACTAATTTTACCATGCTTTGTAGAATAATTTTTATTGCTTCCATAGTCTAGTTTAAATTATTGTCAAGTAGTTGTTAGAAACCATTGCAAAACTTGAATCGAGTAACCGAGTGGAAAATCTTAGTAAACGACGTGGGCCCTGCTTCTATCGCACATCCTCCAGTGAACGATCCGGTCTTACTATAAATTACTGTAATTTTTGACACCGTGCGCTTTCGGGGGCACAGTTTCTTAACACGAGTAATAAAAACGTGACAACCTATAAATACATCCCTAACCCCAACTCCATCTTCATAAATTGGTTTCATTAAATAAAATTGAAAACCAGGATTATTATGTTTCAGAAAATACTCATATAGTGGGAACTTGTCAAAAGTTTCATGGCAAGGAACTTCATGACATGAAATTATGAAAAGTTTCATGGCGCCGTTGCCGGGGACCTTCAGTGTGGCAGACAGATGTAATAAATGATACTATATTAAGTATTGAGCATTGATGTCTGTCAAGATTGAACTGTCTATCCCGATTGCACCATGAAATTTGTCAAAAGTTTCATGCCGGGGAGGTCCACAGCGCCGTTTGAAATCAAAGTTTCCCACATGAGTAATAAAAAGTGAAATGTATCCTTAAACCCCTTTCCCACGAATCATAACTCTTTTCTTGTAATAAATTTAACTTGGGATATTTTAGAAAAACTCGTGTTAATGAAATTGTCAAAAGTTTCACCTCTATCACCCCCCTCACCCCCCATCTCTCAACCTCATAGTAGAAAATTGCAGAAGAGCAAAATCCTTACCTGATGGCACTCGCTTGGCCTCACCAGATTCCTTATCCCACCTCAACTTACCCTCTGCCACCCGACCCTTACTCTGTCCTTGGCGTTTCGGCCACTTCCTTTCTTCCAATACCTTGGCCATAGCCCTCTTGACCTCCCCCAATTCAATCGGCATCTCCACTTCCAAGCTTTCGGGATCCTCATGGCAATTCATCTGCGTATGACCTTCTTCAGGCTTGCCGTAGCATTGATTACCTCCACCCTTGACAAGTTCCGAAATCCCCACAGGCTTCATCTCTCCGTGTTGTTTCTCCCTCAGAAAACTATCCTCAATGTCCAATATCTCCATCCCCAAATTCTGTGTATGCGTCTCTGCCCTACATTCCCATTCTCCACCTCCTCGTACTTTTCTGCCAGATTCAACATTCCCTGGGCCGATTTTGGGCTCACAGCTGTTACTATTCTAAATGGTTCTGATGGGCCTTTATCCACATACCCATTATCCCTAGTTTCTTTGGCCCAATCCTCCTCTGGCCTAATTAAATTAGGCCCACCTTCATGAGACTCTTCCCTCTCCACCTGGTTCTCCCGCCTACCTTGAATACTCCAACCTTCATCTCGGGAAAGGTCCATACATGCTTCTAGGATCTCATAATTATTGTCAGCCGCCGCATTCAAATTTTGATTGCCCCTAAACAACACCCCTTTTGGCCCTTCCGCATCCCCATGCCCGTTGCTCCTGGACTGCTCACATACCCTCTTCTCCGGTGAAACATCCCCCTTCTCCGCCACCTTCTCCGGTAGTCGCGGCACTACCTCTCTGTCCGCCTCTGATTAATCTGCAACCACCACCGCCTCACAATAATTCGCCATGATCTGGATCACCATCACACGACCCTCTGCCTTATTTTCATTCTCAATGGAATAGTGTTATCTCCACTTAGAGCAATCAGTAGTCTCGCTCTTTCCAATCTTTTCATCTCCTTCGTTTCACTATCCACATTTATCACCCTTCCCATCTTTGAACAATTCTATGAAATTATCCTCACTCCACACTGAAAAAGGAAGGCCAAAGATATATATCCATACCAATTGATTTCTCACAATTGCATCGGAATCCCACCTTTGTTTCCATCCAATAAACTCTCGGTCCCTACAATCCGACAGATATTTGTCCTTTACTGATGAGCTCTTGAACACCACCAGCACCATGAGACCCCTGCCATAAATAACATCATTGCAATCATGGTATTCCTTATATAACCATTCCTGAAATTCCATCAAAACTTCCAGATTCCTGAGATCAACCACCGTCGACCGTTCAAGCTTCTCCAACTCCCTCCTCACAACTTCTAGCTGAATTGACCCCTTACTTCCAGCAGTAGCCACTTCAGCGGCCTGCACTTTACCCCCTGTAAGGGCTTCAACATATGTTCTCTCATCCCGCCATGCATCACATTGATTCCTATTTTCCTTCATCAGCTTCCTCTCTCACAAAGGGGCCTTAGATTGGGCCATATTTTCCCGTCTCTTTTCCACTCCATAAGCCCTGAGATCACCTCCCCTGCTCGGATACGCCCAGCTTACCCTCAGTCTCTTCCCCCTCGTCATACACCCATTCATTCTTTCCATAACTCTAACTGCCTCCTCCCGACGCTGGAATCTGAAAAACCCAAATTTGAACCCTTGCTCCGGCCATCTTCTATTTGGTATGTACCAGTCCCTAACCCTTGCCACCTTATCCAGTGTCCTGAAAATATGACTACTCGGAATCTCCACATCTATGTTCCCCACAAAGACCCCAAAGAAGTTATCACGCTTACTGATCCCTCATCCACCATCACTTGCTCCTGCTAGGCTCCTTCCTTTCAGCATTGCCGGCGGCTCCCTCCTGCTAGGCTCCTTCCTTTAATTTAATATTCCTCATCTGCTTGCAAATTAATCATTTATAAAAAGGAAAATAAAAAACTTTTAATTCTACGTATATGAAGTGAATTTTAAATAAATAAATAATATTTTCCAGCATTTCAAATATTTAAGAGGATTAGAGATTTGCTTCACCTAGGTCCCACTTATCACAATAATTTATTACCTTATTAATTATTAGAGGAAAACTATACTAAATTTAAAATGACGGAATAATTATTTTAATTTATACACTTTTTTTTTTTTTGAGGAACGGACGGCAGAATCCTTTTATTCGAAAACAATAATTGTTTGAAATTGCGATAAAAAATTCGTCGCAAAATTTAGCAAAAAATATGTTCCATCGTGAAATTGGTCACTAATTTTTAACGGAATGTCGTTTTCGGTCTCGAAACATTTACCTATTTAAAAAAAAAAGTGATAAAAAATATTAAAATTAATTCATTATTTTTTCCTAGGGATTTTTTCTTCTTTCTTTGTTTCTTTTTATTTTATTTTTTTGGGGGAACAAAGCAGGGGCGAGAGATATAAATTGATGGGATCGAAGAGAGTATTCAATAATTGTGATGACTATAGGGGATTGGGACTTAGCCCAAGTGGTTAAGCCCCTGATTCTCAACCTTTAGGTTGAGGGTTCGATTCCCACCCGGCCCCTTTTCTCCCCCTTTTCCCCTTTCTAATTGTGTGGCATGGGCTCCCACCACTTTCCTAGCCTGTATAGGCTGTTCAGCAAAAAAAAAAATTAATTGTGATGACTATACATGAATGTTAACTTGTGTTGAAAACTTGCAAAAAATTAAATATAGAGAATGACATTGATTTATGATACTCCCTCTGTTTCAAAATAGTTGAAACGTTTGGAAATTTGGCATCATTCACACACGCACTTTGAGTTAAAGTTTATCATAGTTATACAAGTTAAAATATAGCCAAGTGAGATCTTGTTAGATTCGTCTCGTCGAGTAGTTTTTAAATATCGAACTTTTATAATTTTTTACTTGTAGCAAAATTGAGTTATTAATAATTTAAAAAGTGTATTGGACTGCATGCATTGTGTGTCCGTTTCAATTTTTGAAAACGAGCATTAATGTATGACCGGTTTCCTCATAATTTAACTCCAATTGGTGAAATTGGATGGCGAGATATAATCTTCTTTTTTTTAAAAAAAAATCCGACTTGTGAGTACAAAAGTCGAGGAAATTATGATCATGAAGGCAAAAAGTAGAGAGAAACTAATTTGTGGGGAAAAAATTTCCTACAACTAGTATATTTTTCTAATATTCCTCAAATGCAATTGAAAGTTTCCGCTTAGCCAAAAAAAAAAAATTTGAAAGTTTCCATTAAAAGTATGTACTATATGTAATGCGTGCACGTGTATATATATGAAGTACAGTATATTATTAAAAAATTTGCTACAACTAGTATATAGTATTTATATTCCTCAACTGCAATGGAAATTAAAGTTGTGATGGACCCTACCAACCCCAGTTGACTTGAGTGTATTGTAGTTATAGTCGCTTAAGCAAAATATGGGTTTGAGCCTTATATATGTAAAAAATTGCTTTGTGAGAGGAGTTATTCATTTCCCATGCAGATCATCGAGAATTAGTCTTAGGTCCAATGTGAGCTGGGAATACCCAATAATTCACAAAAAAAGTTGTGATGGACCCTCTGGATAAGTGGGTGCCAGTAGCATCGATCAAGTCTTCTCCTCGCAAACACTGCAGCTTGGAGATGGCTACCCAGCCCTGGTTCACTACATTTTGGCTTCATCATCTCCGAATGATAAGTTTGCTTTTTTTTTTTTTTTTCTATCTAGAATATCGTCTATATGTTCTGTCCTCATATTGCAGGAATCGCCGCACTTCTTAGAGCCATACATCATACTTGGAGTAACACGGCTATAAGATCTTCTTCTTTTTAATTTTGTAGTCAGAATAACGCCAAGGGTGGGATAAGAATTTGGCATAGTGGTCAAGTCTATGACTTTCAACCTTTAAGTTGGGGGTTCGATTCCCCACCCGGCTCCTTATCCATCCCCTTTGTAAGTTGTGTGGCATTAACTTCCACCACCCATTTCCTAGCTGTTGAGAAAAAATAAAAATAAAATAATGTCGGGGCGCGCAATATACATGCATGGAATGGGTAGAAAGAGAATTTTCAATAATTGTGATGACTAAGCATGAATGTTACGTTGTCATGAATACTTGCAAAAAAATAAATATGGAGAATAACATTGATCTATGATATGAAGAGCACGTTTGGAACACTGTATAGTATTCCCTCCGTCCCACAAAATTTGGTCACTATTCCTTTTTGAGGTGTCCCACGAAATTTGGCCACTTTCCATTTTTAGATAAATTAAAATAATATAAGTTTGATTAGAATTTTAATTATTGTCAAATTACATTAGAAGTGTTTAACTATTCTGCATAAATTCCAATGCACTTTTATTTTTCTACGCAAATTCCCTAGCATTTCTTTAATTCTTAATATTTCAAAATTAGTACAAATAAAAATTGTATAAAATATATATTATAAAACTACACGATTAGACGATTCTAACAAGATCACACTTGAATACTTTTATCTAATTATGTCATTACATAATATTAAGTCAAAGCTAAACAATAAACAGTATCAAAATTTATTAGAATCTTAGACACAAAATACCTACACCACTTTAACTACTAAACCCCACTACCTAAATTACCGTCCCCAAAAGAAAGTTATCACATTTCACAGGACGGAGGGAGTATAATGATATATTGTAGTATTATTATTTTTTTATTTTTTATTTTTAATTTTTTTAAGAGCCATTGAAGGTCTGGAAAAGGGTGGTGGGAACTCATGTCACACAAATTAAAAAGGGGAATAAAATGAAGGAATAGGGGGCCGGTGGGGATCGAACCTCCAACCTTCTATTAGAAGCCTAGGGACTTAACTACTTGAGCTAAGTCCTCATCCCCTATTGTAGTATTATTTAATGAAGGTGTATTGTATTATGATGTATTGTACTCCCTCCGTCCCATTATTTATGTCTCACTTTCCTTTTTGGTCCGTCGCAACACCTTTGCCTCATTTCTATTTCAAGAAATCATAAAATATTAATCACCCACCTACACCGATCACATCATATCAATAATAAATAGACTAAATTTTAAATCCACTACCATAAATAAATTTTAACTCACAACTATCATATCATACATAAATAAATCAATTAAAAATTCAAATACATTACAATCACATTACATAAAATACTAATTTACTCTTACTTTAAGCACTAATCTATTCTTACATTAAATACTAATTATCCCCACATAAAATACCATGCCCAAAAGTTTTGAGACACTTTTAGTGAGACGGAGAGAGTATTAAATTAATGTTATATACCGTGTTTGACGTTGATGTTGTATTACATCATGATTAATTATATTTTAAACAATTAAATAAAAAATTATTTTTTCTGATTAATTAATAAATAATAAATATATATTTAAAATAATATTATTTTAAAAATAACTAAATCAAAAAATAATTAACATTTAGTACCTAATATTTTAATAATAATAATTAAATAATTACAATTAATATATTGATAAATAAAAATAATAATTAAATAATTAAAAAAATAATTAATATAGTAATAAATAATATATAAAAATAATATTATTTTGATATCACAATGGAGTATTTAAAAGTTATGAGATGAACAAGGAAAAGAAAGAACCTCGAATTCTTCACTACTTGGACGTTTTCACCGATTATACTCGTGCTCTTTTGACCATGGAGTTGATGGGTGTCTTCTATCCCCGAGCTTAGTTTTCCTTTACATGTTTCCTCCTCTCCCTCCCCATGTTCCGTAGTTTTTGTTAGTTTTCTCTTTGCCGACGCATGTTGCATCATTTCAAAAAAAAAAAAAAAACAAAGAAAAGAAAGAAAAGAGAAAGAATAAATAAAAAATAATACACCCATAAACCCGCCCTCCAACAAGGTATTAAATAATACATCAAACTACTCATTAAAATAATATATATACATCTTTTGAAAAATATCAAATATAGGATAGCATTATTTTTAGTACAAAAAATTAATATTGTATGCCCCAATTATACATCTAATACAACGTGACAAACGTACCTTAATGTATGAGGTTAGTGTCTTACCATTTTTTGTCTTGATCATATTCATACTTTTGTTTTCAATTTTGGTCCCATATGGTAATATATTTTTCTTTTTAATGTTCTTCCATTAAATTTGACCATTTATGTCAAATTTTTTGGTTCACATTTAACTTTCATGTCTCTCATATTCTCCCACCATCCATTTTTTAAACCTGTTTAGATTGTTAAAAAAAAAAAAAGGGAAAAACTTGCATCTCTCCACTTTCTAGTCCCGTGAGTTAAAGTTAGCCTCCATTTTGGACATTGGGGACTTACCCTAGTGGTCAGGTCTCCATTCTCTCAACCATAGGTTGGGTGTTCGATCCCCACCCGGCCCCCTATCTCCTCCCCTTTATCCCCCTTTATAATTTGTATGGTTTGGGCTCCCACACACATTTGCCGACACATGAGTGTCACTATTTACCAAAAACAAGTTAGCCTCCATTTCTGATGATTTTATTTTTTTGGTAAGCCAAAATCCCTTGCTTGCACAAAATTAAATATGGAGAATATAATGACAATAATACATATCTATATCTATATCTATATAATACTCCCTCCGTCCCATTCCAAATATCCTACTTATTATTTTTGGATGTCCCATAACAAATGTCTTTTTTCTATAAATAGAAATAATTTTTCCCTCCAACAACTATGTGGACCCCACCATATACTTACAAACTAACTCTACCTTAATTCTCGTGCCCAACAGTAACAAGACACTTGGAGTGGGACGGAGGGAGTATATAAAAACAATATCCCTTATGAACAGTAACCTACCTATTTCCTCAACAATAACTTTATGCACGCAATCCAATACATATTTCTAATGATCAATAACTCATCAATAACTCAAAATGTGTACAATAAAAAATTCTAAAAATTCGATATTTTAAAACTACATGATGAGACGAATCTAATGAGATCCCACTTGACTATGTTTTTTTTTAAATATAGATGTGGTATAAGTATTAGTCAAAGTTGAATAATAAACAGTAGCAAAAATCAATTCATTTTCACTATAAAAATGAAGGAATTATGAAAAATAATAAAAAATATTAAAAAATATAGTGCACTTTCAAAATATAGGAGAACCAAATTTGAGCGAAATTCACGTTAGATAATTTAATTTCATTAGTTATTATAAATAAAAAAAATAGTACCAAATAAAAGATATAACAAAAACTTTATGGGTTGATAGTTGAATAATAAACAGTAGCAAAAATCAATCCCTTTTCACTATAAAAATGAAGGAATTATAAAAAAAAAATACACTTTCAAAATATAGGAGAACCAAATTCGAGCGAAATTCACATTAGATAATCATTAATTATTATAAGAGGTAATAACAAAAATATGCCACCAGAAGGAGTCATTTCCATTTTTGGGCCATGATATTTTGATTTAGGAAAATAGGCCACTAGAAGGATTTCGGGCATGAATTTAGGCCATTGGGCTGGAATTCGGGCCGCGATGGCCTATATATGAAAATAACTATTTCTTGTGGCCTATTTTAGTTTTTTTCAATTATTTTTTATTTTATATAATTAAAATAAATAATACTCATTCTGTGTCATTATTTATGTCACACTTTTTTTTTTCTTGTTCCAATATTTTTATTTCATTTTCATTTTAAAAAATAATTAAATATTAATCGTCAAACCTACACGTCTCCTCATATTAATAAATAAATATATTAAACTTTCAAATTACCCACTACCATTAATAATTTCAGTCCACCCTATAACCACATATCAGTAAATCACAAATAAATAAATTAATTAAAATTGTGGGGTTGAGCACTTACTCCAGTGGTAAGTCCCCCAACTTCAACCTATAGGTTGGGGGTTCGAAACCCCACCCGGTCCCCTATTTCTCCCCTTTGTAATGTGGCTTGAGCTCCCACCACCCGTTCAAACCTTCAATGGCTCCTAAAAAAAAATTAAAATTATAACTCATTACAATCACATTATATAAATTTTAAGTTACATTTTTTTAACACTATTAATAGGACAGTGGGAGTAATATAAGAAATAAAATAAATATTTTTTTTTGCGAAACAGCCAATGAAGGCTAGGAAAAGGAGAAAATAAAATAAATATTAATTCAAATATATTATTAAATAAGTAAAACAAATACATAATCAAATAAATTATAAAGTAAAAATAAACATGTTTTATTATAAGTATCCCAAAATTTTCGGACATTATATTTTATGTAGGAATAATTAGTATTAAATGCAAGGATTTTTTCGGACATGGATATGTTTGGCAATTAATATTTAAGTATTTTTAAAATGGAAATCAAAAAATGTTGGATCAAGAAAAAAAGAAAGTGGGACATAAATAATATCACAGAATGAGTATTATTTATTTTAAATACATAAAATAAAAAATAATTGAAAAAAACTAAAATAGGCCACCAGAAAGAGTCATTTCCACTTTTAGGCCATCGTAGTCCGAATTCCAGCCCAATAGCCTAAATTCAGGCCCAAAATCCTTCTAATAGCCTATTTCCCTAAATCAAAATATGGTGGCTCAAAAGTGAAAATGACTCCTTCTGGTGGCCTATTTTAGTTATTATCTCTTATTATAAATAAAGAATACTACCAAACAAAGGATATAATAAAAACTTTATGGGTTGATATTATATTTATTCTTTAAATATATTTATTTAAATATTATATTATATTATATTTATTCTTTAAATATAATTTTAATATTTGTTAGTATTCTTAACCAATACTCTATTAATTAAAATTATAGTTAAAGAATATATTGTAAGTTATTAATAAGTATTTATAGATTGATATTATATTCTTTAATGAATAGCAAATATTTGTATTAGATAAATTAACTAAATTAGACAAAATGCAATACGGAAACAAGTAGATAAAACTATGGTCATTTTAATTTGTCAATGGATTCATTTACAAGAGTATTTTTTTAATATTTTTCTAATTTAATTTGGAGATATCTACATTTTTATGAAATTTCTAATATCTTAACGCTTTAGAATGTGAATCAATATCAATAATCAATTATCAAGTACAATACGATTTCATGTACTATCTTTGTCAATGTATGACATTAGAGCCGTGAGTAGAAAAAATTATATCTTTGCTTTTTCATTTTTTTGACCTTTCAACTATTGTTTGTAGTATAAGTATTTTTTAAGATACTAAATTGTATATATATTAATATTGGTAATGACAAATGTTGGTCGATTTCTATGAAATGTATAGATATACTTATGTAATGCTGAAAATAGTTTAAGGAAGTTGGGGAATGTAATCAACATAATAAAATTGAACAATTCTATTTGTTAAATTGGATAATTTTATTCATATTGTTCATAATTTCCGCCAATTGGGCGGTGGAAATACTAGTAATATATAAAAACAATATACCTTATGAATAGTAACATACTCTTATGAACAGTAACTTATCAATTCTCTCTCACAAAAATCCCCTTATGAACAGTAACCTACCTATTTCCTCAACATTCACATTCTGCACGCAATCCAATACATATTTCTAATTATCAATAATTCATTAATAACTCAAAATGTGTACAAGAAAAAATTTTAAAAATTTGATATTTTAAAACTACATGATGAGACGAATCTAACGAGATCACACTTGACTGTGTTTTTTTTTTTTACATTGATGTTGTATAAGCATTAATCAAAGTTGAATAATAAACAACACCAAAAGTCAATCCTTTAAAATGGAAATGAAAAAATGTTGGATCAAGAAAAAAAGAAAGTGGGACATAAATAATATCACAGAATGAGTATTATTTATTTTAAATACATAAAATAAAAAATAATTCAAAAAAACTAAAATAGGCCACCAGAAAGAGTCATTTCCACTTTTAGGCCATCGTAGCCCGAATTCCAGCCCAATAGCCTAAATTCAGGCCCAAAATCCTTCTAATGGCATATTTCCCTAAATCAAAATATGGTGGCTCAAAAGTGGAAATGACTCCTTCTGGTGGCCTATTTTAGTTATTATCTCTTATTATAAATAAAGAATACTACCAAATAAAGGATATAACAAAAACTTTATGGGTTGATATTATATTTATTCTTTAAATATATTTATTTAAATATTATATTATATTATATTTATTCTTTAAATATAATTTTAATATTTGTTAGTATTCTTAACCAATACTCTATTAATTAAAATTATAGTTAAAGAATATATTGTAAGTTATTAATAAGTATTTATAGATTGATATTATATTCTTTAATGAATAGCAAATATTTGTATTAGATAAATTAACTAAATTAGACAAAATGCAATACGGAAACAAGTAGATAAAACTATGGTCATTTTAATTTGTCAATGGATTCATTTACAAGAGTATTTTTTTAATATTTTTCTAATTTAATTTGGAGATATCTACATTTTTATGAAATTTCTAATATCTTAACGCTTTAGAATGTGAATCAATATCAATAATCAATTATCAAGTACAATACGATTTAATGTACTATCTTTGTCAATGTATGACATTAGAGCCGTGAGTAGAAAAAATTATATCTTTGCTTTTTCATTTTTTTGACCTTTCAACTATTGTTTGTAGTATAAGTATTTTTTAAGATACTAAATTGTATATATATTAATATTGGTAATGACAAATGTTGGTCGATTTCTATGAAATGTATAGATATACTTATGTAATGCTGAAAATAGTTTAAGGAAGTTGGGGAATGTAATCAACATAATAAAATTGAACAATTCTATTTGTTAAATTGGATAATTTTATTCATATTGTTCATAATTTCCGCCAATTGGGCGGTGGAAATACTAGTAATATATAAAAACAATATACCTTATGAATAGTAACATACTCTTATGAACAGTAACTTATCAATTCTCTCTCACAAAAATCCCCTTATGAACAGTAACCTACCTATTTCCTCAACATTCACATTCTGCACGCAATCCAATACATATTTCTAATTATCAATAATTCATTAATAACTCAAAATGTGTACAAGAAAAAATTTTAAAAATTTGATATTTTAAAACTACATGATGAGACGAATCTAACGAGATCACACTTGACTGTGTTTTTTTTTTTTACATTGATGTTGTATAAGCATTAATCAAAGTTGAATAATAAACAACACCAAAAGTCAATCCTTTTTCACTATAAAAATAAAGGAACTATAGGGAAAAAAATATAGTACACTTTCAAAATATAGGAGAACCAAATTTGAGCGAAATTCACGTTAGATAATTTAATTTCATTAATTATTTTAAATAAAGAATACTACCAAATAAAAGATGTACCAAAAACTATATGGGTTGATAGTTGAATAATAAACAGTAGCAAAAATCAATCTCTTTTCACTATACAAATGAAGAAATTATATATATATATATAAACAAAACATAATGCACTGTCAAAATATAGGAAAACCAAATTCGAGCGAAATTTACATTAGATAATTTAATTTCATTAATTATTATAAATAAAGAATACTACCAAATAAAAGGATGTAACAAAAAACTTTATAGGTTGATATTATATTTATTATTTAAATATAATTTTAATATTTGTTATAATTCTTAACCAATACTCTATTATTTGAAATTATAGTTAAAGAATATATTGTAAATTATAATAAGTACTTTATAGATTGATATTATATTCATTGATGAATAGTAAATAATTAGATAAATTGCAATAGAACAATAAGTTGATGAGCTATGATTATTTTAATTTGTCAATGGATTCATTTACAAGAGTATTTCTTATATTTTCTAATTTAATTTAGAAATATCTACATTTTTATGAAATTTCTAATATTTCAACGTTTTAGGATGTGAATCAATATCGATAATAATCAATTATCGATTACAATACGATTTCACGTACTTTCTTTGTCAATGTATGAAAATAGAGTCGTGAGTAGAAAGATTTTTATCGTTGCTTCTTAATTTTTTTGTCCATTCAACTATTATTTGTAGTATAAGTATTTTTTACGATACTAAATTGTAATATATAAATATTGGTAATGATATATGTTGGTCGATTTCTATGCAATGTATAAATGTAATCATGTAATGCTTAAAATAGTTTAAGAATGTTGGGTAATGTAATCGACATAATAAAATTGAACAATTTTATTTGTTAAATTGGATAATTTAACTCATATTGTCCATAATTTCCGCCCATTGAGCGGGAGAAATACTAGTATAATTAATATTAACATACCGTTGGTGGATCATTTAAAAGTATACAGTATATACATTTAATATTCTTCAACTGCTTTCAAATTGATCATTTATAGAAAGAAAGATTTTTTTTTAAAAAAAGAAAAAAGAAAAAGAACACGCTCAATTAATTATACGTATATATTGTGTAGCATGGACTCACACCACCCTTTTCAGGCCTTCAATGGCTCATCTAACAAAATAATTATACGTATATAAAGGGAATTTAAATTAAATGAATAAATAATATTTTCCAAGATTTCAAATATTGAAGAGGATTATGCTAAATTTAAAATAAATGAATAATTATTTTCATATATGTATATATATTGTTGATAATTTTTATTTTTAAACTATATTTAAAATTTATTTGAAAAAGGTTTCAAAATATAGATTCTACACCATTCTCTCTCTCTTTGCTGAACAACCTATACATGTTATGAAATATACATATAAATAGAGATAAATATAGCATACATAAGAATATAATATACTTCTAATATATATATATATAATATGTGTAAACGAGTTAAGGGGTCTAGTTCGAATTCCGGATTTCAATAGATCAGGTTCAAAAAAAACCAACTCTACTCAGAAATGACAATTCTAGTTTTTGGTTCAATTATTCCGAGAAATTCTAATTCTCACCCTCTTTCGACATCTAAAAGTCAGAAGTATCTAAAAAGACCAATTTTGTTTTCAAAAGTTGGTAAAAAAAAAATGAAAATATGTAGTCTTGGTACAAAATTGTGGAAAAAACTATATATTTTAGTATATTGTACCAGAAAGAGATCTAGAATAGTAATTTGATCATTTTTTTTTTAAATTTAGCTGAACAGCCGCTAGAATAGTGGTGGGATCACATGCCACACAAATTAAGTAATTTGATCATTTGATGTAACAATTTAATATTTAATTATTTTATTACAAATATGTGCATATATATAATATGTAAGTGGATTTTGTAGGGGCTCACGATCCAATAGGCAATAACTCCCTTTGTTTTATTCTGTTGAATAATATTGTAGGACATAGTTGGTAGTTGGAATATTAATTTTACTCTGGCTCCTCAGTCCCCACTTCTATATAAATGGTGGAATATCATGAACTAATAACAATCACCACCAATCATAAAATTGATTACATTCCCAATAGTTTTGTGATAATGAAAAACCTCTTGGGGAATACAATCCTCCTTTTGGTTCTCAGTTATTTCTTCTTGGTTTCATATGCTCAACGACAGGTTTAATTTTGTTGGTTTGCTACAATATTAATTATTCTTAAGTTCACTGTTTAATTAACATTTCATGTCCTGTTTTATGGAAACCTGCAAATGGCCATCTGTTTCACATATAACTGGTAAATATTCTTAACATTTTTTTTTTTAAAAACTAGCCATACATAGTGTACTTGGGAGAGCATACCAAACAGAAAACCGTGCAAGAAATCGAGGAGGAACATCATTCTTACATGCTGTTTGTGAAGAATTCATTGGAGGAGGCAAAATCAAGCATTATTTACAGCTACACTAATGTCATAAATGGGTTTGTTGCATTCCTCACTCCACAAGAAGCTACTGCCATGTCAGGTCCGTTATTGTTATTGAGACATATATATGTTAATTGTTTCTCATTCTTAACAATATACTCCCTCCGTTTTTTTTTTTAAGTTTACCATTTGCATAGTAAATACTATTCATTAAGTAACTTTGATTCAATTTTTTAGCACGGTTATATAAGACAAAATATAGTCTAATGAGATGTTGTTGGATTCGTCTAATCGTGTAGTTTTTTTTTTTCGAAGAAAAGGAGGGTCCGAAGCCATTTATTCATAAAAATGATACAAATGTGACAAACCCATAATGTCATGATTCAAAGCATCCCGAACACAGTCGGGGGGACGAGTAACTAATCGTGTAGTTTTTATAATATCAAATTTTTATACTTTTTACTTGTATATATTTTGAGATATTAATGATTGAAAGTTGTGCATTGGATTGCGTGCTGTGTAGAAATGGACAAGTTATAAAAAAACGGAGGGAGTAATTTTTTAAGAAAGTTGGTAACTAACATGGTAGTATCATATAAGTCTCGTATTTGAGTCCCCCGCTTGATACTGCAACTTTAATATTGTAAGAAATATTTGGAGAAAAAGATTATTGCATAACTGTTGACGATGTTGATAATTTTGTGTGCAGAACTGGAAGGGGTGATTTCAGTGTTTGAGGATCAAGAGTATGAGCTCCACACATCACGGTCATGGGAATTCGTCAGCTTACTCGAATCCAACTGGAATCCTAATAACGCTGATGAGCTTGATCAAGGGCTACTACACAAAGCCAACAGCGGGGCAAATGTTATTGTTGGGGTTTTGGACTCTGGTAATAATTAAATATGCTTCAATCTCTCAACAATTAATGGTTCTTTTAAATGTAAATGTGTTATGCATACTCTCCAAAACAAAGCTCATTATACTATTGACGATCACAATTAAAATTAATGCTACTAGAAAAAGGTACCATAATGAAGTATATCCTCTCCTCAATTTGGTATTTCCTCTGTTTTTTTTTTTTTTTTTTTGCTACGGACCCACACAGCACGCAGTCCAATGCACATTTTAAATTATTAATAACTTAAATTCGATACAAGTAAAAATTCTAAAAGTTCAATATGTAAAAACTATAAGACGAGATGAATCTAACAAGATTTCGCTTGCCTATATTTTAACTTGTATAACTATGATAAAACTCCAAGTCAAAGTGTTTGTGTGAATAGTGTTATTTTTACAAACGTAGCTATCTTTTCTAAACGGAGGAAATACTATGTTTACATATATTTATTCTTGGTGATTGTGAGTTATATAGGGTGGAAATATAAAAATTTAAAATATATGAACCTACATACGAATTATATTTCCCACCCAAACTTATCCATCCCCTCCATTCCAATTGATTCCATTGGACGTTCACAACTCTAAATTTTCAAATCAGATGTTGGATTTAAGGTTGATCGATTTTAATTTGAACTTCCAAAACTGGGAATTTAGGTATGGAACGTCAATTGAGTCGATTTGGGAGGGGTATAAAACACCTAGAACACTATATACCTTCGCTTAAAAGATGAAAAAAGTATCTAAAATGTCATTATTCAGACTTTGTAAAAAGACGTAAAATTCCGTAAATATTGTACCAACTTGTGAAGAGAAAATATATACTACTGCACTATTGCAAGTCCTATCTTCAATTAGCTGACTTTGGATGATTCTATATGATTCGTTACAAGGCTAAATAAAAAACAGTAAAATGATAGTGAAAGCAGAGATTAATTACAAATTACAAAACTTATGTTGAGCTTACTTTCAAAATCATTCTCTAACCTAACAAAATAAGGCCCCAAAGTTAGCTAGTTGAAAACGTACTTGCAATGTAGCATGAATGAAAAAACGGAGGGAGTATAGTATATATCATGAATATATGAATATTCTCTTGAATAAGATTATGCGGTTTAGTTTATTTAATTCCCTCCTCATGTAGTTATAAATTTGTTATATGGACAAAAACATGCGTTAGGATGGAATGCGTAAATTAATATAATTAAAAAAAATTTCTTTTAACTTACTTTAATTATTTTTAAAAAATGATTTGGAGTTTAGTAATAATATATTTATAAATTTATTATAGTTAAAATTATGAGAATAATATAATTCTACCATGATTATCTTTCGATAGGTATATGGCCAGAATCTGAAAGCTTTATTGATACCGGGATGGGTCCAATTCCATCATCATGGAGAGGAACTTGTGAAGCTGGCGATGAGTTTACCGCGGATAACTGTAACAAGTAGTTCTCCAATTTTATTAATCTACGAGCCGATCGATAGTTTTTTTTTTTTAAAGAAAAAGTTAGTGATAAAATTATACTATTATCTCATAATCCTTAATGAAAAATGGGAAGTAGTACAATAGAGGTACATAATGGGTATTAAACTTATGATACTTCACAAAATACTGACATATAAGTTTAATTTTTGCAGAAAAATAATTGGGGCTCGTTTCTTTGTGAGTGGTTACGAGGCTACATACGGAAGAGTGGATCCTACTGTGGATTACCGATCACCGAGGGACAAGAACGGCCATGGAACACATGTTGCATCAACCATAGGTGGTACTAGTGTTCCCAACGCTTGGTCGGTAGGTGGATTTGGAAACGGCACCATCAGAGGTGGGGCTCCTCTTGTTCATCTGGCCATATACAAGGTCTGCTGGCGGACTCCGGCGGCCGAGGATAGTAATACGTGCATGTCAAGTGACATCCTTGCTGGATTTGACAGCGCCATAAGTGACGGTGTTCATGTGATCAGTGCCTCCATAGGGACGACCGACACTAGTAGTCCATTTTTCCAGGATACCAAAGCCATTGGATCCTTGCATGCAGCAAAACAAGACATCGTGGTATCTTTTAGTGCTGGAAATTCAGGTCCGACTCCAGAATCCGTGGTAAATTTTGCGCCGTGGACCCTCTCCGTGGGGGCCAGTAGCATCGACCGGGTCTTCTCCTCGCCAGTAGTGCTTGGAAACGGGAACCAAGCCCGGGTTAATTCCTATCTAAGATATCAAACAAATCATTTTATACTATATGGAAACATATACTGCATGAAATTTGTAGAGAAATTAAAACAGACACTAAATGGCGCTTACTTACTTTTTCGATTGTTTTTAGGGAGAATCAATTACGCCATTTGTGGAAGCCACTTACCCTATTGTTTACGCAGGAAATATAGAAATTCCAGGCACTACGACGAGACAAACATCTGGGTTAGGCCTTGCTGTACCACCAATACTTTGCTTGTCTCTAATTTATAATATTATCATCATGTCCTTTTTGTGTATTTACATGACAACAAACACAATACTTCTTTATCACCAGCCTTTGCCTTCCGGGTACACTGTCACCTACGCTTGCAATAGGGAAAGCAGTTTTCTGCTTCGAGGGAAGTCCTTCCAAAGCAGACGAAGTGAAAAGAGCTGGAGGCGTTGCTGTTGTGCTTGAAAATGTCTATGATGGAATTGGTGTATCCGTCCAACGTTATTCACTGCCAACAGTTGTTGTGCTTTTCAACGAAACTAATATTGTCTTTAGCTATATTCGTAGTGTTCCGCAACCCACCATAACCCTCAGCCCTGGAAACACTCTGATAGGTGCAAAGCCAGCTCCATTCATGGCGCCTTTTACCTCCATGGGACCCTCCAGATTCCAACCCAATATCCTAAAGGTGCATTACTAGTATATTACTGTTCAATATAAATTCCTTTGTATGGACTATGGAGAGAACTCCTTTAATTTATTAGTGATGATCCAATTATTCTGTATGTATTAATCTGCAGCCAGATATTACTGCTCCTGGACTGAACATATTGGCAGCCTATTCTCAGGCGCGGTCCAAGGATGATAAGTTTGTGTTTTTATCCGGAACATCTATGGCGTGCGCTCATGTTTCGGGAATCGTCGCACTTCTCAAGGCCATACATCCTACCTGGAGCAACGCCGCAATAAGATCTGCTATTATGACCACTGGTAAGTGGTAACACTTGTAAAATACTTATGTTGCCAACTTACCATGTTTTTTATTGAAGAAATTTAGAATATTTTTTCCCTCAATTCATTGCAGCAAGCGTGGCCAATAATGAGTTTGGAACAATAACCGATGCGACGCTAGAGCTAGCTACACCATTTGCATATGGGTCGGGCCACATTCAACCATCAGTAGCTGCAGATCCAGGCCTTGTTTATGATGCTACTTACTATGATTATATTCTATTCATATGCGCTACCCATATTGGTCAAACACTTGATCCAGCTTACACATGTCCCACTTCAGGGGTACCTTCTGCAAGCGATTTGAATTATCCCTCACTCTCTATTGCTAATCTACAAGGTGTCACGACTGTCAAGAGATATGTCACAAACGTAGGGAGCGCCACTGCCCTTTATTCTGTATCAATCGTGGAGCCCGCAGGTTACACAGTTCGAATCTCACCAATAACATTGAACTTCAGTCAAACAGGGCAATCTTTGAAATTCTATATAGTAGTTCAAGCTAAGAGTACTGTCAAGAAAGACCAATATGCATTTGGTTCTTACACTTGGACCGATGGGGTTCACCAGGTTAGAAGCCCAATCGCATTATTTACGAAAAGTCTCAAAACTATCAACTCGGATGTTGGTGTGCACAAGTTTAGACGAACTGCATTATCTGGGAAAAATGTTGTAACTACTTACCCAGATGTTGGGCTTCACTCCAGTATTTAATCTTTCAAAGAGTGGAACTGTGTCTGCTGATCATGTTAGCAGACAGCCGATGGAGTTGGGGTCGACTTGTAAGCTGTAATAAAATGTTTACCTATGAGTGCAGTAAGAATAATGTTGGCCCGGCGGGCTCCATTGTAATATGTGAATTTGTGTGTTTCAAATATCAATTGTTTGTTTTTTCTTACCTTATTATCTATTTCTTCCTTGCTCATTGCTTAGTATTTTGTACCTACAAAACTAACACCAAATTAAAAAGGAAACTTTTGAACTGGAAATGAGCTTCTTAGTTCAATACTACGATGCAACTGAATGTCAGTACCATTTAGCTTCCAATCAAATGATTATGGGATTTTTCTGGGTTGATGAAATGAAATGGCACGGTGCGTGCGTCGGGCGATATGGTGACGGCCCTCCAAAAAGAAGCAATAGTGGGTGATTTCCTGAATTTGGGTTATGATATTTTTGAAGGACATCTGGACATGTGATGTGAGAATCAGACCATCTACATTCGACATCCATATGGCAATTTATCGTGGCCCTTTTACTGTGCTCCAAAGACAAATAGACGAGAAGCCTCTGAGATCTATTAACTTCTACGCGGTATGATTGCATAATGGTGGCAACACTTTTTGAAGTTTGATTATGATTTAAGTAAATTAAGTTTGTCGACATAACTGAAGTCCCTGAAGAAAATTGAATTAAATGTCTTCATCACATGTAAGAGTAAAGACTAAAGAGTAACATATGGAGATAACATATCTTGATGGCATACAGAGTACAGACACAGGTCATTTTCCAACCATAGGGGTCTACCAAATAATACTATGTGCTTGCTGCACTTTCTTCAATTGCATAATTTAATTTCAACAGCCCCCTCTAAAAGCATGTGCAATAAATGCTGCCTTAGTCAATAATTACATTGATGATTTTATCTTCATATTCTTGTATTTATTGAGAGAGTATTAACTCATTTTAAGCTGGCAATGGGCATCACTTTTCTTGTGTTAATTAATTATTATGATTGAGGTTTACTGTATCAGCTAATATACAACTATACTGGTATGATGATCTTTCTTTTTATTGTAGTGTATTTTGAGCAATGAAATGGAGGATTATAATTAAACCTATGTGCAGTGTTTTTATATATGCTGCATCTACTGTTCATGCTAATTATTGTTGATTCCAAAGGTTCTTGATTATGAATTTGGCCAATGGCCAGGCGGTGTCTGCTATTTGATCCATCTGTACATATGGTGTCGGCAGGGATTGGGAATTGAATCCACACCATCAGATCTGGGGTGAATGGATGGTGTGGATTTGATCATTATGTTTGTGGTTGCATCCCCAAGATTAATGGGATTGGAAACTGAGGATCGGATCATTGTACTTTGACATATGCTAAAACTCTTGTAGGTTTATTAGTGGTTTACTTGCCATGACTCGGTCTGATGAAACATTTATTGCAAATCTAATGCTATTCTAACTGCTCTGCTGTCTCCCTTATGTGCACAAGTCAAACTAATTCCCATCCCCCTCAACTTGTAGAGGGTTGAAGATTTTGTTGCCCCATTTTGCCAATTGCTCCCGTTGACGTTTTTTCACGAGCATTTTTCTTAAGAATGAAGCACACATTTTGTTAGAAAGAGAATGGATATCAGGTTCCAACTTAAAACCAATTGGTAATAGCCGTACAAGTCCCAAAATAGGATTACATCCAACATATAAGCCATGAGGATGACATTCCAACATATAAGCCATGTAGGACATTGTAACACATTTTATGACTTGGTTAAGCTCGGTATAATGATTTATTTTAAGGACCGACATTCTTCTTGTTCTAAGCATGTTCTGTGAGCTAGGCCTTACTGTAATATACTTTCTTTTCCATCTGTACATTTCCAGTAGACAAACTCAGAATGATTCCAACATGGACAAACTCCTTAAATGACTGCATTTTCAGGTATGCTGTAAGAGGTACACAAGGTTTCAGTCAGTTAAAAAAAAAAAAAAATATACTAATATATTGTAAGACATTGTTGGAAACCATTTTCTTCAAGAAGTTACTACTTTGTTAGGAAGTAGTGGAAATCAACTACACTCCTCTGTTGGGGCATTCATTGCTTTGAAAATAAGACAAGGCAACTTGATTGGTGCATCGCATTTTACGCTCGAAATATAGATGAGGGAATGATTGGGCTCCACAATAATTATGTGCAGTAAATTTGTTATCTCCATGGAGACGAAGATGACCTGGTCACATAGTGTATTACTTTACCTAATTTATTTCGAGAAGAGGGCTCTCACGTTATCTCCGCGTGAAATCAATGCAGCTAACTAACTAACTCCAAATCTTGATGCAAAAGTGCTAAATCTTGCAGCGTTGGCTGTTCTAGACTCGTCACGTGTATATATATATTCATGCCTGTTCATTCCTTAAATTCATCACCCTGCAGAGTGTAGTAGCCATTTCCCCTGTTTTAACTTCAAACTTTTCTTCTTTATGTTCTGAACTTTTACCTGTTTGCCTTTTACATCTTTGAATCTTCCTATTTAGCTTTAGTTTCCATTCTCGTGTATCTATATTTCTATATTTGGACATATGTTGAGAATGGGAAGTGGGCTCGGGAGATGGATGGTGGTGGTGTGTGTGGTTTTGGCGGCTTTGAACAACGTCATTGTGGCGCAGCAAGTGCCGTGTTACTTTATATTTGGTGATTCGTTGGTGGATAATGGTAACAACAATAACATCCAATCTTTGGCCAGGGCTAATTACTTGCCTTATGGAATCGACTTCCCTGATGGCCCGACTGGTCGATTCTGTAATGGCAGAACCACAGTCGATGTCATCGGTAAGTTTCCTCCAACAAAAATGTAGTCATTGCACGTATTTTTTTAAACCTGAGAAGTGATTAACGTTACATGTTTCTGTGGTTTCTGTGCAGCCGAGCTGCTGGGATTCGACGATTACATTCCACCATACGCCACTGCACGTGGTCGGGACATACTCAAGGGAGTGAACTATGCATCTGCCGCTGCCGGCATTCGGCCAGAAACCGGTCGACAGCTGGTAAGGACTACTAAGCACTGCACATTTCAAGCATAGAGGGTAGCCATTTACTTTCCTTGTTCGATGTTTGTGTTGTCGCCTTCGAGCTGTAGATGAGAATGACTTAGAAGGATGTTTGGATGTTAGTAGATTGGCTGGCGGATATCGGATTGAAAGAGCATATTGTAAGATCTTACAGTTCTCTCTCCGAATCTATTATTTAGCGGATCCGCAGACTCCAAAACGTCCCTTAGTCTGACTCGTCGGCTATAAGCTTGGTCCACCATGTTTTTTTTTTTTAAACTCTCGACTGTAAATTAGGGGGCGCGGATAGATTTCGCGGGACAAATTAACAACTACAAGGACACGGTGTCGCAAGTGGTGGACATCCTAGGCGACGAAAACACTGCCGCGGATTATCTCAGCAAGTGCATTTATTCCGTCGGGGTAGGCAGCAACGACTACCTCAACAACTATTTCATGCCGATGAACTACCCCACGAGCCGCCAGTACTCCCCGGAACAATACGCTGATGCACTAATCCAGGACTACACCGAGCATATCAGAGTATGTCGTCAGCCGTCCATGAAAAAACTCCGAATTTCTACTCGATCAATACATGATCATATTCATCATTGTTCTTCTTCCAATCGACTTTCCAGGATTTGTACGACAATGGAGCGAGGAAATTCGTGCTGATTGGAGTAGGCCAGATCGGATGCAGTCCGAACGCATTGGCCCAAAACAGCCCCGATGGTAGAGCCTGCGTGGGGAGGATCAATTCCGCCTGCCAGTTGTTCAACAACAGGTTGCGGGGATTGGTCGCTGAGCTGAATGGGAGTACAAGGGATGCCCGATTTATCTACATCGATGCCTACGGAATGTTCCAGGATCTTATCGACAACCCCCAAGCCTACGGTAATAGTATAATGCTGATCGGCAATGTTAAATTAGGTTACCCTCTGATGAAGCAATTATTGTTTTTCCCTCCGTTTTCTAATTATTATTTTAAGTACTTTTTTGGAGTCTTGTTTAGGTTTGCGGGTGACGAATGCGGGATGCTGCGGCGTGGGGAGGAACAACGGGCAAATAACATGCTTGCCGTTCCAGCCGTCTTGCGGGGACAGGAACGGGTATCTGTTTTGGGACGCGTTCCATCCGACGGAGACGGCGAATATCGTGGTGGGGAAGAGATCGTACAGGGCGGCCAAGGGGTCGGACGCCTATCCGTATGATATTAGCAGATTGGCTCAGGAGCAGTTGTAGTGACACTAGGAATCTCTACAAGATGCTGCTGCTGTCTGTGTCTTATGTTGTAATGATCATCGATCTATAGTTTTGTTTTGTTTTTTTTTTTTTTTTTTTTTTTCTTTTGCTGGATTAAAGCCTAATTAAAGGTGTTAATTATGTTTAATTGCTGTGTGGAGGGTCATGCAGCCATGGGAAAAATGAGTTCCATGGATGCGGTTTTTAGCTTTAATCGTTGTTATTACGTATTTACGTGAATGAATGAAAAAATTGGGATTGTATTTTTCGAACATTGTAAGATAAGATTGAAAATAAAAACAAAAATGGGACTTTGGTTACATGGATTGATTGGACTCATCTTAATTTGTCATATTGTCCAATGCTCGTCTTAGTTTTCTTTTCCTTTTTATGTAAAAAAAATAGCAGAAAAAAGAAAACACGCTAGCCTTCTTTTTTCTCTTTTTTCCTTAAAACCAACTCAAGAAAAAAATTTCAATTACATAGCTTTCTATTTATCCTGAAATTGAGAAACCCAAAAAGTTGAGTTTTGACTTTTTTTAGTTTATTGTAAAGTGGATACTGGGAGGTGGGCCGTGGCTAGACCCGGCAATATGGGTAAATACACGTAGACACGACACGTACACGACCTGTGTTTTACATGTACGGGTCTTCAAAAAACAGATATGGGTCAAAACAGGTCGACCCGTTTAGTACACAAATACAATTTGGGTCAAATACAGGTTTATCTGTTTTACCCGAATTGACCTGTTTTTTACCCGAATTGACCTGTTTTTTTTATACAGGTCACATGTTATCCGAATCAGACACATATCTGTATTTTACCTGTATTTTACCTGTATATATTTAATTACAATAGAATTAAATTTAAATAAAATACGCACAAGGTAAACTTTATGTTTAATATTGGATTTGAACTTTGGATTTTTTTTTAAGTTTGAACTTTTGTATTTGAATGTTTGAAGATGAATTGCTGAGTCTATTAGGAATTTTAAGATTTGAATTATGGGAATGTAATATTTTATATTTTATTTTAAAAGTTTAAAAAGTAATTTGATATAATTTAGTAGAATAGAAGTAAACAGGTAAAATACAGGTAAACAGGTCACAGGTAAATTCGACACGCGTGTCCACATGTTCAAATTCACGTGTATACAGGTCGACACGCATGTGATCCGTTTTTGAAACAGGTCGTGTACAGGTTTTGAAATATGGGTAAATTCTAAAAACAGGTCGTGTACAGATACAGATCAAACAGGTAAACAGGTACTTGACACGTATAACATACACGACCTGTTTACCCATATTGCCAGGTCTAGCCGTGGCCTACTTATTAGGTTTGGTTAGGATAAAGTGGATATTGTTCTGTATAGGTTAGGATTCTTTACTAGTATTGGGTTGCCATATTGTTCTTAAAAAAAAAAAAAAAAAAAAAAAAAAACCAATGTCCATGATACAATCATATAGCCCGATTCCCAATTCTTCATTTAATATAATTCCTGAATGCTTTAGAAGGCCTTCTCCTCCTCGAAGGATTAAAAATGTTCGTTATTGAAGGAAAAGAAATTGACTCTTTTATTAGAAAATAGATAAATAAAGAAATTAATTTTTTTTAAAAAAATAAATGAAAGGAGGATGTAATATTCTCAATTTGTTTTGGTATTTATCTAATAATTCACCAACTAGCGATAAATACCGTGCTAGATTAATGAACGCTGCTTTTCTTGGAAAACTCCTGTGGGGTTTATTACATTGCCAAGATAAAGTGTGGGCTCGTATGCTAGGTGTTAGGGAATTAAGGATCTTCCACATAACAATTGAAGAACAAAATAAGAGATTCAAGAAAGTAAAAATGAACACAAGATATACGTGGAAACCCAAAACGGGAAAAAACCACGGACGACGAAGAAATCCACTATGAATCGAAATGGAGAGTACAATTACATCCAAAAATCTCTCATAAAATGGAATGATTCTCTCAATGGATGAAGAGAAAGATGAATTCTGATGTGGAGAAGATGTAATTTTCGTATGGAATGAAAGAGGGAATTTTCAGCCCACTAAAATGGATGATAACCACCCATTAAGAAGAAAAAACTGCTCCAGCCAACAACAGCTTCACTAGTCATGACCATGACTAAGGCAGACCTCCTATTCTGTCAAATTTCAATACTTCCAGTACTCAGCATCATGGTCATGATTAAGGGGCTTCTCCCAATCTGGAAAGTCATTGCTTAAAATCTCCAATACCAATGAATTGAGGCACAACTCTAACAATCTCCACTTTGCCGAAATTCAATCCATCAATAAAAATCTTCGTCGTCATAAATGCCCTAACGGGCCTTCAAACGCTACTCAAGCTTACCAAGTCCAAGCAATGTTGAAACTTGGCAAGACAAAGTGGTTTAGTTAACATGTCTGCAGGATTATCAGAAGTGTGAACTTTGCTTACTTGAATTTCTCCAGCTGAAAGAATATCCCGAATAAAGTGGTGTTTGGTGGCGATATGTTTGGTCTTCTCATGATAACAATTGTTCTTGGCAAGATTGATAGCACTTTGGCTATCACAGAATACAGTAAGAACTTCTTGTGCAACACCAAGCTCAAAGACCAAACCACGAATCCAAATAGCCTCTTTGACACCTTCTGTGGCTGCTACATATTCAGCTTCTGTTGTAGACAAAGCTACAACTGATTGAAGTGACGCCTTCCAACTAATAGCACATCCACAAAGAGTAAACAAATAACCAGAAAGAGACATTCTTTTATCCAAATCACCAGCATAATCAGAATCCACAAAACCATTCACACCAATAAAATCATACTTGTTTCTATTGAAGACTAAACCAAGATGCAATGAACCTTTCAAATATCGCAATATCCACTTAACAGCGTTCCAATGAGCCTTCCCTGGATTATGCATATAACGGCTCACAAGACTAACAACATATGCCAAATCTGGTCTAGTACAGACCATTGCACACATAAGACTACCAACAGCACTTGAATAAGGAACATTTGCCATATAATTCATCTCATCATCTGACTTAGGGCAATCATCTCCAGATAATTTGAAATGTGCAGCTAAAGGAGTGGAAACAGACTTACATTCTTTCATGCTGAAACGTTTAAGAACCTTTTCCACATATGACTTTTGAGAAAGGAAAAGTTTACCAGCACTACGATCTCGAACAATTTCCATTCCAAGAATCTTCTGAGCTGCACCCAACTCTTTCATATCAAATTCACTGCTTAACTGAGCTTTCAATTCAGCAATCAAAGACATGTCATGAGAGGCAATCAACATGTCATCAACATAAAGCAGTAAATAGACAAAAGATTTATCTGAAAACTTCTGAAAATAAATGCAATCATCATACTGACTGCGAGAATACCCCTGCTTGATCATGAAAGAGTCAAACCTTTTGTACCACTGCATCGGCGCTTGCTTCAAGCCATAAAGAGACTTCTCCAACTTGCAGACTAAATTTTCCTTTCCAGGAACAACAAAACCTTCTGGTTGCTGCATGTAAATTTCTTCTTCAAGCTCTCCATGAAGAAAGGTTGTCTTGACATCAAGTTGCTCTAACTCCAAATCAAACTGAGCAACTAGACCAAATAAGACACGAATTGATGTATGTCTTACAACAGGTGAAAATATCTCATTAAAATCAACACCTTCACGTTGACTAAATCCTTTAACCACCAATCGTGCTTTAAATCGAGGTTTTTCAACCCCCGGAATGCCTTCTTTTTTCTTGAAGATCCACTTACATTGCAATGAATGTCTGCCACTTGGAAGTTCAACAAGAGACCACGTACAATTCTTATGGAGACTTTCCATTTCTTCATTCATTGCCACCATCCACTTAGACGACTCAGCACAAGCAATAGCATCAGAGTAGCTGGCAGGTTCATCTACTTCGTTAATTTCTTGTGCAACAGAAAGTGCATATGCCGTCACAAACTCCTCAGAATATCTAGATGGTGGTTTAATGTTTCTCCTTGGACGATCTCTGGCAATTGCAGGACCCACTTCTTCTGTTGGAACAAGTTCAGTGGTAATAGACTCTTCAATTTGTTGATTTTCTTTTTGAGGTATTAGATCCACCTCCACCTTCTCACTAATTCCAGGTTGTTCACTTGAACTTTCTGAAGGATGAACAACATTTGATAGTGTGAATATTGTGTTTGTTAATGATATTTGTTTTGGATGTTTATGTGGTGTTTTAGTAGCACTTTACTCTTGTTGTGTTTGTTTTGTTGTTTGTAGGAAAATGGCATGGCAATGGAAAAATTTGAGCAAAGTGGAAAAGAAAGAAAGAGACATGCAACCATGACTTCCCTAGTCATGGCCATGACTAGGTAGAAGACCCAAGTCCATGGGCCCAAGCCATTACATAATTGAAAGGGACCATGCACTTGGGTAGGAGAAGAAAATGAAAGAAAAGAACAAAAAGAATAGGAGAAGAAAAAAAGAGAAAAGAACAAAGATTGAAAGGGATGGGCAAGAAAAGAAAAAAAGGAAGAAAGGGACACATCAACAAACAAGGAGGAAGAAAGAAATAAAAAGAGAAGAAGGAAGAGAAAAATGAAAGAGAAGAAAGAAGAGGAGAGAAAGAAAAAGAAGAAGAAGAAGAGAAAGGAAGAAAACTCATCCATCCTCATCTCTTCTCTTGGTTTGGTTGTAAAATCTCTTCTTTACATTTGTTTTCTTTTCTATGGATTTAGAGTAGTTTTTCATTTTCTCTAGTTTAAAGACTTGATTGAGAATGGCTTTTGGAATTTGTGAGATGATGTAATTTGTGAACTATGAAACTTGATGTTTGTTGGTATTTATGCAATTTCTATGTTTAAGGTTTATTATTGTTGAATTGGATGAATGTTTAGGGCCCAAATATTTGTCTAGTTTGATAATTGATTGCCAATTCAATTTGGGTATCCGTAATTGTACTTGAATTGAATAGGTGGTAACCGGGTTGATTAGTTCCTTCCCGGGGAATTGTGTAATCGAATTGTGAATTACTCCACGTAGGTAGTAATTGGTTCGAATCGGGCTTTTCTAAATTCTAATGCAATTGAACAATATTTTCTATGGGCGTACCTAGAAATGTTAGTTTGATTAGGGGCAATTAACGGGCGTACCTTAATTGTCTAAACTGAAAGGAAAAGTTGGTTGTCTAAGCGGACCTGACAACTATAACTGGTTTATCAATTGGCACAATGTTTATGCATCGATGATCTTATCCAAATGCCATTCCAAATCAATCTTTGAACTAGAGGTTTTTAATTCCAATACTTTGTTTTAAATTTATGTTCTTGATCTCACTCATCATTTTCATAGTTTGTAGAATTTCTTAGTTTTTAGCTCTTGTTATCATTTCCTTGTTCTCAAAATACAAAATCCCCCCTTTTAATATTGTATATATATTATGAGAATGTGGTATTCCAATCCCTGAGGACTCGACCCTTGTCACCGCTATACTATATTTATTTTGTGCTTGGTGACACAGGAATTAAATTATCTTTTGCAGCTATACGACAAGCTGCCAACATTCTTTTGAGAAGACAACAGAGCTTTCTAATCAAAAGTTACATCTCTGCTCAAAATCAACTTTTGTGAGTTATCATCAGTACACCATAAATGGTAGCCTTTTGACTCAGATGAATAACCAAGAAAAATACACCTCAAAGCTCTAGGTGCCAATTTATCATCACTAACATGTGCATAAGCTGGACAACCAAAAACACGAAGCATAGAATAATCAACAGGATTGCCTGTCCAAACTTCTTCTGGAACTTTAAAGTCAAGAGCCGAGTGTGGTGATCGATTTACCAAATAGCAAGCTGTTGAAATGGCTTCAGCCCATAAACCTCGGCGATTCCATAGTCCAGCATTAGAAAGCATACAACGAGCTCTCTCCAAAAGAGTTCTATTAACTCGTTCTGCAACACCATTCTGTTGTGGCTTCCTGGGAAATGTCTTATGCCTTAAAATCCCATGCAAGGAGCAGAAATCATTAAATTCCTTGCTACAAAACTCCAAACCTCTATCAGTTCTAAGTGTCTTCACTTTTCTCTCGGTTTGATTCTCAACAAGGACTTTCCACTTCTTAAAAGTATCCAAAGCTTCATTCTTGTACTTTAAGAAATATACCCAGATCTTCCGAGAAAAGTCATCAATCAATGTCATCATATATCTTTTCCCAGTAAAAGATGGAACTCTAGATGGTCCCCATAAATCTGAATGTATATAATCAAGAATACTACCCGTGCGATGAGTAGCTGTAGAGAAGCTTACCCTTTTCTGCTTTCCAAAGACACAATGCTAACAGAATTCCAATTTATTGATTCCTTGATCATCGAGAAATCCATTTGAACTGAGAAGTTTCAATCCTTTTTCACTCATATGGCCTAATCGCATGTGCCATAAACGAGTGAAATCTGGATCACTTAAAGAAGATGATGATGCAACAGCTGCAGTTGGATTTGTCACTATTGAGCCTTCCAAAACATAAAGACTCCCAACACGATTTGCTTTCAGAATAGTCCGAGCACCTATAGAAACTTTTAAGACTCCACCTTCACCAGAATACTTGTATCCAAGAGATTCAAGAGTACCAAGAGAAATTAAATTTCTCTTAACATCAGGCACATATCTCACATTCGTAAGAGTACGAATATTTCCATCATGAGCTTTTATCTGGACATAACCAATGCCTGCAATACGACATTGAGCATCATTTCCCATCAAAACTGTACCATTATCAGTAGCTTGTAATGATATAAACCAATCCTTGTTAGGACAAATATGGAATGTGCAACCTGAATCCATTATCCACTCATTTTGTGACCGCTTTTCATAAGTCACTGACAAAATGTGCTCCTTTCCTGAATCGGAATCAGAATTAATAACATCTGCCTCAGCTGGTTTCTTGCCTTTTTCCTCTCTTTCCTTTTTATTCTTCAACTTATAACAGTCACCAATCACATGCCCAGACTTCTTACAATAATTGCAAAATACATTCGGCTTTCGTCTCCTTGACTTAGAACGTGACTTTCTATCTCCAACATTTTTCTGAAAATTCCTCCCACGAACAAATAAACCATCTGTCTTATCATCAACATGACTATCATGATCAAATTTCTCTTTCGACAACAAATTTGATTTAACATCATCAAAAGACAGAGTATCAGAATTTCCATAAAGCATGATTTCTCTAAACTGCTTATATGAGGGAGATAATGATACAATCAATATAACAGCTTTATCTTCATCATCAATTTTCACATCAAGATTCTCCAAATCCATACAGATTGAATTAAATTCATCCAAATGAGACTGAATCGATGTACCTTTAGACATACGGATGGTATAAAGACATTCCTTCAAATGAAGTTTATTGGCAAGAGACTTCGTCATATATAGGGATTCCAATTTAATCCATAATCCAGCGGTTGTTGTCTCATGAGCAACCTCACGTAGAACTTCCTTCGACAACATCAATTGAATGGCTGTCAACGCCTTTTCATCCAAATCTTCCCAATCCCCGTCTGACATAGTGGCTGGCTTTTTACTTTTTCCATCCAAAGCCTTCTTCAATCCATTTTGAAGTAGAATTGCCCGCATCTGGATTTTCCATGTAGCAAAAGAAATCCTGCCATCAAATTTCTCGATCTCAAATTTCGCAAACGACATCTTCAATTGTAGAACACCGCTCTGATACCACTTGTTAGGGAATTAAGGATCTTCCACATAACAATTGAAGAACAAAATAAGAGATTCAAGAAAGTAAAAATGAACACAAGATATACGTGGAAACCCAAAACGGGAAAAAACCACGGACGACGAAGAAATCCACTATGAATCGAAATGGAGAGTACAATTACATCCACAAATCTCTCATAAAATGGAATGATTCTCTCAATGGATGAAGAGAAAGATGAATTCTGATGTGGAGAAGATGTAATTTTCGTATGGAATGAAAGAGGGAATTTTCAGCCCACTAAAATGGATGATAACCACCCATTAAGAAGAAAAAACTGCTCCAGCCAACAACAGCTTCACTAGTCATGACCATGACTAAGGCAGACCTCCTATTCTGTCAAATTTCAATACTTCCAGTACTCAGCATCATGGTCATGATTAAGGGGCTTCTCCCAATCTGGAAAGTCATTGCTTAAAATCTCCAATACCAATGAATTGAGGCACAACTCTAACACTTGGAAATGATTTTTCGGCAACTAAGCTTGAGGTCGTTTCTTCCCACGCCGGTAAGTCTCATTTGATCAAAGTTCTGCTCAAGGTTATTCCTTTACTTCGTGGTGGATTCTCCTTGAGACTAGGCAGTGGTACCTCTTCTCTGTGCTATTCCAATTGGTGGTGTGGATCACAGCTTACTCCTATCGTTCTCTTTGTCGCCACACAAGACATCCATTTACAAGTGAAGGATGTTGTCTCAAAAGGTCAGTGGGATTGGTCCCAAATTTATACCATAATCCCTAATGAATTACTGATCAACATTCAGGGCGCCCCTCCTCCGATTTTCCATCCTCTTCTCTCACAGATATTTGGATCTATAACAGCACCCCTCCGGCAAATACACGGTATCTTCGGCTTAGAGCCTCTTGGCTCAAGCTACGGCTGCCACAAACGATTGGAAATGGATTTGGAGGCCGCTTCTTCCCCATAAAATATGTTTCTTTATATGGTTGCTTGGGCATGGGGCTATGCCAGTCAACTCCCTTCGTTTTCACAGGAAGCTTGCTCCCTTGCCGCTGTGCCGTTTGTGGGACGACTTCCAAAATATGGAGTCACTGCCTTTTTGATTGTGCGTGGGCTCGTCACATGTGAGATCTTTTGAAGTTGCCAATTCCTACGGATTGTGACTCTATGCCTAAAGAGGCTATCCGTAGCTTTCTTCATAGCCTATTTCGCCACTTTGGGACGTTACCTTGTTGCTCTTTGGGTGATTTGGCTCGAGCGGAATCGCCGCATCTTTGGGGGTAAAATTTCGACTCCTTGGAGACTCCAGAAGGAAGTTACCAGAATTTGGGCAGATGTTGAAAGGGCCGGAGGCCCCTCTTCAGCCAATGCCAATCCTACCCGTTTCATGAGATGAAACACGCAGGTTTGCTGTTCAGTGGGGGGTTCAATCGTTGTGTTGCTACTCTGATGCGACCACCGCTATTCGCATCATTGAGCTTCAGGATGATGTTCATCCCTTTGTTGCTTTCTCCAGGAAGATCAGAGAGCTTAGGTCTTAATTTGCCATTTGCAGAATTCATCATGTGCTCCGGGAGGGAAATATGGTGGCCGATTGTCTAGCTTAGCACAGTGCTTCGGAAGAGCCCTTCTACACTACATGGGCGTTCCCTCCAGATTTCGTTCGTGGGGCATTAGCGGCGGATTCTTCCAGCGCGTGGTTCCCCGGGATCTAATTGTTTAGCTTGTTAGTTTTTTTTTTTTCTTTCCTTACTATTTCTGTTTCTTGCTTTTTATTTTTCTGTTTGTTTTCCGGCTTCGGCTTGTTTAAAAAAAAAAAAAAAGTGAAAGGAATCGGTCCACTACTTCATCAACCAAAATTTTGAATTTGAAGACGTAGATACAAATAAAGTAGGAGATTTGAAGGAGAAAAATCCCTAACACAAAGCAATTAGGTAAATATACAACAGGATGCGTGGCTTCTGTTAGCAATACGGTGCAACTATTCAACGACGACAAGCTAAAGCCACTGGTGGACGATCTCAACACTACTAATTTAAGTAAGGGCACAATTTACATACATAAACATCACGAGCGCATTTCCTCAGGGAACCTTTCGGCCATCGATCGGCATCAAAGTGGTGGATGCTCCTTTGCTGTAAGGTATCACCTAAAACGGGACTGTGCGTTCATGACTCGGTCCCATGTAGCAATAGAAATGAGTACGCCTTTGCGTAATTATTGTAATGTTAGTTTGCCTAATTTTATGGAGATTATATATATACATAATCAAAGTTAATCAACGAATAACATGAATGGTACATTGTACAATACTACTATTTGCTTTGTTTCTACTTTCTTTGATCCAAACAAAACCTAAAGAAAGTCAGGAGATGAATTAAATAAAGAAAGCAAGAGAAAAGGGGAGACTAACATATGTAGTAGTAGATGACTGTAGGGCAGTGAAAATGATCTGCTATATTAAATCGTCCGTAAGAAGGTGGCAACTGGCAACTGGCAACCCAACCCATATATCATTCATTCCAGACTTCCAGGGAATAAAAGTCAAAACACAATATTCTTCATTCATCCCTAATTGGTGTTGATAGAAAATGCAAAGTAATATGGTGCTAATTAAACATTCACCACTTAATTCCCTTATTACCTTTCCTCGATCACAACACATGAGGTGTTGATAGAATATGCAGAGTTCGTACCACTCGATCTGGTTCGTACTTCATATTATTATATTCCTGATCGAGTCTGAGCTAGTGCCCACAAATTGCTTGCTGGGCATGCCATGAAGTGGGCGGCTGTGATTCTCAAACCTGGCCTCTAATAAAAATCTTGTGCTAGAAAAGTCTAGGGTTAGGCAGTTTATAACATGCTCATTTTCAACGTTGGTTTTTATTCCTTTCCCTGTTTTAATTATTTCTACCTAACTAACTATGCAATAAAGTAAGCAAGAACCAATGCTAAAAATAGTACTACGACTACTATTTGGGAATTTGCCTAATTGCAAGCGTGCATGTTTTAGATGTGATATATTGGATAGGGTGTGATGACCCGATGAGGTTTGTTTGGTGGGTGTTAATAAAATGCGTGTTGGGTATGTAATTATGTGTGGATTACATAAAAATATTTATCATATAACACACCTTTAACATTTCAGCACCAAAATCAAATCCCTTATAAGTAATGGTGTTGTACACTTCCATTAATATATCTCAAGTAAATAAATCATATACTACCTTCGTTCCTTTTTAAATGGCACGTTTTGACTTTTGTCACTGTTCATTAAGTAGCTTTGACTCGACTTTTTAATACAATTATATAAGATAAAATATAGTCAAGTGAGATCTTGTTGGATTCGTCTAATCGCATAGATTTAGAATATCAAATTTTCATAATTTTTACTTGTATGAAATTTGAGTTATTACGGATTAAAAATGTGTATTGGATTGCGTGAAATGTGGGTCCGTAGCATTTATTTAGGAACGGAGGAAGTAGTATATAATTATTGTAATTTATATATATGCATATATTCTGAACATTATCACTACCTTAGCTTGTATCTTCAAAGTCCAAATATTACTCTTGTGCGTCTGAGAGGCCCGATAACGAAACACAAATAAACAATAAAATTTGTACCAAATAAATACACATTTAAACTTACACTAATTAATTAGTATTATTTTGACTTTACAAATAAAGCCGTGGAGTGGAGTTCAATGTAGGGGTGAGGAAAATATTCGAACCAATTAGCTGAATTGCTGAATTGAATCGAAATCGAACTCAATTTCCGGTTAACCAAGGACCCGGTTCAAATACAAATATTATATTTCAGTATTTATTCGGTTCAAATACAAATATTTTTTTCGATTAATCGAACCGAATATATTTATTGTATTTTAAAAAATTTATATTGTATAGTATATTATACATATTTGATGCATGGTATACTATATCAATAAAAACCCACATAGGTGTCAATGTAAAAAAAAAAAAAAAAAAAAAAAAAAAGCTCATATGTACCTAGCTAGCTACCCATGCATCTAGATGCTTTTGCTCTGATTTTTTTCTCACATTAAAGAACCTGGCACCTAAGTATCAAGATTATCCCAACTAGGGGTGTAAACGAGCCGAGCCGAGCCCGAATAATGGTAAGCTTGGCTTGAGCTCATAAAAATTCGAGCCGAGCTTTGACCGAGCCGATTGTTGACCGAGCTACTTCGAGCCGAGCTTTGACCGAATCGAGCCAAGCTCGAATAGTATCATTTTCATTCTCACATTTTTATAAAAGGAATTATATTTAATATATTGCATATATTTCATTATATTTTTTTTAATCTACATATTTAAATAATTTTAAATATATATATATTTAATTAATAAATTTATAATTTAAAAGTTAAAAGATATAAACAATAATAACATTTATACTTTTAATATTTCATATAATTTCTATAGTTACTTATAAATAAATATATGTATAAAAATAAATCGAGCCTATTATCGAGCTTTCGAGTCGAATAGTAGTTGGCTCGCTTGAGATTGTGAGTGTTACGAGCCGAACTTGAGCTCGAACCGACCCATTTCGAGTCGAGCTTGAATCGAATTTTGTCCGAGCCGAGCTCGAATAATTCACGAGCCTATCGGTCTCATTTACATTCCAAATTCCAACTAGGGGGCATTTGCTTACGATTAAAAGTTAAACAAGAAAGATAACAACGTACAACTTCCATACCAAGTGTCTCCTATATATACTCATGTAATTCAGACACATTCTCACCATCACGCACTGCAAATCCATTAACTATTAAGTAGTTTAGTTTCAATTAAAATATTTCATACAATAATATGGCTCATTGTAGTAGTATCACTACTACAACCTTTGTGTTTGCCACTACACTCACTGTTTTATCAGTTTATTACAGCCCCTCATCAATTCTTGTCGGGGCCCAAACCCCACAAGTTCCATGTCTATTTTTCTTTGGAGATTCACAGACGGACAATGGTAATAACAATGTGTTGGCCACATTTGCAAAGGTTAATTATAACCCCTATGGCATCGACTATCCCACTGGCCCGACAGGCAGATTCGCCAACGGACGGAATTCGCCCGATTACCTCGGTTCTTATCTTCTCCCATTCGCATTGTTCATCATTTACTTTTGTCATTGCAACAACAATCATTATTTTATTTCACTTGAAACTTTTATATATGACGCCGTCTGTGTATTTACAACTTTGACGTTAGAGTGGGAATGAGGACTTAGTCCAAGTGGTTAAGCCCATTGACTTCCGACGGAAGGTTGGATGTTCGATTCCCCACCGGCCCCCTATCCCTCCCTTTTATTCCCCTTTGTAATTGTGTGGCATGCGCTCCCACCACCCATTTCTCAGGACTTCGATGGCTCATCCCAAAAAAACTTTGACGTTAGAGCGTAGCCATAGCTAGGAACCCATACCAAGCCATATATGTATTCACTTTAATTCGATCATTTATTCAATTTGGCATGTATTTATTTATGGAAAAAAAAAAACTTATATGGTCCCATAATTTAAAAAAATTTCCAAAACTGTCCCACAAATATCGAATTAGACGAATCCGTCCCATAACTACCATAATTATCGCCGAACCCGTCCATGAACCCAGTTTATTCGCTAACCATCGCCGAACGATTCCATAACTATCCTAATCATCGCCAAACCCATCTTTCCATTATGATAGTTATGGGATGGGTTCGGCGATGATTAGCGAAAAAACCGGGTTCATGGACGGGTTCAGCGATGATTAGGATAATTATGGGATGGATTCGTCTAATTCGATATATATTTGTGGAATTCTTTTGGAAATTGAAAAAAATTATGTGAATAAATGGGTATCTTTCCATTTATTTATGCAGCTGAACTCTTGGGTTTCGGCAGCCCTATTCCACCATATGTGTCTACACCTTTAACCGACCCTAACATTGCCCAAGGAGTCAACTATGCATCGGGAGGTGCAGGAATCCTCAATTCATCAGGGCAACAGTTGGTAATTACAATTTACACCCTATATATACATATATTGTGGCATTTTCAATTCTTGTCAAAAAGAATAGTGTACCTAGTAGTCGTTTAGATGATAAATTACGGTTTTTTTTTTTGCAGGGTCAACGGTTCCCAATGGATACACAACTGTTTTTCCATGGATTAGTTAAAACTCGTATTGCAACTGTAAATGGAAGCGAGTATCTGAAGAAGTGTTTGTACGTGGTTAATATGGGCAGCAATGACTACCTCAACAACTATTTGCTTCCCGCATCGACAACTCGGGCTTTATTTCCTGATCCCGACCAATTTGCACAATACTTGATACAACAATTTTCCACACAGCTAAGGGTGAATACTTTTCAAAAGCTTTTTAGTTTGAATTCTTGGCAATTAATATAACTTTGTGGATATATATATATATATATATATATATATGTGTGTGTGTGTAGACGTTGTACAACTACGGCGCAAGAAAAGTGGCGGTGTATGGGATCGGGCTACTGGGTTGTGTTCCTGCACAGATAGCTGCGAATAATGCAAGTGGGTGTGTGGATTCCGTCAACAATCAAGTACAGCTATTCAACAACAGGCTCAAGCCACTCATCGACACCCTTAACAGCCAGCTATCTAATGCGCGATATACGTACATAAATGCCACCAACATTGCCTTAGGTGATCCGTCACTCGCCGGCGTCACAGTGGCCGCCGTTCCTTGCTGCCAAGTGTCGAATATCACAGGACTGTGCATTCCAAACTCGGTCCCCTGTCCCAATAGAGATGTGTATTCCTTTTGGGACAATTTTCATGTAACTTCGATTTTGAACAGGGCGACTGCTACAAGATCGTACAATGCTACACAGCCAGCTGATGCGTCTCCTTATGATATTAGCCATCTTGTTCAACTGTAGTAGTAAAACTATATATGTTGTCGATGCGCCGACACTGTAATGCTAACAACTCTTATAAGGTTGTGTGTTGAATAAGGCTAAGTACCACGTACAATAATGAATAAATGGAAGTTCCATGGTGTTGTTTATATAATCAATGCGACACCCAGTCATCTAAGTACATCGGCTCATCTCGATCTTAAAATCAAGTCACACATATATAATTTTCTAATTTCAACTAAATTTCCATTTCCAGTTTTTTCAAATTATGATGATAAATAAATAAATTGCAAGGTCATTAATAATCCAACCCCATAAATATAGTGCATAAATAGGAATTTCCAATTCCAACTTTTCAAATCAATAATTAATTAAGTTCATACTCCCGATTCAGTTAATGAAGCAAAGATGATGAGGTACAGATTGCTTGTTTAAGTTTCATGTTAGAAAGCAATCTATATATTGAATACATAAATCAGAAGGGAATCCAAATTATAATTCAATTTGTGAAGCAACATCAGTGGTCCAGTACTCTCTGGTATCTTAGAATGTTTCTTTGACCCTGCAGGTTGAAAAAAAATTGCCCCCCAAATAATAATAGTTCCTCAACATCAAATTATTGTTCCATGGACGACGACGATCGGTCACTGAGACATCATAAGAGAAATAAAAGGACTGGTTTTGTGTATGTTGGTATTTGGTGTAATTAATTTTTAGTTTGTAGTATATATCTTACTCCCTCCGTTATCAAATGATATTAACATTCCATGTTTTCACGCAATTCAATGCAAATGTTTAATGATTAATATCTCAAATTGAATAAAAGTAAAAATTATAAAAATTTAATATTCTAAAACTATTTGATTAGACGAATCTAACAAGATCTCACTTGACTATGTTTTATTTTATGTAACTATGTTAAAAACTCGAATCAAAGTTACTCAATTAATATTGTTTACTATACCAACGTTATTATGATTAAATGATGGAGGGAGTATTACATTGGGCAGATGGCCATATATAAATTTGCAAGATTTTATTACTTACTGATTTTCATTTCACTCAGATGGCCATCTCATGGCGAAGGCGGGAATGGAATGGAAAATAAAGATTTGGGATTTGAGGAAGTTTGAAATTGTGCAACAGATACCTGGCGGTGCCGTAACAATGGACTAATTGAGTCAGAATTGTGGCTGGGCGTGTTGTGTTCTTTCATGGTATGCTTTTAACTGCGGCCTTGTTTAATAGTAAATCTCACATTTTTTCACCACTTCTCTTGTCTCTGCTCATTGACTCATATATACATACCAAATCCTGATGATGTCAATATTTAAATATAAGTCAGCCTACTTGTCACCACCATTAGTCATTGGTATCATCAGTTCCAATTACAAACCCTCACTATCATGTAGTGGGCAACAAGTTAATTCCATGCATATTTATCTTTGGAGATTCTCAGTCCGACAGCGGCAATAACGCCTTATGGCATCGATTATTCCCATGGCGCCACCGGCAGCAGATTCGCCAACGGCGCCCAATATTCCTGACTAATTTACCTTGGTTTTTTCACTTGTTTTCTACCTACCTCTTTACTTCTTTCCTGAATAATAATCAGTTTATTTAAAACATAACTATTTATCATATTTACTGCACAATCCCGTAAATAGTTACCATGAATTAGGATAAATTATTCCAGTGCCAACCAATACTCGAGTGATACATATCAGCTAAAACCGCAATTAAAGGAGGTGAAATGGTTTGGGTGAAAAGTAATATACTTAGCTGTTCAAAACTTAAGAAATTGTTCAAAATTTATGGGATGATTTTATTTATTTATATATTTTTTACCTGCTATAGCTGTATTGTACTATATATATATCATTTGTAAGAAGGTGGCAACTGGAAACCCAACCCATATCATTCATTCCAGAGGGATAAAAGTCAAACATTCATCCCTAGCTAACTGCTGCGACCTAAACATTCATCACTGAATTCCCTTATTATACCTTTCCTCAATATGGTGTATTGGAACAATATGCAAAGTTCAAATCAATCTGGTTCAATATGCACGCATGCTTTGGGTGTGATATAATACTACTAATAAATAATGGTGTTGTACACTTCCATTAATTATTCTTGTGCGTCTTCCCGAAACTTTTTTCTTTTTCTTTTTTTTTTTCAAGGGAAAAAAATGTAAGATGGTTCAATTGGCAAGGCATTGTTTCTACGTTTATGATTGGCTGGCCGCCGTTTGAGTTTTATGGGTGGGAAAAGTTTATATATATACACATTAATGTATGAAAGGTCACATTCATAAACTCGTTTTTAATTTGGACAATAGGCCACCATAGTTTTCTCTTACTAAATGCACTCCCCTTAATATAATACTATATCTATAACTAGGGACGTTTAATCATTTTCTAACACCCTGTTCTATAACAAAAATAAGGCCCTTCATAATATTTTTTAAAAAATATATTTTCTAAAATTTATTTATTAAACATAACACTGTAATAAAAAATTTAAATAAAAAAAATAATTTTTATTTATTTTTATGTTTTGCACCCAAAAAACAAACGCCACTACAAGAAAAATCAGCTATAGCGACCGAAACCCGCGACCGTCACAAACTGGTCGCTGTCTACGACCGCCCTAACGACCGGAGCCTGTCTATCGCCATTGTAACAACCATCACAACGACCGGCGAACGAATGGCCTGGTGGGCCGTGAGTTAACGACCGTCTCTACGACCGGGTTTTGTCCGGTCGTACACTAACGACCATCTCGGCGACCGGTTATGACGGTCGCAAAATTAGGTTTTAATTCCTTCCCCAATTCGCTGTAATTCACAATCACAGACGGCAATTTTACTTGGAGAAATCCTCCATTTACCCGTTCCCTCTCCGACCGTCTCTCCGACCATCTCCTTGCGACGAACGATCTTGACCACGACCTCCGAGCCACCCCCCTTCGTCCAAGCCCGTCAGCCCGCATGTGTAAAAATCAAACTTCCCGCTGCCGCATTTCAAGAAACGCCAACGCTTCCGTCGGCTCCAGCAACGCGTCGGACCCCCTTCGAGAAACCAACGTCGAATTGGGGAGGGTTGGGCATCGCCGGCGTATTCATTTTTCTCTGGTTGTGTACTCGCCGTCGAACAGTCCAGGAGCAACGGTAATATTATTTTTTTTTTGTTCTTACTGATTCAGTTTTGCAATCCTCCAAAATCATATTGGCATTTTGTTCTTAATGATTCAGTTGTATCGAATTTGTGAGCAATTTCATATCGGTTTGAGCTTTTTTCTTCTTTTTTTTTTTGTTGAGGGACCAGTAAAGGTCGGATGATTCAGTGATAATCATGTTCTTGGTCTTTTATTCAGTGATAATCCTGTTCAAAATGGTTCATATTCAGTTCTATCGAATTTGTGCATCACCAGTTTATTTTGTTTCCTTGTTGTGATTTTGCAGTAGTACTCCAATTTGTGTTTCTGTTGCGTCCAATTTGTTTTTTGCAGTAGTGTTTTCACTTTTTTTTGGTTTGCTTGGATATGCTGTAGGGTTCTTGCAGTAGTGTTAATTGGAAATGGAATTGCTACTTCTAATATATATGGTTAATATATTTTGAGAATTGTAATAACAATGTTTTGAATGTAGAACCCGGTATCATTCTTCTTATTTTGAAGACTTTGATGAAGAGCCAAATCATATATGACAAATTGATTTATGGGAGAAGAATGGACATGAACTTAGTTTTAAAAATAAAATTCAGTTAAAAGGTTGAAATTCATGTCCCTGTAGAATCAAGACCTTGTAGCACACTATTTCCCTAAGTGAAGCATTTCCCTTGTAGCTTAAAAAAAATCCCTATTTTCGTTTAAACATTTTACCCCTATCTTAAAATTCAGTTAGATAATGGAGCGCGGTTGGATGTACCGCCCACGCGGCGGGGAGCTAACACCTGAATTCAAGCAAGGCGTGAAATCCTTTCTTCGGGTTTGTCGTGCAAACCCCGAATGTGATATAGTAGAAGGGATGATACGGTGTCCTTGTGCAAGATGTAAGAATAGATGTTATTTATCAGATAAGGAAATACTAGGACACCTGTACATGAAAGGATTTGTAGAAAATTACGAGCGATGGACTTGTCATGGAGAGCCACACAACTTTCGCCCTCTTTATGATGATGAAGCACCGTCGGGAGGTGCAACAGATAATTCAAACGACTACAGACAGATGGTAATTGACGGAATGGGGTATGGATTTCCCAATGACTTCCCAAATAACGTAGATGATGAGCCTATGCCCCCTGAGGAACCCAACCCACAAGAAAAATTATTTTATGACATGTTGGATGCAACGGACAAAGATTTGTGGTCTAGATGTAAGAAAATGACATTATTGTCAACAGTTGCAAGGTTGTTAAACATTAAATCGGAGCGCAATCTATCTGAAAGATGCTTCGATACCTTATGTCAGCTCATGATTGATACACTGCCAGAGGAGCACTCAATGGTTAAGAGTTTCTACGAGGCAAAGAAACTTCTTGAGCGCCTTGGATTACCCGTTAAGAAAATTGATTGTTGTGATAAAGGTTGTATGTTGTATTGGAGGGACGATGTGGCCTTACAGAACTGTAAGTTTTGCCATAGGCCGGGATATAAAGTTTCTAGCAATGGATCACAATTTGCAGTCAGTTATATGTTCTATTTCCCTTTAAAGAACGGATTGAAATGTTTGTATTCATCGGAGGCGACTGCGAAATACATGACATGGCATGTAGGGCATGACCATGGGGTACTGGTGAGATGTGTCTTCCATGCGACTCCAAAGCATGGAAACACTTTGACAAAATTCATCCCGAATTCGGTTCGGAGGGAGGAAATGTGAGGTTAGGGCTGTGCACGGATGGTTTCCAACCGTTCGGTCAATCAGGGGCCCAATACTCTTGTTGGCCCGTTCTATTGACACCGTACAACCTCCCCCATGTATGTGTATGAAGGATGAGTATATGTTCTTGACAGCCATAATACCTAGCAAATCGAGTCCAAAACAAAGAATTGACGTGTACCTACAACCATTGATTGAAGAGCTACTGGAGTTGTGGGACGTCGGGATCACCACATACGATGCATATAGTAAACAAAACTTTCAGATAAAGGCGGGACTGATGTGGACAATTGGAGATTTTCCAGCGTATGCAATGTTGTCTGGTTGGAGTACCTACGGGAAAACTGCACTAATGCATATAGTTAACTGCCTATATGACAAAAGGATCAACGAATTATGTAGCTCTTTACAAAATCTAAAAAATACAAAAGAAATCTTAAATTTAAAATTTTGAAAAAATAATTAATATAAATAATAAAAATATTAAAAGAATAAAAAGAAAAATACATAAATTTATTTTTAAAAAATGGGGCCCCCAAATTAATTTGGGGCCCTATGCAAAGGGGCTGTTTGCACAGCCCTAATTTATCCGGCCATGTCTAAAACAGTTTGATTAGGCGCAGAATGTCAGCATTCTGCATATGTAGAATATTGCAAGAGTGAAATTATGCAATGAGTTGAAAATATCATTACAAAACCATGCTCACACATTACCATTATAAATATCACAAACTGGAACATCGCTCATATATATTATGATCCGACAGGCGACAATACAATCTACATATACAAGTTTTGAATATTATCAATATCCTTATATAAATATAAAATTGTAATCGTATATTATAGTAACCAAAACATCACAAACAATTTGTACCAAATAAATACTCCCTCAATTCCTTATTAGTTTACACATTTAGAAATCACAAACAATTTGTACCAAATAAATACTCACTCAATTCCAAATAAAAACATCACAAACTCTCTTTTTAGAAATCAAAAAGTATTACTAAATAATTGTCACTTTACACATTTATATAATATTTTTCCAATATTATTCTTCTACTATCAATAATGATAAGCCCGGAAGAAACCAAACCTGTCATAAATTAAAGGAGGGACAAAACTGTCAAAATATACTTTTACCGTCATAATGGTAATCATTGGTTTTATTGATTTGTGTAATTGGAGTTAAAACGACATCTATAAAGGAATGAAGGGAGTATACTTTTATATTAATTAATTAATATCATATGTCCCATTTAACCTTTCTTTTTTGATTTCTGCAAATAATTCAATGCACTTTTTCAACCATTAATATCTCAATATATAGCGAAAAATTATGTAAATATATCTTCTAAAGCTACATGATTATACGATTCTAACAAGACACAACTCGACTATTTTTTGTCAAATATATACTTGTAATAAAACTAAGTCAAAATTAAATAATAAACAATGCTAAAGAGTCAAACAAGACATCTTACACGGGATGGAGGGAGTAGTATTATTTTGACTTTACAAATAAAGTGGTGTAGATCAATTGATCATTAAATAAGTACTGTGGTGGATACTAATATCGGATTATAATTACTACGACTCAAAGTTTTATTTATCAAATTAAACAAAGAATATAATCTTTAAAATTGCCAACGTCCATTTAAAGGTAAGCAATTTGCTTCATTTATAGAAAGTGTTTCCATTGGGGAATGAATTTGAACTTCAATCTATTACTGGACCAGGTGTTCAATATTGTTCTTGCGAATAGGCTATAGGGAAAAATCAAATTAAACTATATATGCATGTTAGAGAAGAATGACCAAGTGGGCTATATATCCACACCAGTGGCGCGATTCCAGGATCTTAAGTTAGGGTGTGCGAACTTGGAAAAAGAATTTACAGTGGTCGTCACATTTCTTCGAAAAAATTCATAAATCTACCTCTACTTCACTTAATATTTTTCAACATAAAATAATAGTGAACTATTTAACTTGCATCACCAATACGGTTTTACATTTTAGATTTGACAATCTTCATCACATAAACTCTTTCAACTGATTAGCAAAGCAATGCACATAATCAACATTCTGGTTTTTTTCAATATTGAGCTTTAAAATATTTATAAGCTTTTTTCAAATATGTAAATATGTTATATTAGGACATATGTATAAAAAAAGAAAATTTACATGATTTTGAAATAAGCTTAATTAGGCTTGTAAAAGGCTTAAATTGTGACCTATTTCTATTTATATAAATAGGTCAGGCTTAGACCTATAGCGTAAGCCTATCAAAGGTTATATAGGCTAGACTCAAGTCTTAGAAAACTGAAGTAGGCCTAGGTTGTTCAAATCAAATCTCGGATTAGCGTAGCCTAGCCTATTTTCATCCATATTCATTCTCGATATAAGTTCAAACTAAATGTCAAAGAAGAGCTTCGGGGGAATTTGAAAAATGGGTCTTAGTATTCGAAACATACTGTAAAACAACTACCATTTTCTCTTTAAAGATATATTGTTTGGATGCATTTACTAAATATTAATATCGCTAATATACATTACTAAAAGTAAAATAATTTTAGTAGACCATTAATTAATTAAATTATGATGACATTCAAACATACACTCCAACTAAGCTATAGATTCTTCAATACATGTTAACAAAACTTAAATGAATACAAACTAATTATTAATAATTTAAAAAAAAAAAACATTTTTTGGAAAATGAGGGTGGTTAGCTGAGCCCCTCTTTGTATTCACCACTGATCCTCACTATATTCTTCAGTAATATTCTTCAATAATGTAGTTTTACCTTTTGATTTTGGGATAAAACAACGCATAAAATACGATTAATTAATTGAACTTGGTGAACTTTAGCGTAGCTACCCATGCATCTAGCTGCTTTTGCTTTGGTTTTTTCTCACATTAAAGAACCTTCAGGTAGTGACCGTTTTTCTCACAATTTGTTACATATAAAAGTTAAATTAAACAAGAAAGATACTAATGGACAACTTCCATACCAATTATCTCCTATAAATACCCATGTAATTCAGACACATTATAATAAGTAGTTCCAACTGCAAATTTCATACAATAATATGGCTCATTGTAGTAGTAGTAGTATCACTACAACCTTTGTGTTTGCCACTATAATCACAACTGTTGTGTCAGTTTATTACAGCCCCGACAAGAAAAACCCACAAGTTCCATGTGCATTTTTTTTTGGAGATTCACAGTTGGACAATGGTAATAACAATGGGTTGGCAACAACGGCAAAGGTTAATTATAGCCCCTATGGCATCGACTACCCCACTGGCCCGACAGGCAGATTCGCCAACGGACGCAATACGCCCGATTACCTCGGTTCTTATCTTCTTCCCGTTCGCATTATTAATTAATTTATTTATATATGATGTCACGTGTGTTTTTACAAATTTGACGTTAGAGCGGAGGCACAAGAGCCCATGGCACGTCATCTATGTCGTATTCACTTTAATTCCCAAATTTGTTCAATTTGGCATGTACTATTTTATTTATGATGCAGCTGAACTCTTGGGTTTCGGCAGCCCTATTCCACCATATGTGTCTACACCTTTAACCGACCCTAACATTGCCCAAGGAGTCAACTATGCATCGGGAGGTGCAGGAATCCTCGACTCATCAGGGCAACAGTTGGTAATTACACCCTATATATAATATACATATATTGTGGTATGTGTTTGTACTCCCTCCGTCCCACCAAACGTGTCATGTTTGACTTTTTGACATTGTTCATTATTCAACTTTGACTCAATTTTATTGCAAATACATATTTGAAAAAAACTAGTCGAGTTGGATCTTGTTAGAATCATATAATCATGTAGTTTTAGAATATATATTTCACATAATTTTTGTCGTATATATTTGGAGATATTAACTGAATCAAACAAGACAAGTTAAATGTAACGGATGGACAACTATCCATCACCAAACACTATCCTCCCAACATGGCTTGTAAGGTCTGTACCGCATGTTAATTGATAAATTACTAAATTATGCAACTGTTCTTTTTGCAGGGTCATCGGTTCCCGATGGATACACAACTGTTTTTCCATAGATTAGTTAAAACTCGTATTGCAACCTTAAAGGGACGCAAGTATCTGAAGAAGTGTTTGTACGTGGTTAATATGGGCAGCAATGACTACCTCAACAACTATTTGCTTCCCGCATCGACAACTCGGGCTTCATTTCCTGATCCCCACCAATTTGCACAATACTTGATTCAAAAATTTTCCACACAGCTAAGGGTGAATACTTTTCAAAAGCTTTTTAGTTTGAATTCTTGGCAATTAATGTAACTTTGTGGATATACATATGTGTGTGTGTGCAGACATTGTACAACTACGGCGCAAGAAAAGTGGCCGTGTATGGGATCGGGTTACTGGGTTGTATTCCTGCACAGATAGTTGCGAATAATGCAAGTGGATGTGTGGAATCCATCAACAATCAAGTACAGCTATTCAACAACAGGCTCAAGCTACTCATCGACAACCTTAACAACCAGCTACCTAATGCACGATATACGTACATAAATGCCACCAACATTGCCTTAGGTGATCCGTCACTTGCCAACATCACAATTGTCGCCGTTCCTTGCTGCGACCAAGTGTCGACTACGACAGGACTGTGCTTTCCCAACACGGTCCCCTGTCCCAATAGAGATGAGTATGCCTTTTGGGACAATTTTCATGTAACCTCGATTGTGAACAGGGCGACTGCTACAAGATCGTACAGTGCTGCACAGCCAGCTGATGCGTCTCCTTATGACATTAGCCAACTTGTTCAACTGTAGTAAAACTATGTTGTCGATATATATGCCGCCACTGTAATCTATCTATCTATCTATTATTATCTATTATCTATAATCTATCTATTATCTATTACTAATATAAAAGTTATTGTCCTTATGAATAGTAATCTCTTATGAATAGTGATGAGTCCTTAGGAATAGTAATGACCCTTATGAATAGTAGAGTATAATTTATGGGTTGATATTATATTTATTTTATTTAAATATTATTTAAATACTAACAAATCCTTTATGAATTGAAATTATATTTAATATGATAAAAAAACTTTAATAAATATTTTATGGATTGATATTATATTCATCAATGGAAAATAAATATTTGTATTGGATAGATTAACTAAATTAGATAAATCACAATATAAAAATAAAATGATCAAATTGTAGTCATACATCCCACAAAATCATATCATTATGAAATTTGTGTAGATGGTACATTATATAATTTTTTTTGCAAGTCATTTCTAAATTTTAATTTATCAATTGATTCATTCACAATAGTATTTTTAAAAAATCGGAGAAAGTATAAATTATTGGTAGTGACATATTGTATATTACTCGGTTGCTGTACAATCTATACATGTATTCATGTAATTTTCAAAATAATTTAACGAGCGTGGGAAATGTAATTGCCATAATAAATTTGAAATATTTTTTTGTTAGATTTAGTTTTTTATTTACATTTTTCACATTCCCGCCCATTTTTCACATTAGACGTGAGTATAAATTGCTTTTTTAATTTTATTTTTTATTTTTTCTCCTTTTAGACTATATTGATATAGAGTATGTTTGGATGTTAGCATATTGGATAGCATATAGTGGATTAGAAGAGCATATTTTCTCACAATTCTCTCTCCGAATCTGCTATCTGCTAGCGGATCCGCTGACTCCCAAACATACCCATAGTATAATATTTTTTTAAGGAAATAAATTATAATATATAAATTATTGGCAATTGTGTATTGTTTATTGCCTGGTCGTTGTACAATGTATACATGTCTTCATAATTTTTGAAATAATTTATGGAGCTTAGAGAATGTAATCGACATAATAATGTTGAACAATTTTATTTGTTATATTAAGGGCGACCATATTGGTGAATAACCAGGTATCCGGAGGCCACATTGGACCTAAGACTAATCCCTCGAAGATCTGCACGGGCAATTAAGGGCGCCTCTCCCAAAACAGTTCTTTTGCATACACAGTGCTCGAACCCGGGACCTTGTTTAAGTGACTAGAGCCACAATCCACTCAAGCCAACTGCAGTTGGTTAGTGTCACTGTCTTAAGCGTATTTACTAATAAATATTTGTTATAATTAATTTAATAATAATATTAAAAATAATAATAATTAATTATTAATAAATTATTAATAAAAAAAATTATTTCTTTGCCAAAAAATAACAAAGATTATTATTATTAGTTTAATTTTGTTATTAATATATTTTAAATATTAATAATTAATTATAATGAAATTATTAACAACAAAAATTATTATTATTAATTTTTTAATTAATGTTTTTTAAATAATTTATTATTATTATTTACAACAATAATTTTAATCAGAATAAATATCAAATCATGTATCATATTAGACCAGACCAATTCATATGGCTTCAAAAATCAAAAGAAATATTCAGCGACTATATTATAAAGAATTCAAAAATTATTAAATTAAATTAAATATTAAAAAAAATTAATATGATTATTTAATTATATTTGGTTTTTTCGTTTATTTACTGCTTTATATATTAATTTATTTAAATTCAATTCTACATTTTTGCTAATATTAGAGTATATGACTTATAATTGTAAAAAATTGGTAGTATAATTGAGGTATATATATATCTTTCGAAATATAACCTGACAAATTTTTAATGAGAAGCGACGATTGGAATTCCCTATTAGAGATGAAAACGGTACGAATACGATCGGATAGTATCGGATACGGATATTATCCATATTTTTTCCCCGAATTCAGAATCGAATACGGATGGGCAGGATACGAATACGGTTTCAGATATTTTGGATTACGGATACAGGTTGGATATATGACGGATATGATTCAATCGGATACAGATTATCGGATAATTTGATACTTTTAATAATTATTGGTAATTTTTAATTAATAAATAATAATATATTAATATATTTGGATATCCATATTTAAAATCCGGATAATATCTTATCAATTTTCGGATACGGTCGGATATTTTCGGATACGAATACGAATGCGGATATTAAAATACGGATTCGTATTCGGATACGAATATTGAAATATCTGCCCGGATAGTCGGACAAGGATTCGGATTCTAATATAATCGGATACGGCATCGGATCGGTCGGTTACCGCTTTCACCCCTAATTATCCCTATGGGGAATCGGCAGCAATGTAGGGGAAAAATTAACATTTTGGTCCATTAAATTTTGAAATACACCAAAATAGTCCTCTTCGTTTCAATTGGAAAAATTGGTCCTCTGTGTTTACTTTTTTCTCCAATTTAGTATTTTGGGCATAATAAACCTAATTTACATATAATAAAAGAGGATTAAACCATTAATGTGGATTTCACAGCCATCTGGTGCAAGAGTTTTCCTTAGCAACGTTGCTTGCAGGATGATTTGGACATACCCAAGACTTTGGTGAAGAAAACTCTTGCACCGGATGAAATACAGGTGGAGGCTAGTGCTAGCAACTCTTATAAGCTTGTGTGTTGAATGAGCTTGGCTAAGTACCACTTACAATAATTAATGAACGGAAGTTCCATTGGATTATTATTACTATATAATCAATGGGACACTTAAGTCAAATGAAGCAACGATGGGGTACAGATTGCTTATCTTGTTTAAGTTTCATGTTAGAAAGCAATCTATTGAATACATAAATCCGAAGGGAATCCAAATTATTATTCAATTTGTCAAGCAACAGTAGTCCACTCTCTGGACGATGATAGTTCCTCAACATCAAATTATTGTTCCATGGACGACGATGATTGGTCACAGCTGAGAAGACATAAGAATGTTGGAACTTGGAAGTGTCAGGCATCAGGTGCACTTCTTTGTGACTGGCCACCAAATGATGAACAAATAACATGAGAAATAAAAGGACTGGTTTTCTACTGTTTGGTATTTGGTGTATATATTTTAAATTTGTAGTATATCTTACATTGGGCTCATGGCCATAAACTTGCAAAACATTATTAATTTTCATGTCCACTGAATATTATGATGTGGTCTTTGTAGATTTTGATATCTCACACACACAAGAACACTTTACACTTTTGATATTTAAAAAGGATAACCAAAAACGGAGAGTTGTTTAGCTAAAGCTTGCTTTGTATTTCTTACTTTGCTTCGCTCTGAGTTTTACAACAATGGAAGTACTTATTTATAGAATCAAAAATAAACAACAGACAATGAACACATGTTAATACTGTTCTTATTGTGGCTTCAAGATTTTCGGCGTGGTAGATGAGCCTCCTTATTGGACTTCGGCGATTCCTGTTACTTTTACGACATTTGAAGTTTATGCCGTTTTTCAACAAAACTCCCCCGTAAACTTCAAATACTTCTGCCATCTGTCATCCCTATCATCTTCTTGAACTTGTCGAGCAGTAGCTTCGGCAATGGCTTTGTAAATATGTCTGCCACTTTTTCTTGGCTTGCCACATGCATTAGTTCCACATTTCCGCTTTTCACATGATCTCGGATAAAGTGGAAACGAACATCAATGTGTTTGCTTCTTTCATGATTCACTGGATTCTTCGCCAATTCAATTGCGGATTTGTTGTCTATGTGAATCACTATTCTGCTTGACTGCTTCATCTCCATCTTGCTCAATATATTTCTGAGCATACAACATGACATACACACCAGGATGCTGCTATATATTCAGCTTCACATGTTGAGAGCGTCACGATCGGCTGCTTCTTTGAAAGCCAAGTAAAAGCAGTATTTCCCATAAAGAACACATACCCTGCAGTACTTTTTCGATCATCAATATCTCCACACCAATCACTGTCAGAGTATCCAATCAGCTTGTAATCTTCTGTCCTCGAGTAGAACAATCCATGTGACGATGTTCCTTGAATGTACCTGAGGATTCTCTTTAACGCCTTCCAGTGTGAATAAGTTGGGTTCTCCATGAACCGACTCACAACGCCAACACTTAGTGCAATATCTGGCCTTGTGCATGTGAGGTAGCGAAGGCTTCCAACCAAGCTTCTGTACCTTCCTGGATCAACTTGTTCTCCTTCATCAAACTTTGAAAGTTTTGCTCCAGGTTCCATAGGTGTTGATACAGGGTTGCACTTCTCCAAATTCTTTCAAGATCTTCTTCGCATATGTCTCCTGTGATACAAAGATGCCTCTTTCGGTTTGTCTAACTTCTAGACCAAGGAAGAACTTCATCAAGCCTAAATCAGTCATCTCAAACTCCTGTTTCATTCTTCTCTTGAAGTCTTCTATCATCTCATCACTGTTACCCATGAAAATGAGGTCATCAACATAAAGGGCAATCAATAAAATATTACCTCCGTTATTTTTTATGTAGAGGGCATGCTCATAGAGGGAAATCGCTCAAACCCATTCTCCTTGAAATATGCATCAATGCGAGTATTCCACGCTCGCGGTGCTTGCTTTAGCCCGTAAAGCGCCTTCTTCAACTTCAACACCTTTGTTTCTCCTGCAAGTTTCAGATAACCTGGTGGTTGCTCAATGTAGACTTCTTCTTCGAGTACACCATTCAAGAACGTTGTCTTGACATCCATTTGGAATATTGGCCATTTGTACTGAGCAGCTTGAGAAATGAGCAATCGGATTGTCTCCATTCTTGCAACAGGGACAAAGACTTCATCATAATCGATTCCTTCCTTTTTCTTGTATCCCTTTGCGACAAGCCGAGCTTTGTATCTTTCAATCTCCCCTTGTGCATTCATCTTTTTCTTATAAACCCATTTCACTCCAATGGTCTGACTTCCTTTGGGCAATTCAGTGAGCTCCCATGTGTTATTGCGCTCGATTGCTTCAATTTCTTCATCCATGGTTGACTTCCATTTTTCATCTAGTACGGCATCTTCATAGTTGATATTTTCAGAATCTGCCAACAAACATACAAGATGTACCTCTGTAGAGTCGTACAAATCTTGGAGACTTCTCATCCGGGGTTGTCGTGGCTCATCTTCTTCTTCATTTTCTTCGAAAATTTCAGGATTTGTCGGTATAATTGTCGGAACAACAGCTGACGATTCTCCAACTTTGTTGGTAACTCCTGTTGAGTTATTCCAATCCCATTCACTTGCTTCATTCACTCGCACATCTCGACTCACGATCACCTTCTTGCTTATCGGGTCATACAACTTATACCCTTTTTGTCAGTCCGTCATATCCGATAAAAACATATGCTTTGATTTTATCTTCCAGCTTCATTCTTCGCGGATCTGGTACATGTGCATAGGCTACACTACCGAATATCTTTAAATGAGAGACGGTAGGCTTCTTACCAGTCCATGCTTCCAGTGGTGTTTGATTTTTCAACTTCATGTGCGGGCATCGATTCTGTATGTAGACGGCACACAGTACAGCTTCTGCCCAGAATTCTTTCGGCATCTTCTTGCTTTTCAACATCGATAGAACCATGTCTAAGATAGTCCGATTCTTCCTTTCAGCTACGCCATTCTGTTGGGGCGAGTATGGTGCTGTCAGAAATCTTCTTATGCCTTCTCGCTCACTGTACCCTCGGAAGGCTGTCGAGGTGTATTCGCCTCCTCTATCAGATCGAATTGCTTTGATGGATATGCCAGTTTCTTTTTCAACACTCGCCTTGAATATTTTGAACACCTTGAATGCCTCGGATTTTTCCTTCAGTAAATAGACCCACGTCCTTCAGGAGAAATCATTGATGAAAGAGATGAAGTATCTCCTTCCGCTGAAAGATTCGGGAGTAATTGGTCCACATATTTCGGTGTGGATCAGCTCAAGCGGATGCTTCGCTTCATATTCGGCCTTCTTTTGAAATGAGGCTCTTGTTTGCTTCCCGAGTACACAATCTTCACAAAATTCTCCTCCAAAATCCATGCTAGGCAGTCCTTTCACCATTTTCATCTTCACTAGCTTTTTCAGGCCATCATAATGTAAGTGGCCAAAGCGGTGATGCCATAGCGACGCTTTATCTTCTTCTTTGACTTGTAGGCATTTCCCTTGCAAGCTTCTCAGGTTCAACTTGTACATCCGATTTCTCTCCATTTCGACTCGAGCTATCAGACTTCCTTGCTTGTCTTTCAGGTGCAGCGACTGATCTTTTAGAAAGGTTGAGTAACCTTTCACTGCGAGCTGGCCAAGACTCAAGATGTTGTTTTTTAGGTCTGGGACACAGTAGACATCTTGGATTGTCCCTATCAAGCCATCATTCTGTGTGAAACATATCGTACCACGGCCTTTTACTTGCACTTTTGGTGCATTTTAGAATGATACATGACCATTGTCAACTTTATGCATTTCTTTGAATAAATGCTCATCATAGCACATGTGGTTGCTTGCTCCAGAATCGAGGTACCAGGATGTGTCATTGTTGACATCATTGTGGGCCATCATGAGGACACCTCCATTTGCATTGTCTTCCACGACTAGGTTGGTTGTCTCTTCCACTCGAGTGTTGGCCCGACACTCTTTTGCAAAGTGTCCCATCTTGCCACAATTATAAAAACCCTCGTTGTTGCAGTCTTCGGCATGGTGACCATATTTGTGGCACTTTTGGCATTTGATGTTAGAGAAATTTGATCGACCGCCTCTTCCTCGAGCACGTCCTCTTCCACGCCAGTTTGCTTGGCTTACTTGAAATCTGTCTCTCTGGTACCCTCCATACTTGTTGCTTTGGATACCACGACTATGTCCATGATTCCCACGGTCATGTCCTCTCCCCCGAAAGTTTTGAGTGTAGATAACCTTTTCATCTTTAATTGATGCCTTGGTTTGGAGTGCCTGGTCGAGTGACTCCTCTTTCTTTTTCTTTTTTCTTTGTTCATGTGCTTCGAGAGATCCAGCGAGCTCTTCAACGGTGAGCACTTTGAGGTCTTTCGATTCTTCAATCGCACACACAACATTTTCGAAATCATTGGTTAATGATCTCAATATTTTCTCCACAATTCTGGCATCGGACAATTCTTCTTCATTCCGATTGAGTTGGTTTGCCACGGTCTGGACACGTGTGATGTAGTCGGACACGTTTTCTGACTCCTTCATCTTCATGCTTTCAAGTTCTCCACGAAGGGTTTGGAGACGTACTTGCTTTACCCGGTCAGCTCCTTTAAATGATTTTTCAAGGATGTTCCACGCTTCTTTTGAGGTGGTGGCGCCGGATATTTTTTCGAAGCCTGATTCGTCAACGGCTCGGAATAACATGTAAAGGGCTCCGCTATCTTTGGATCGCGCATCTTTCAACGCTTTTTGTTCTGCTACAGTTAATTTCCCGGTAATTTCTGGTTCTTCAAAACCATTTCGGACCGCGTCCCATGCATCTTGAGCTTCGAGAAGGGCTTTCATTTGAATACTCCATTTCTCGTAGTTTGCTTTTGTAAGTTGCGGCAGTGGCATTTATCCCGTGATATTCACCATTTGACCTGGATAAATAATATATATTTGTCTATTAATTTTGGCCCAGCTAAATCACCAACTCAGCCAACTAGTAATAAATTCGTCTACTATTGATTTGAATTGAATGCCCAAAGACTTGACTTGCTGCTCCTCTCAATGTATTTAAAATGAAGTTGGCCCACTCCCTTTATTTTTTTTGACTTGATCTTCACCGCAACTTACCTCTTTTTTCAAATCACTTTAATTCCCAACCCATTTGTACCGACAAAATCAATTTCCAATTGCCTCTTTCACGTGATACCAATTTGAATTGGTCACCACTTTGAATAAATGGCTTGTCTTCTGCACTCTTCTTTTTCCTTCTCAATTATTTTCTATCTTCCTTCCACTTGTTCGCTTCTTCCAAAGAAACAAGGTAGCAGTGGCAACGAGAAGATACAGCAGCGGCTGTTCAAAGGGACGGCAGCAGGAAGACAAAGGCAGCGGTGGTGGAAGCTTGGCAGCGCTCGATGGGCGGCGCTGGAGGCACACGAAGGTTGGTCTGGGCGGCAGCGGAGGCGGTGCGTGTTCGCCGGAAGGACGTTGCAAGCGGTGGACGGCAGCTTGAATTGGAAGGCTTTACAGTGGGGTTATAACTTTTGAGACCCAATTAATTGGCTTTGAGGTTTGTATCACTCAGGCTCTGATACTAATTTGTAGATTTTGATATCTCACACACACAAGAACACTTTACACTTTTGATATCTAAAAAGGATAACCAAAAGCGGAGAGTTGTTTAGCTAAAGCTTGCTTTGTATTTCTTGCTTTGCTTCGCTCTGAGTTTTACAACAATGGAAGTACATATTTATAGAATCGAAAATAAACAACAGACAATGAACACATGCTAATACTGTTCTTATTGTGGCTTCAAAATTTTCGGCGTGGTAGATGAGCCTCCTTATTGGACTTCGGCGATTCCTGTTACTTTTACGACATTTGAAGTTTATGCCGTTTTTCAACAGTCTTTTGATCTTTCCACCGGAAGTCTTCTTTACATTTCAGGAATATGGTGCTGTAAGGAAGATTCAGTTTTTAATTGGACAAGCATTTCCTCATAACGTCCATAAACAAACTAGGGCAGCTTCAGTACCAAGGCATACAACAGGAGTGATGGCGGGCAACTTTCTCGAACTAGTCTTGGGCCGTTCTGATCGATACCATGGAGGTGTTCATCCTTACAATATAGTGTTGTAGCTGTTGGTCATTCCGGTGGTACTGTGAGCATGTGGAAACCTACCAGAGCTGCTGCTCATCCACTTGTCAAAATGCTCTGTCATCAGATATCCCCTTAATTAGGCCTTAATAGCTTTGGCATTTCACTCAAATGGCCATCTCATGGCGAAGGCTGGAATGGAATGGAAAATAGAGCTTTGGAATTTGAGGAAGCTTTTGGTCATTGGAGATGAGATGGGTTGGTCTTCCATACTCATTCCCTGTTCTGGTGAGCCCACACTTTGATACTTGGGGTTGCAAATCCATTTGAGACAAGAAAACAGAGAAATGAGAAGGAAGTACAGTCAGCTGTTCGATAAACTTCCACTTTGATGAGTCAATCATGGTACGGTAAACCCATCAAAGATTGGTTGAGTAAAGCCGGCCTAATCTGAAGATAGAAAAGCCCACCAAGCAGGAGAGGGAAGCAGAAATAGAATCTGCTCTACATACAACGGTTTAGTAGTATTTATTTGACTGGGTTCAATTTCTCTCTTTTAATTTCACATAGAAAAATGTCGAATAAGATGATAGTATATAGATAGGATTCCTGACTGGGCCGTGATCCTCAAACCCCTCCATAAAAAAAATTCTTGTTTTAATCCCTTTAATTCCCTGTATTGTTTCTGCCTAAATACGCAATAAAGTAAGCAAGAGCCAATGCTAAAAGTAGGACTACGATTATTTGGGAATTTGCCTAATTGCAACCATATGCATTATGCATGCATGTTTTATATGTGATATAATACTAGTACTAAGTAATGGTGTACACTTCCATTAATATCTAAAGTAAATCTATGAAGCTCGGACACCCTCTTTAGGGTCGAGAATCATGGCCGGACACGACTCTATCCCGGATACGACACGGGACACGTGTCCGGCAACGACTCCGGCGAGTGGACACGGAGTCGACTCTTTTGGGAGGAAGGAGTCGGAGGGAGGAAAGAATCCATGGTCTGCACATCCGAGACGACGGTGAGTAGGACGTTGTTGGTGGCTACAACACAGCGGGTACAAGTGAAGGAGGGAGGCGGCGCTCCAGCGCTGTTGGCGGAAGTAGTTAACTGAGGCTTGAGTGATTGAGTGATTGAGAGATGTGAGAATGGGAGTAGGAAACTGGGAATGAGAATGGAAATGCAGAATAGAAAGGGCGATAAGATAGGCAAACATGGTGGAGAATTAGGGTTGGGTGGGTTGTTTACTTAATTGGGCTGGGCTTGGGATATAATAATAAAAATAAATAGTTGTAATATTAATGGGATGTATTATTATCCTAAAAGAATAATAAATGGTAATGGGCTATTGGGCTGTAATTATAAAAATAAATAATTATAGTATGAATATAATATAATTGTAAATAAATTGAGTGTCTAATATTATTTTTCGGACACTTCAAATCGTGTCCGTGTCTTAAAAATGGTCAAGACACTTGTTTGACCGTGTCCCCGTATCCTCAAATTTTAAAAGTTGAGTGTCTGACTCCTCCGATTCCCGAATCGTGTCCGCCACTCAAAAGAGAGTCCGAGTAACATACAAGTAAATAAATCATGTATCTCACAAGATTATTCTTGTGCGTCTTCCCGCACAATGGTGTACACAACATTCTGTATAATATTGCGAGAGTCAGATTATACAATGAGTCATAAAACCATGCTCAGGCATTAACGTTATAAATATCACAAACTCGTATGGAACATCATTGTCATAATTTGATCCGACAATTCAATCTGCATATACAATTCTGAATGTTAACGATATCCCTCCTATAATACTCCATAAACTGTAATAGTATATTAGTAAACGAAACACATAAACAGTTTGTACCAAATAAATACTTACATAGTTACAGTTACAATAATTAATTAGTAGTAGTATTTTGACTTTAGAAATAAAGCAGTTTAGTTCAATTGATCATTAAATAAGTACTGCGGTGGATACTAATATCGGATTATAATAATTACAACAGTTTTATTTATCAAATTAAACAAAGAATATAATTTAAAATTGCCAATGTCCATTTAAAGGTAAGCAATTTGCTTTATTTATAGAAAGTGTTTCCATTGGAGAATGAATTTGAAATTCAATTTATTACTGGACCAGGTGTTCAATATTGTTATTGCGAATAGGCTATAGGGAAAAATCAAAGTAAACTATGCATGTTTAAAGAAGAATGACCCAAGTGGGCTATAGATACTAACTAGCTAATTTTTCTTGTGAAATACAAGTACATATTTGTATTAATTACAAATGTATAAGCACCGCATATATATATTTATATGCAACGCTACATTAATATTCTTCAATAATTTAATTTGACCTTTTGATCTTGGGATAAAGCCACGCATAAAATAAGATTAAAATTGAACTTAGTAAACTGTATCGTGTCCACATGCAGACATGCAGTTGTGATACAACTGATTGAAAATCGATATAACTTAAATGCAAAAACAAAGTTGGGAAAAGAAAAGTAAACACTTTATTTAAAATGGAGTAATATTCAATCCCTGCATGGGGACAAAAAAAAAAAAAAAAAAAAAAAAAACGATAAATAGAGCACAAGTCCACCTTTTCATTTTTAATCTTTCTGTTATATTAAGTCCACATAACAGAAAATAGATAAATGAATATTAAAACTGTATGGGATTAATTGATTTTATGGGCCACACATATATAAAACTAATCAGTACTAATTTACTACCGGAGTTGTCGTGCAGAATCACATATACATATGATCAATCTAAACAGGCAAATAATTAGAGTTTAGAATTTAGAATTAAGAGTTGTTAATTTTGTTCACAGAAATTAAGAAATACTTAATGCTATAAATTTGCAAATGCGTTATGGTACTGATTTGTGGTTGAATGATGTACTGACAGTTGATCATATATTCATGAATATGGATGGACGAGATTATAGTTATGGTTAATGTAGAAATTTTATATACTTAGTTTCGTGATCATTATTATTTATGGTTATTATGGTTTTGCTATATGGTTATTGGAGTGTTATTAGTATAGTTAAGAGTATACGATTTCAAAATTGGCTATTTATGTTACTTTTTTTATATCTAAAAAATTTCTTATTTCACGATGATTGAGAACGCGATGTATATATATATATATATTTGCTAAAAAATGCACTCAACTTCAGTGAACACTGTTTTCATATTATGTGTGTGAGTAATTGAATTCAATTATATTTTTCGTAGTAGTAATTGAAGCGTGGACATACTTTTCTAGGAAGAATAAAACTAAACTATAAAAGCTCAGCTCATACGTACATATATACCTACGTACGTGTACCCATGCATCTAGTTGCTTTTGCTTTTTCATTTTTTCTCACATTAAAGAACCTGATAGCTGACTATCCAGCCGCTTATCCAAACTAGGGGGCATTTTGGTTACGAATAAAAGTTAAACAAGAAAAAGATACTAATGTACAACTTGATCCATACCAAGTGCCTCCTATATATACCCATGTACTTCAGACACATTCTCACCATTTCACAGCAAATCCATTAACTAATAACTAGTAGTTGCAATTCATACGATAATATGGCTCATTGTAGTATCACTACAACCAGCTTTGTGTTTGCTACTACAATCACTGTTTTATCAGTTTATTACAGCCCCTCATCATCAATTCTTGTCGGTGCCCAATCCACCCCACAAGTTCCATGTCTATTTTTCTTTGGAGATTCACAGTCGGACAATGGTAATAACAATGTGTTGGCCACAACGGCAAAGGTTAATTATAGCCCCAACGGCATCGACTACCCCACTGGCCCGACCGGCAGATTCGCCAACGGACGGAATTCACCCGATTACCTCGGTTCTTATCTTCTTCCCGTTCGCATTATTAATTTATTTATTTATACTTCCTCCGTTCTTGAATGTTTTTTACAAATACACTTTTTACGCAATTCAATACACATTTTAAATCATTAATAACTCAAGTTCGGTATAAGTAAAAAATTCTAGACGTTCGATATTTAAAAACTACACAACGAGCCGAATCTAACAAGATCTCACTTGATTATATTTTAACTTTTATAACTATGTTAAAACTTTATGTGAAAGTATGTATGTGAATTGAAAATATGTTTTGAAATGTAGAGATCATTCAAGAACGGAGGTAGTATATGATGTCATGTGTGTTTTTACAAATTTGACTTTAGAGCTTAGGCATAGGAGCCCATGCCACGCCATCTATGTCGTATTCACTTTTATAATTCAATTTGGCATGTAAATTATTTATGCAGCTGAACTTTTGGGTTTCGGCAGCCCTATCCCACCATATGTGTCTACTCCTTTAACCGACCCCAACATCGCCCAAGGAGTTAACTATGCATCGGGAGGTTCAGGAATCCTCGACTCATCAGGGCAACAATTTGTAATTACACCCTATATATATAATATACATATACTTTGGTACTTTTATTTTTTGTTTAAAAAAAAAAAACAATAGTAGTAGTAGTAGTAATTTAGATAATAAATTAACGTAAATTTTTTTTTTTTTTTGGCAGGGTCAACGGTTCCCAATGGATAAGCAACTGTTTTTCCATGGATTAGTTAAAACTCGTATTGCAACTTTAAAGGGACACGAGTATCTGAAGAAGTGTCTGTACGTGGTTAATATAGGCAGCAATGACTACGTCAATAACTATTTGCTTCCTGCATCCACAACTGGAGCTTTATTTCCTGATCCCGACCAATTTGCACAATACTTGATTCAAAAATTTTCCACACAGCTAAGGGTGAGTATTTTTGAAAAGCTTTTAAGTTTGAATTCTCTGCAATTAATATAACTTTGTGGATATATATATAATATATGTGAGTGTGTGGTGTGCAGACATTGTACAACTACGGCGCAAGAAAAGTGGCTGTGTATGGGCTGGGGTTACTGGGTTGTATTCCTCAACAGATAATTGCGAATAATGCAAGTGGATGTGTGGATTCCGTCAACAATCAAGCACAGCTATTCAACAACAGGCTGAAGCCACTCATCGACACACTTAACAGCCAGCTATACAATGCGCGATATACGTACATAAATGCCACCAACATTAACTTAGGTGATCCGTCACTCACGGGCATCACAGTGTTGGCCGTTCCTTGCTGCAGCCAAGTGTTGCCTATCACAGGACTGTGCGTTCCCAACACGGTCCCCTGTCCCAATAGAGATGTGTATGCCTTTTGGGACAATTTTCATGTAACTTCGATTGTGAACAGGGCGACTGCTACGAGATCGTACAGTGCTTTACTGCCAGCTGATGCGTCTCCTTATGACATTAGTCATCTCGTTCAACTGTAGTAGTAAAACTATATACTATATGTTGTCGATGTGCCGCCACTGTAATGCTCACAACTCTTACAAGGTTGTGTGTTGAATAATAAGGCTAAGTACCACGTACAATAATAATTAATGAATGGAAGTTCCATGGCATTATTTATAGACACTAATAAGTCAAATGAATTTATCTGTCCCATAACACGTACGCGTTGGAAGTGGAATTTTGATTGTGGGCTTATTACATTAAAGCCCATTTCTTTGATTGGGCGAGCAGTGACTATACCATCTGCATAATTATTTATCATATGAATTGGGATATATATCATATACAGTATACGTCAATTATGGTTTATGCATATCTGGTCTGAAACAAGCTCAAGAAAAGCAGTTTCCTAAAAACAAAATCCAATTCTCCGCTCTGATGCTAGAGCCCAACGCTTTTCGACGCATCATTTTTTTATGTTCTTTGATTTTTCTCTATGTTTGACGACACCAAATGTCTTTGAAATATTGAAGGACATAAAAAAGTTTATAAAGTAATTTATGAAGACTTGATAAAAGATCCAAACGGGCCACAATAGAATATGGAGCTAGGAGCAAAGGGCTACAACAATATAATGTAATAGGCCATGAAGACTCCATAAAATAATACAGTACTATAGTATATTATTTATCTTGCGCGCAGGGAATAAGATGACCCTTACATTTGCACGGCGTGGAGCTACGAGCAAATAAAGAGTTGTTTACGACAATGTGTGATGTGTCGGTCTTTCTTCCGAATGAGGTTGGCCGGAGCACGTGCTCTTGTGATTGTTGATGCTAAGGTTCTTGCACTCTTTCCGGGCAGATGCATAATATGTTCTCTCAGGACACCGCTTAAATTAATAAAATTATTATTTTAACCATAAAATTAATGGGTTAATTCATATTAGGGTTCCTTTTTGAGTGTTCATCATTTGTAATCAGTTATAAATTAAACGTGGGACCAATAATTGAAGAGATGCTGATTTATGTGACAAAAACAACTAATTTATGGAATCAAAAAGAAAAATCACTATTTTTTTTTAAAAAAAATTGTAATTGCATATCAAATATTGGGGATGTTTGGGAGCCGCCGGATCCGATAGCGGATTCGGAGAGAGAATTGTCTCACAATCTGCTCTCCAAATCTGCTATCTGCTAGCAGATCTGCTGACTCCCAAACATCCACATTATATAAATCTCCCTTAACTGATGCCTCGCGCGGAGTGGCGGAGCCACATGTAGTCTGGGGGGCCATGGCTACAAAATGCACTCCCCCTGGATGATCAGTATCGAACTGTGGCTGAGTACGTGTCCAATAATGGCTGGGATTTACAAAGTCTCTCAAATCTTCTCCCCTCGTCCATTATTCAAAGATTGGTCCTAGTGTCCCCTCCGCTTCAGTCAGAAGAGGATGATACTCCTTTCTGCCGTCATACACCAAATGGTATTTTTTCTACTCGTTCTGCCATCAAACTTATGGAGGACGCTCGCAACATTGCACCTCTCGACGTCAATTGGAAGCACATTTGGCGTTGGTCGGGCCCTCAGCGGATGAGATCTTTCTTATGGATTGCAGCTCATGATCGTCTCTTAACTAACCGTGAGACCTTTAGACGTTCGATCTCAGAATCTGATGCGTGCTGGAAATGTGAGCAACCAGAGTTTGGTACTCATGCACTTCGGGATTGTTACACTTCTGAAATGGTTTGGAGGAACATGGGTATTTCTCTCCCTCTGAATTTCTGGCTTTTGGACATTCACCAGTGGATAATGTCTATGACTCCCATCAAAGTTGGCGAGAAGATGGCTATGTCCTTCGGGTTCACATGTTGGTTCATTTGGAGAAATCGCTGCAATGAGTTTCATGATTGAGAATCTATTCCCTGGGCGTCCCTTCATTGGTCGATCCGAAAAGCTATGAACGAATTTTCTTCAGGACAGGCTCTTCTTAAGAAATCAGGTGCTAAAAGCTGGACTACTAGAATGGAGAGGTGGCAGAAACCACCGGAAGGGTGGATCAAGGCAAATAGTGATGGTCATTGCACCAGAATGGCCTGTATTGCTGGAGGGATTCTTCGAGATTCTGAGGGTCGGTGGCTTGGTGGAGTTCGTGCATCTTATTCTGATACATGCATTGCTACAGCAGAAGCTAGGGGAATTTTATTGTGTTTACAGCTTGCATGGGAGGAAGGAGTTCGTAAGCTTTTGGTTGAGTCCGACAGCAAGGAGATTGTTGATCTTATCAATACTTGTAATCCTCCACTTGGTCCTCAGACAAGAATTCTTGCTCAGATTTTTGATATGAAGCTTTGGAGTTGGGAGGTTCATTTCTATGCTATCCCTAGGGCGTGCAACAAAGTGGCCGATAGATTTGTTAAAGTTTCCCTCCCCTTATTTGATTTTGAGCATGTTAGTAGGCCTCCTGAGGCTCTTTTGGCTCTTCTTAGAAATGATGTAATTGGTTTGTGCTCCGCACAACAATTCTTGGAATAAATCGGCTTAGGCCCTCCTCTTTCCCCCGAAAAAGAGAAACAAACAATATCTTTTCTATAAAAAAACAAAAATAAAAAGATCTTTAGGACTCATTTGGATAAACTTTTTTAAGGACGAGAGAAAGAGGTTGAAAAGGAGTTTGCTTCAATTGCTCATTTTGAAGTGAGATTTGAGTTATTAGAATGAAAACAAAGGAAAGTGATCATGATATCTAGGAAGAGAAACTTCAATCACAAAACTTTCACCCATTTTTACTAATTATTTCCTCCCGAAATTGAGCGGAAAATGGAAGACATTTCCAGGAATTTGATTTCTTATTCTTTTCATTAGTAGTAAAACTTTCAAACAATCTTCGATTTTGTTTGTTAATTTAGTAAATTAACAAATAAAATTAAAAAAAAAAAGAAAGAAAACCAATTGTATACCACTACATATTATAAAAATTTACTCCCTCCGTCCAATCTCAAGTGTCATGTTTGATTTTTTGACACTCTTCATTGTTCAACTTTGACACAATATTATTGTAAGTATATATTTCAAAAAAATAGTCGAGTTCGGTCTTGCTAGATTCGTCTATTCATATAGTTTTATAATATATATTTTGAGATATTAATAATTAAAAAAGTGCATTAGATTGTGTGTAGAAATCAAATAGGACATTTCAAATGGGACAGAAGGAGTATTATTTTAAAATTACATATTTAGATGAGCCAATAACATCTCTCACTTACAACTACTTAAAAAAGGGGTGTGGTTAGGTGCGATCACCAAAATCCACAGCACATCAAGGCGAAAATCGGGAGCGTTGATTTCAATTCCAAGGGTTGTAAATGAAAAATGGTAAAGTTTGTCCAACAAAATATGTAACGGGAGATATAACCCTATATTTAGTATGTTATCAATCTAATATTTGGTAAATCATGTCAAATATTTGGTAATCTATATCTATAATCAACAATATTTATTAAATAATGTAACAAATTTATTATGTATAGCATTTCAACGATGTTACCAAAAATAATTCTGTGATGCTATAAAAAATGTTCCAGCGATTCAACATTGAAGAATTCAGCGACACCACCTTCAATAATTCAGCGACACAACCAAATACAATTCAGTGATGTTACCAAAATTACTTCAGTAATGCTACAAAAAAATATTTCAGTGACCCTACCTAGAAGAATTCAGCGACTACATCAAGAAGAATTCAGCGACATTACCTTGTAGAATTCAGCGATGCTACCACATACAATTCAGCGATGTTACCAAAAATGAATCAGTGATGCTACCAAAAAATATTTCAGTGAACCTACCTAAAAGAATTCAGCGACTACACCAAGAAGAATTCAGCGACACTATCAAGAACAATTCAGCGATGCTACCACATACAATTCAGCGATGTTACCAAAAAATAATTCAATGATGCTACCAAAAAATATTTCAGTGAGCCTACCTAAAAGAATTCAGCGACTACACCAAGAAGAATTCAGCGACACTATCAAGAACAATTCAGCGATGCTACCATATACAATTTAGCGATGCCACCAAAAACAATTCAGCGACGTTTTCCTGAACAATTCAGCGATGATACCAGAAACAATTCAACAATCTTTTCATTAACAATTCAGTGACGTTTTCATCAACAATTCAGCGACTCAGCTACGAACATTTTAGGTACGTTTTCATGAACAGTTCAAATATATATATATATATATATATATATATATATATTGCAGCACAATTAAGTAAATTGGAATCTATGTAAATCGATTGATGATATTGAACATGCGTAGAGAAAAAGTAGAGTAAAAGTAGAATAAAATGGAGGGATAGGGAGCCGGTGGAAATCGAACCTCCAACCTTCCATTGGAAGTCAATGGACTTAACCACTTGGGCTAAGTCCTCATCCAAAAAAAAAAAAAAAAAAAAAGTTAAAGTTAAATGAATAATAATGTAAAATGTACTACTATATCTTTGTTTCTACTTTCTTTGATGAAAACAAAACCTTTATCAATTAGTAACATTTACTATTAGTAGATTGTAGGGGCAGTGAAAACATGCTATATATAGCTAGACTACTACATCATCCGTACGAAGGTGGCAACTCAATGAAATTCAAACATTCTTCCCCATATAACTGCTGCGGAGCACGCGGTTAGTAAACGAAGCACACAGTTACACACATATTATATATTATAGTACTACTATATTAATTTGTACTGTAATTCTTTTGACTTTACAAATAAAGCAGTGTATGTACGTACTTCACTGGTTAAAATATTGATCATTAAATAACTAACTGTGGTGGACACTAATAATCGGATTATAATAATTACAACTCAAAGTTTTATTTATCAAATTAAACAAAAATAAATAAATAAATAAATTGCCAACGTCAAAGTAAACTATGCATGTTGGAGAAGAATAACCCAAGTGGGATTAGGGCTAGACAATTTCGTCGAAAACTCGGTATACCGTTCATACCATACCGAAAAATGCCGAAAATGTCGAAATTTATGGTATACCGAAATTTTCGGTACGGTATATTGCCATGCCGAATATTTTTGGTATGGTATCGGTATAAAAATATAAGATATTCGGTATATCGAAAATACCGAAATACCGATATATAGCTATATATTTTATAAAATATATAATTACATTTTTTTAAAAAAAAATATTTTACATATTTATTATTAAACCCAAGAAAATTCATAGTTAAGGCTGAAACTCATTTTTAAATAACCTAAAATTAAGTTTATATATTTATTATAAAGCAAACGCTAATTCTAAATTTCAATCATATTCTAAATGATTACATTATTTATTTCAGTTTAAAATTTAAATAATATTTATTTATCCCAATTTAATCTCACCTATATCTATGGCTTTTATTTTCTGTATAGTTGCATGTTCTGGTCAAGTTTACTAACTGTGATCTTAGAACGTATTAATATTTTTAATCATGAGCATATATAAATAAATAAATGTCATTATGCTAGAAGAGATTATGAATGGCCTCTAAAGTTCATTTAAAACTCTATTGATATCATGTGATGTGAATTAATTACATTATTTTGAAAACTATTTATTGCAATTAAGTTAAAACTATTATATGAAAATTTTCTTTCACTCATTTTTATAAATAATTTTATATTGGTATATCGATAATACCGAACTTTTATGCCGAATATTTCGGTATATTCCGAATATTGGTATACCGATTTTTTTGGTATGGTAATGGTATTAATTTTTCATATACCGATATTTACGGTATGGTAACGGTATGAGTGAAAAAGTTTGGTATGTCGTACCGATCCAACCCTAAGTGGAATATATATTTATCCTGACTATTTTATTTTCCCTTTGTATGAAAGTAAACTATACAACCCAAGTGGGATATCTAACGTTAGTGATGGGAATTCACCAAACACTTCACAAGTTCAAAATTTGCAGCGGACAAATAATTCCCAAGTTGTTAGAATTTCGCAGGAACATTAACAAAAAACAAGCAAACAATGAACACAAGGATTTACGTGGAAAACCCTTCCAATTCGAAAGGTAAAAACCACGAGGCTCTTGAGCCTATCTCAAATCCATTATCACCAAAAGAGATTACACCAAAGTCTGCTCAAATCACAACAAAAGATGTGGCCTTACAACAACACAAAGTCACCACAATCTCAACTCCACCAAGAACACCAAATCAAAAATAAGACCTCAAAACTGCAGCCCCGAACAGAAAATTATACAAAAATTTCTAACCGTTGTAATTCGATTTCCACCGTACAAAATCAAGAACAAGATGTCCCGCACCTGCTGTAAAAATTTCAACCCGATCGGACAAGGTTTGGTGTGCCGATTGGCCGGAAATCAGAAACTGGACGGAGGGAATTGATGCTGCGTTTTGCTCTCTGTTTTCTCAATCTGTTTGTTGTGCAATGTGGAATAATGTGGTTGTGCTTCAATAATATGTAATATGACAACTTCTCAATAATAATAATGCCCGAGTCTCTCTCACCAATAATGAAGATTGCCCAATTTACAATTATTTTGTTGACTTTCAAGTTGGGAGGACCCCAACAAATCTCCCCCTCCTCCCGACTATGTGGAGGAACTTGTCATCCCGACAAGTGAGCAACAAAATTCAAATTTCCATCTTGGTACACATTTCGTAAGCATATCAGCTCCATTATCATCTGTATGCACCTTCTCAAGGTATATCGATTTCTCATCCAACACGTCACGCAACCAATGATATCTCGTATCAATGTGTTTAGACTTTGAATGAAAGCTAGGATGTTTACTAAGATGGATAGCACTTTGATTGTCACAAAGTAAGGCGTACCTCTCTTGAGCATAGCCAAGCTCCTTGAGAAATTTCTTCACCCAAAGCAGCTCCTTGCACGCTTCAGTAGCTGCAATAAATTCAGCTTCAGTTGTTGACAATGCAACACATTTCTGCCTTCTAGACTGCCAAGAGATTGCCCCCCCTGCAAAGACAATCACATAACCTGAAGTGGATTTGCGAGTATCAATATCACCCGCTGAAACTTTTGACAGGTTTCGTTAACTCGAGCTTTTGCTAAAATTATACCAGGTTAAATTTATTAAATGAGAAGAGTTATGATTTACGGGAGAGGGTTTAGGGATTTGTCAAGATTATCACTTTATTGCTCATGTGAGGGGCTTTAATTTCAAATGGCAATGTGGTCCTCTCTGTCATGAAATGCTGACAAATCTCATGGCATAACCGGGATAAGTTGATCTTCAGCCTGTCACACTGAGGATCCCCGGCAAATATACCATGATACTTCTCATCAAGCCTTGCCATAAGATTTCCTGCCATGAAACTTTTGACTAGTTCCCACTACATGAGTATTTTCTGAAAAGTCGTGATCCTGGTTTAGGTTTTATTTAATGAAACCAATTTATGATGGCGGTGTTGTGATTAAGGATATGTGTATATGTAGTCATGTTTTTATTGCTCGTAGTTAAGAAACTGTGCTCCCGAAAGCGCACGGTGTCAAAAATTGCAGTAATTTATAGTAAGACCGGATCGTTCACTGGAGGATGTGCGATAGAAGCAGGTCCCACGTCATTGACTAAGATTTTCCACTCGGTTACTCGAATCAAGTGTGTGATTTGACTAACAACTACTTGACAGAATCTAATTCAGATTAAGAAAGCATTTAAAATAAAGCAGATAAAAGTATTCTAGAAAGCGAATTAAATTTAATCTAAGGAAGCAATAAAATTAGTCTAAGAAAGCGGTTAAGATTATTCTACGAAAGCAGATTTAAATGAGGCAGAAGGGACAGGAAGAAAAGAATAAAGATTGGACAAGATTCAGATGAAACACAGTTAAACTTCCATTTTAATACACAGATCTTAGCTTGGGATAATCCGTTCAGTTAGCTAATTCTCATGCTCTCTGTACCATGTTCCCTTTAACAGACAGGTACTTATAGTAAGAGTTTACATGCTCTTAAGAAAATAAATTCTAAGATTCCACAGACGCATAACCACCCTCGCAATGCATTGCTAAGGTATGTTAATTATCCGTGGTGGACAAGCAACACCTGACAAATCATTTATTGAGGTGCCAAGTACTGTTATCATTCCCCCATGTCACGCCCAAAGAGTCTAATTAAGCCCTGAACTATCCCTTAACTCTCAGTCCTAGTAGCAGTTACGCAACTCTCAATACAACCGAGTGACCTCTACAGGAAGCAGTTAAAAGAAAGCAGTAAAGAAAGCAATTAAAGTCCTATCACTCGGAGGTTTCTGAAAGTTTGACCCTGGTAGTAAAAGAAAGCCCCCAGTCAGGATGACCGGATGTGGATCAAGAATTCCCTATTCTCAGTGAACCGCTTAAAATGCTCACTTCCCTTCGGGTTGTTATGAGATACAAACTAATGAAACGAACTAATAGAATTAGTTCGTTCCGGATGCACTCACTCGGGACTCAAAAATAGGCTTTGGCAGAAGAAGATAGCAGTTGAAAGAATACTCAACCCTACCTTAGAAAATAACCAAGGCCCGAATGTTGTTCCTCTAGTATTAACTGTTACACCTTATCGGAATCCAAGTGGAATCTAACCCAGTGCAACATTTAATACAAGATTTCCAACAAGCAGCAATTTTGGGAAAACAATAGATCTGAAAATCATTCCCTCTCAGGTACTAGACTCTCAACAAGAACACAGACCCTTTCAGTCTAGGTGAGACCTAATCGCTGACTCTGCTTCTAGTTTCCCAAAATCAACCCCCAGTCGGATGTGAATTAGTCATAACTGTCGAATTTATCCCTTACTCAGATCCGGATTTTATAAAGGAATTTTTGTTGGAAATTTATTATGAAACATCTGATTTAAATCAAGACTTCTATGTCCAAGGGAAGGATCCCAAAATAACATCGACCACAATATCTACATAATAATATCATGCATAATTTTATAGAGAAGGGTAAAATAAAATAACCCAAAATATAAGATAGGTTTAGACAGAAGTTGACACACAGATGAAATAGCCGGAGATGAGAAGAATCTATTTGGCTAAAGGAATGACAAGAATAGTCAAGATAATCTGGACTGCAAACATCTGCTATCCAGGTCCTGACTATTCCAGGTGGGATGAGTTTAGACAGCAGAAGATCTTAACAACAGTGATCGCTATCATCAAGACTCCTGTTATCTGTGAGGCGAGAGAAAAACCTACATGTTTTCTTGCTGTAATACTATTCAAGCAATGTTGATCGACATCATTTGACACTATTACAGCTTAAAATTCGGGTTTGAAATTAAGATAAAGAAAATAAAACTGTATCCGGATAGGAGTCAGCTGAGCAGCTATTATAATCCCGGATGGACGAACCGCCAAGGCGTCCACCGACCACTATCCGGACCATGCAAAATAACATCTAATAATTAATATACAGATCACGAGCTAGTTATCCATATGGGAATACCCGCCAACATTAATCTGATATATTCCTTATTAGCTGTTTCACACAACACGGGAAAAGACAAAATAAATAAAAGAAAAATATTTTTGGGTCTTCTTGCATGAGAGACATTGGTTTCTCATGCAAGGTATGGAAATCATTCCATAGTTACTCTTCATGTCTAAATAATCACTCATTCCATAATTAATTAGTCAATTACAGTCCGGATTATATACTTAGATCATTAGAGTTTAATCATTTGTAGAAGAATCTTTTAATAGGGAATTGAACAAAGTTCTTTATATCAAATTAATCATGGGTTAAGATCATTGGATTTCAACCTCAAAATATTAATATAAAGGTTCAATTAATTAATGGAATGAGATGGAGAATGAGAATTTGGCAAAAGGTGCCACCTTGTCGCGATACAGTATTCGTGTCGCGGAGCATGGCTCCGCGACAAAGATTTCGCGACAAAGGGGTGGGAAATAAGAGAAATGGGATTTTGAAAGTTTGGGGTTTGTTTTGTCGCTAAGTAAAGAAGATTTTTGTCGCGGAACGTGGTTCCGCGACAAGGGCATAGCGACAAAAAGGTAGAAAGTTGGACAAGGCATAATTCCTGTCGCGGAACAAGAAGTTTGGCGCGGAACGTGGTTCCGCGACAAGGTTTCTTCGCGACAAAGCCCTTCCAGAATAAAATCACAAGCATTTGGGTCCTTGGTCGCTAATCAAGATTTTGTCGCGGAACGTGGTTCCGCGCCAAGGGTTGTTTCGCGACCAAGGGTTTTAAAATAATGGTCAACAAATGTCCTTTGGCACCTTTGTCGCCAAAGTATCATTTTGTCGCGGAACGTGGTTCCGCGACAAGGGTTGTTCCGCGACAAAGGTGTGTTCAGTACATATGTCAGAAAAGTAAGTGGAACAGTGGCATGCATTATGTGTGATCTCACCCATTTCAGATTCAAAAGCTAAACTAAGCTCAAAATAACAAAACAGAATTTGAATCTAGCTAGAACATGCTTGCACAAAATAGAAATAAAGCAAACTTAAAACTTAAGAAACCCTAATCTAAGCTTAATCATCCATAAACATGCAACATTATCCCAAGAGAAAGTCACCAAGCAGCGACATTAAAATGCAAAAACAGGGGTCAAATGACCCAAGGAAAATGAAAACAGTAAAGATCCATGGGGTGTGAGACCCATTTCATGATTTTGGGACACAAATGGAGAATGTTTTCCCATTTTATTAAATGGTGTTGTTCATACTCATGGTTTGAGTACCACAAACCTTTAAGCAAAAGTTTTGGACAAAAACACGGTATAAAAACTGGCTATCTAGCCAAAGTGCAGTAAACTATATCTAACTAGTGCATGAATTAAATAATACAAAAGAAAACCTAACTAAACTACCCTAAACTACACTAAACTACTGAACTCCCCAACTTGTCTTCAAGAAGGTGTAGTTTTTCTAAAATTCTTCCAACCTTTAGCTCAAAGGAAACACCTCATATTTATAGAGGGGAAACCCTAAGCTCATGGGCCTTGATTTGAGCCCATTGTGTCTCAAGACATCACACACATCACAGCTTTGTCTCGGAGCACCAAGTTTGGTCGCGGAACACACTGCATGTGGCAAAGCTTCTCGACTGGGTCTTGTGTCTCTAAAAATGTACCTTGGTCGCGGAATGGACCTTTGTCGCGGAACAGCACATCGCGACAAAGGTATCGCGCCAAGGGGCTCTGGCTGGTCTCTTCTTTATCTGGGCTACTTGGTCGCGGAGTGTTCCTTTGTCGCGGAATCATGCATCGCGCCAAGGGGCTTCCGCGACAACAGTCTTCCTGGGCCTGCTGGATTGGGCCAGATGGGCCAAAAGTATTCTTTTTGTGGGCTTTTCTATCTTTTTCCCATCTTTTTGTTTCCTTTTCTTTTTCTCATGTTTTTGGATTTTTCTAACATAAATATGTAATAAAATTACATATTTATGTCTTTTTCACACCAGCTTATTATTTTTACAATTATGCATAAATCAGTCCAATTCGACTGCTTTCTTACTTAATGTAAGACCGGAATGCGATCAAATGCCCGTTTAAGACACGGAAATGGATTGAAGATAATGGTCATTTTTGGCCATTATCAACATCCTCACATTTAATACTGATCGTCCCCGAGCAGTCAGAGTCAATGTTCCTCGGAACACGGACTCTACATATTCAATTCATTTTCGTGGCTTCATCGATCACATTCTTTTTGAATTGGGATAAGACAATCAAAACTACAAGTATTGAATTCCCTTGATTGCAGTGTTTAATGAAATGATACTTGCTCACTGTATCAGGCCTACAAATCAAACATTATTATCGATCCTTCATGAATATCATGTTTTGAAGATGCAAAGATTAAAAATTAGAATTAAGGTATGACATGAACATATGTAATGAGAAAAGGCCTCGCTATAAGAGAATCGGAAGATTCACTCACTCTCGATTGGGGTTTAATCATGAACGCTCAAAATCATATTTAATTAAATTATCCCATAAGCTTGCAATCAGACCAACTCGCCACCGGCTCATTTCTTCAAATCGAGATCACGAGGTCTTATTTAAGGGTTGTAACGGGGCATACGGTTGTAACACTAGGTAGGAAAGGGAAATTGTTGGGTTAAGAAGTGGCAAGAATTAATTCTATCCTAACTTGGCATATTTATTTAAAATGTATGATCATCAATTTTTCTTTCTTTCTTTTGCCTTTTTCTTTTCATATTGCACGACATTAGACTATGTCTAATTGCTTTGTCATTTGCAATTTATTGATGTTGAATGGACTTCAACTTTTCTCTTTTTTTTTTTTTTTTTTTTTTTTTTTTTTTATGACGAATCGGTTTATAGAATACCGATTTATAGTTCTTATTGATGATCACAAACTTAATGCCTTTGATAGAATTCATTCCTGCACACTTGGGTTTGAATTTCTTGGTCTTTTTATAAGGCTAGGAATAATATAGAGGGTTTCAAAGAAAAATTAGGCTTAAAGGCTCAAAGTGGTTAATCCTAAAGGGAAAATATTTTTGGTTTTGGAATTCAAAAGAAGGCCAAAGTTTTGGTTTTCTAGGTGCCCCGATCATATTCTCGATTTTTAGAATATGGCATGGTCTTGAATCGGTCCCAATTGCAAGTTCTAGTTTCCTTTAATCAAATTGATTCACACATCAAAGAAAAATGAATGAGTAAATGTGACTCATGGCTCAAATCTCACAAGGAATGGTTGATTCATGTCATACAATATTCGCAAATTCAATCAAAGCTTAATTCTAACAATTTATTCAATCAAGATCTCTAACATGCAGATTTATTACCCAATAAGCTGATCGCATCATTAAATTTTTATAGCTCAAAATCTCAGGATTTCATGTCATGCATGTTCTCAATTATATTATCCCAATTTAAAAGTTTGAAAATTTAATCATAAGCCTAAATTCAACATGTGAATTTAGAGTAATTTTATGCATACTTTTGCTGGTTATTTAATTGAAAGCAGTAAAGAGGCACTGCTGACATACTGAGTATGTCAACAGCATATTTTTGGCCTGACAGTCACTTATTCATCTTGGACTGTCAGACATCTTTTCAGAAATAAAAGAACCAAATAAAAACAAAGATTGTTGTTGGGGCTGCAAAATCCCAATCTGAAAGCAGTAATTATATCAATTACAAGAGATTTCCTTTGCAATCAAATCTATCTAGCATGGATGAATTGAAATTCTCTTATATGATATTTACAATTAAGCTCAGAATTAAAGGAGTCAGGGATCACCATCTTTCTTCTCGTCTGATTTCTTGGAGGAGCCAGCTTCATCAGGGATCTTCTTAAGTAAGGTTTGCAGGAGCTGAGTCTGACTAAGGATCAGTGATTCCACCATTTTTCGATTCTTCTCTTCTTTTTCCAGCATCATCATTCTGAATTCCTCATCTCTCCTTTCCTTCTCCAACTTTTCTCTCCGTTTCTCTTCTTTTTCTCTCCTACGTTCCTCGCGTTCCTCTTCTCTCTCCCTCCTTCGCTCTTCACGCTCCTCTTCTGCCCTTTTCTGCTGTCCCTCTTGGCTTGCCAAAATTACATCAGTCATGGATTTCATTCCCTCGAGCATAGACTGACTCATTCTGCTCACCATCTCAATCGTTTGGGAGTCAGCAGGGAACTGAGATACATTTTGGCTTTGAGGAGGCATCTGAGGTGGAGGTTGAGTAGGCGGCGGGATTGGAAATTCAGTTCGTTCTTGGTCCGCAGGAGGCTCCTCTCGAACATTCGAAGGTCCTGCATCAGCACAGGTATTTTGTGTTCCCTTCTTTGTCTTCGGATACCTCTTTCGCTTCCTTGATGCCTGCTCATCCGATATGAAGGAGGATTGAGCGTCTGAATCTCCTCTGACAGACAGTTGGGGAAGGGAATACTTGATGCTCTCACATAAAGGAAGTCTTGGCACACTAATAGGTGGGTTCACTTTCACCACTGTATCGCCCTCAAAAGCGCTCAAATCAACTCCCTGAGCTATGCAGATTCTCCTAATCAGATTCGGATAACACAGCACCTGTCTATCCTTTATGCGGGTTATCATCACCTCAAATACATGCCTTCCTACATTAAGTTTGGCTCCGCTCCACATTCTTGCAAACCCCATTAGCACATTTCCAGATGTGGTGTGCGGATGCGAGTTGGGCCGGATCTTAGACATGTAGAACTCGTAGGTTGGCATGAATTGTATCCGCAGCCATTTTGCGTTGAATGTATGTCCAGGGGCGGTCACGCTTGTCATGCTGTTAGCCAGTGTAGCATACTTCGCATATTCAGTCGTTTTGGCTCTTTTTGTCATGATCTCACCAGGGGGGAATTCGCTTTGAATCTCTGGGGTCCCGAAGAACTGGTTCAGCCAATCAGGCGCAATATTGATCACTTGTCCCCGGATCCATGTTGTTCTGGCGGCTTCATCGATGTTGCAGAAGAATTCTTTTGTCAGCTCCACGAAGCCATCTTCGTCATGATGCAACATGAAGTTACCCCACTCTTGATTTCTGTAGAAAGTTTCAACAGTGGGGTGTGACAACGCATCAGGCCTGAACCCTTTGTCTGGCACTATCATCTTTTGCAGCTTCTTATACTTCTCTGCACTCTCTTTGCTGCCATTGAACTTGATCTGGATCTGTTCTTCGCTTAGCTTTTTCTTCTCATATCCCTTCGCAACGCCCATTCTTTGCCTCACAGTATTTTCGGACCAAAACTCGACTGGCCTAATGGATCCGACAGATTCGTCGTCGCTTGAGTGCCAGTCTGTTTGCTCGTCTCCCTCCTGTGGCTGATCATTCCTTGGTTCATCCTCATCTCCCCTCTGACTCGGCTCTCGCTCTCCTTGGGCTACTTCATCTCCGACTGCCTCCTCAACCTGTTTAATTACATGTTTCATCGTATTGAGTTCACAGTCTACAGGTGAAAAAGGTACAGTTACATGAAAATTACGGTCATCAACATCAGTTGATACCTCCTCCTCCTCCCTAACTCTTGCAGCTCGTCCAACTGGACGTTGGAAAATAGGCGCCATTTGATTCATGAATTCTTGTTCCTCCTGCCGAGCTTCTTCTTCCGAATCATCCCCATCTGCAGCTTCAGTCAGAATTCCTTTAACCTTTTCTTTAAGTGCAGAGGTCATGAGAGGATCGTCTGGCTGCTTTTCCAAGGTTTTGGCCAGTGCCACCGGGTCTATGGAGGCTTGTGGCCCTTCTGACTGTTCCGGCTGGTGAGACGGGCCTCCTTGCGTGATGAATTCTTCAATTCTTGCTGTGCCCACGAGAGGATCGATCACTTGACCTACTTTTGTCTGATATTCGATTTGGTGTGGCTTTTCTCCAGCATCGATTCTTGTTTCGATTTGTTCATTAAGCCTCTTCCTTATGTCCCCTCGGATGGTCTCAGCATCATGTGCAGTGGGGCCAGTCCATGCAGGAGGTTGTTCTTCTTTGATTTTTAAACCTCGCCCTCGCACTTCTCCAGTGATCTTTAGCTCAAAGTCCTCCTCATTACCCCGCTCAACCTCTGCAGCCTTCCTTTCCATTTCCAGGCGTTCTTCCTCAGTCAATTTTTCTATTCCCGAACCACCTGTCACTTGATCCAGCAAACCAGCTGATGCGAGCTCTTCATTGTACATTTTCATGGCCAGCTCAGCATCGGATATCACCTGGTGCTTCTTTTTTGGGGGTGGCGGCGGCATTGGCTGTTTACCTTTGTCCTTAGGATCAGTGGGCTCTGCCACTCTCCTAACAGTTGGTTCCGGTTCCTTGATTTCTACTTTCTTTTCCGGAGCCCTGGCTGGCTTGTCCTTATCAGCGGACCTTATCAACCTTCTCCTCGTTCCCGGTTGATCTTCAGATGTAGCAGCAGCAGTGGAAGGTTTCTCGGGCTGTGTGGGTGCCTTGGTGGTGGCAGGTGCTACAACAGATGTTGTCGTTTCAGTCTGAGCTGACTGCACCACTGGCTCGGACGTAGCAACGTTTTGTGCTTCAGTCTGTCCTCTAGGCGGCAAAGCTGAAGCTTGAATTGCTGGCTGGGTAGGCTGTGGGTTGGCCTCAGGGGGAGTGGAGAAATATGCGTCAATTTCAGCGTCAGGATCTTCTTCCCTGTTCGGTTCACCCTCGTAGCCTAGTTGCTTCTCGGCGCGCTGCAAATAGTCCTCAATAAAACTCCTTTGAGATATTCTCCTCAGTTGGTCCTCCCAGTCCTTCTTGATTTTGGAGCAGAACTTACTCCGAACATTGTTGTTATAGTGCAGGACCTTCTTTCCATTAGCAGTGCTGTTGCAGTATTCCAGTGCAAACTTGTCCATCTCCATGATCAAGTCCCAGTAGGAGTCCCTGTATTGATCTATCATGCCTCCCACCAGATCCTTTTGAATCCCTTCCAGGTAGGACATGTCTTCTGCCGAATTATACGTGAGGTACATCCCAGCCTCAGCTTTTGATAGCAAATTGAATTGCCTTTCATTTTTCCTTTTGGGTTTCCAGCCACCTTTGCGTACATCCACTTGTAGCTGATCCCTAAGTACTGCTATGTGCTGGGGAAATTCATCATCTTTGCTTGTCCCGTACTGTCCATACTTCCTGTGTGTGAAGATGGTTTCAAGCACCTCATCTGCAGGTAATACTACTCCTTCTTCCAGAAAGGACCCAGTGATACTTGGATTTCCTTTTCCCCAGACAGTGGTCAGGTCATCCCATTGTTCGCGTGCATCCTTGATCATCTTCCTCATGGTGTTCAATAGTGAGGTGTTACGGCTTTGCTCAAACTTCTCAGCATTTTTGAGGCGCTTGTACAGGTTGAAGGTCAGCTCTCGATGCCTGGCCCGAGCTAGATCTGTAATCCACCTCTGCTCCACTGGCCCTTTTGCTTCGAACAGATATGGGTTCCATTTAAACGGAAATGCTTCGTACATCATGATGGCCCCACTGTTGATGACCCTACTTATATCCATGTATTTGTGTTCGAAGGCCATCCGAACTTGAGGATCTACGATCTGGTTCGGGATGATCATGTCGAAGTCAGCTATATTCGGATCTTTTGTTCCCTTCTCCACATGCCGATTCCATACAGCCCTGTGCTCTCTGAACCTCAATTGGATGCGCTCATGATGGACCTCAGGAGTTGTCTTTTCGTCTTGGGGGGCATACCCCATCATCCTTACCCAAAACTTCTTCAGGAAGTGGTAGTAGTCCCTTTCTATCGACGCAGCGACTATTGACCTTTCCTGTGGAGGGATATGCACATCCCATCCCGGAGACAGTTTCAACTTTTCGTCCGTAGTGTGATCCAGAGGCACTTTATAGACTGATTTGATGGCCTCTCTTGTGTCCTTGATCTCTGTTCGATCAATTGAGGCCTGGTTGCCAGCTTCCTCATATGTGCAGTCAGGCAATCCGATGCCTGAGTGCACTACCAATGCGTTCCTGAAAAAGGGTCAAAATGCTTAGGTGCATCCAACAATTTTATGAGTTTTTAAATACTACTCAGGTGTGAAAACCAACATCCTCACATTTTGAGCTTTGCTAAGCTCGAAGTGTGATTTAAGTGGTTTAATCTGAGTTTATTTAAAGGATCCAATTGCAAGGTACTATGCCTTAGGACCTAGAAGGAGATAACTTAATTGGGCTATTGAGTCCAATCAAAAGGGAGGAATAAAATGAAAATGAAAAGAAATATAAAAATAAAAGTGAAGTGGTCATTGGACCAAAAATTCCCTTTTTAGTGGGCCATTGGGCCCAAAAGTTTGTTTTTCCAATTTTATTAAACAAGTTCGAGGCACTTGTTGAAAATGGACTGAGATGATGAAGATGGGATGGATGGCTCGAAAATGGAATGTGCAGTGGAGGCGTGGCGGGTGGGATTCGCTATCTCCGGATTGTTTGGACTGTCATTGGACAGTTAAAACGCTCAAGAAAATGCAAACACTATTTTTAATTTGAAAAGGTTGACTTGTTTTTATTTAATGAAAAGTGGGATGTGTGTGGTCCCATTTTGGATTTTTGTAAAAAGGTAGCAGTTGAGGTGGCAAAATACTGCTACTTAACTCACACTCTTTAGTTCCATTGGGAACAAAAACACATTGTCAACCAAAATTCCTAGTACTATTTTTGTCTTTTAGTGAAAAAGTGCACTGCTGAAAAGGAATTGGTGTGCACTAACATGCCAAAAACAATACAAACACTCACTTTCCTCCATTTGCTGCACACAAACACAGACACACCAAAATGGGAAAGAGCATTAAATGATCATCTCAGCATGCAATACTTATGAACACAGCAAGTTAGGAACACAAGATCATGCCTCTACTCGAGCCAAAACATGGGACTAAAAGCATTTTCATCCCTCACAATTTCAAAAACCACAAGATCATTCATGCTCTATAATCAAGAAAATCAACAGCATATTGATACTCATGCAGTATTCCTATGTTCATCAAGTCTCACTTTTTCAAGATTTTTCAACAATCCAGGATGAATCAAGATTAAGCAGACAAAACATGAGCAAAGTAGACTAGAACAAACAAAAGCAAAAGAGTCTACCACTGCCAAACCCTAGCCTTCATGGAATCAAAATTTCTACAACCCCTAACACTTCCATCTGTGCCCCTCCATCAACCAACCAAAGTACCAAACCCCAACACCACATTCAGCCATTAAAAAATAAGAACAGGGAATCACAGTCCAAACATGCCCCAATACATCGAACCACTAAAACTGAATATCAACTAAGTGAAAACAACCCTGAGGACGCCCATTAACACATTATCAAGGGTAATAACGCAGGAATCCCCAAAATCGCAAAAACAGGGCAGCGGTTCGCGTACGAAAAGGGTGGGGAATGCTTACCAAGGCTCGGTTTGCTTCGGAGAGGACGAAGATGAAGGTCCTGATGGCTCCATAAGGATTATGAAAATTTGGGCAGAGTTTCCCTTGGGTTTGGCGTTCGAAAAGTGCGAAGAACACAGTGGTGTGCTTCGGGAGGAATTTCGTGTGTGCGAGAGTGTTTTCGAAAATTTTCTAAGTCCGAATGCGTGGGGAAGAAGAGGGAGGCGGAGAGGTTTAAATAGTAATGGGCCGGTCGCGGAACCCTAGCCCATGGTCGCGGAACAGGATTACGCGACCAGGCTCAGCGACATTAGAGGTGTCGCGGAGTGTGGGACTTTGTCGCGGAGTCATGCACCGCGACAAAGTGTACTGCGACAAAATGGCGAGAAGGAATGGAGTGGTGTGTCCGTGTCGCGGAATAGGAACTCTGTCGCGGAGTCATGCTCCGCGACAAAATGTTCCGCGACAAGGACAGGCGGGGTTTAGGGATGAGTATAGCTTTGTCGCGGAGTTTGCACATGGGCGCGATGCTGAGCACCGCGACAAAATGATCACTCCGCGACAAAGACAAACAAAGGTTCAGAGATGAGTGAGATTTTGTCGCGGAATTGCACCTGGTCGCGGAACGTTGCTCCGCGACAAAATGGTCATTCCGCGACAAAGATAGACAAGGGTTGCCGATAAGGGGTGTTTTGTCGCGGAGTTATACTTGGTCGCGGAGCGTTGTTCCGCGACAAAATGGTCAGTCCGCGACAAACTTTTTGAATTTTCAAATTTTCAACGGATTGGGCCCGAGTGTGATATTGGGCCTGCATCCGTTTTATTTGAGTTGGACCTGAATGAATTCAGTCCAAGTAAATTCAAATCATTGGGCCATTATTTAAAACAATCTACTTGCATAAAATTAGGTTGGGGTTCCATTTATCTGCAAGATTTATTCCGGATCTTAAATTTCTTTAAATTCCGAGAATAATTTCCCAGATTCGTGGAATTTTTCCCAACCAAGAACCTGGTTTTCCTTGCTTTTTCTGCTTCTTCTTTCTGGTTGGTTCCGAATTTCCTGCAAGACAGATAAATACCCATTAGGTTAGGTTTTCTCCTCAGTTCAACATCCTCACATTTAGAGTCTTGGTACTCTAAATGTTCAATTGATCTTGAGGGTACTTTTTCTGTTCTGAATTAAATATATTACATTAAACTAGACTACTCTAAGCTAATCTAGGAGTAATCAGGAGTGTAATCCTCTTAATAAATGACGCTGCATCCTCCCCGGCAACGGCGCCATGAAACTTTTGACAGGTTTCGTTAACTCGAGCTTTTGCTAAAATTATACCAGGTTAAATTTATTAAATGAGAAGAGTTATGATTTATGGGAGAGGGTTTAGGGATTTGTCAAGATTATCACTTTATTGCTCATGTGAGGGGCTTTAATTTCAAATGGCAATGTGGTCCTCTCTGTCATGAAATGCTGACAAATCTCATGGCATAACCGGGATAAGTTGATCTTCAGCCTGTCACACTGAGGATCCCCGGCAAATATACCATGATACTTCTCATCAAGCCTTGCCATAAGATTTCCTGCCATGAAACTTTTGACTAGTTCCCACTACATGAGTATTTTCTGAAAAGTCGTGATCCTGGTTTAGGTTTTATTTAATGAAACCAATTTATGATGGCGGTGTTGTGATTAAGGATATGTGTATATGTAGTCATGTTTTTATTGCTCGTAGTTAAGAAACTGTGCTCCCGAAAGCGCACGGTGTCAAAAATTGCAGTAATTTATAGTAAGACCGGATCGTTCACTGGAGGATGTGCGATAGAAGCAGGTCCCACGTCATTGACTAAGATTTTCCACTCGGTTACTCGAATCAAGTGTGTGATTTGACTAACAACTACTTGACAGAATCTAATTCAGATTAAGAAAGCATTTAAAATAAAGCAGATAAAAGTATTCTAGAAAGCGAATTAAATTTAATCTAAGGAAGCAATAAAATTAGTCTAAGAAAGCGGTTAAGATTATTCTACGAAAGCAGATTTAAATGAGGCAGAAGGGACAGGAAGAAAAGAATAAAGATTGGACAAGATTCAGATGAAACACAGTTAAACTTCCATTTTAATACACAGATCTTAGCTTGGGATAATCCGTTCAGTTAGCTAATTCTCATGCTCTCTGTACCATGTTCCCTTTAACAGACAGGTACTTATAGTAAGAGTTTACATGCTCTTAAGAAAATAAATTCTAAGATTCCACAGACGCATAACCACCCTCGCAATGCATTGCTAAGGTATGTTAATTATCCGTGGTGGACAAGCAACACCTGACAAATCATTTATTGAGGTGCCAAGTACTGTTATCATTCCCCCATGTCACGCCCAAAGAGTCTAATTAAGCCCTGAACTATCCCTTAACTCTCAGTCCTAGTAGCAGTTACGCAACTCTCAATACAACCGAGTGACCTCTACAGGAAGCAGTTAAAAGAAAGCAGTAAAGAAAGCAATTAAAGTCCTATCACTCGGAGGTTTCTGAAAGTTTGACCCTGGTAGTAAAAGAAAGCCCCCAGTCAGGATGACCGGATGTGGATCAAGAATTCCCTATTCTCAGTGAACCGCTTAAAATGCTCACTTCCCTTCGGGTTGTTATGAGATACAAACTAATGAAACGAACTAATAGAATTAGTTCGTTCCGGATGCACTCACTCGGGACTCAAAAATAGGCTTTGGCAGAAGAAGATAGCAGTTGAAAGAATACTCAACCCTACCTTAGAAAATAACCAAGGCCCGAATGTTGTTCCTCTAGTATTAACTGTTACACCTTATCGGAATCCAAGTGGAATCTAACCCAGTGCAACATTTAATACAAGATTTCCAACAAGCAGCAATTTTGGGAAAACAATAGATCTGAAAATCATTCCCTCTCAGGTACTAGACTCTCAACAAGAACACAGACCCTTTCAGTCTAGGTGAGACCTAATCGCTGACTCTGCTTCTAGTTTCCCAAAATCAACCCCCAGTCGGATGTGAATTAGTCATAACTGTCGAATTTATCCCTTACTCAGATCCGGATTTTATAAAGGAATTTTTGTTGGAAATTTATTATGAAACATCTGATTTAAATCAAGACTTCTATGTCCAAGGGAAGGATCCCAAAATAACATCGACCACAATATCTACATAATAATATCATGCATAATTTTATAGAGAAGGGTAAAATAAAATAACCCAAAATATAAGATAGGTTTAGACAGAAGTTGACACACAGATGAAATAGCCGGAGATGAGAAGAATCTATTTGGCTAAAGGAATGACAAGAATAGTCAAGATAATCTGGACTGCAAACATCTGCTATCCAGGTCCTGACTATTCCAGGTGGGATGAGTTTAGACAGCAGAAGATCTTAACAACAGTGATCGCTATCATCAAGACTCCTGTTATCTGTGAGGCGAGAGAAAAACCTACATGTTTTCTTGCTGTAATACTATTCAAGCAATGTTGATCGACATCATTTGACACTATTACAGCTTAAAATTCGGGTTTGAAATTAAGATAAAGAAAATAAAACTGTATCCGGATAGGAGTCAGCTGAGCAGCTATTATAATCCCGGATGGACGAACCGCCAAGGCGTCCACCGACCACTATCCGGACCATGCAAAATAACATCTAATAATTAATATACAGATCACGAGCTAGTTATCCATATGGGAATACCCGCCAACATTAATCTGATATATTCCTTATTAGCTGTTTCACACAACACGGGAAAAGACAAAATAAATAAAAGAAAAATATTTTTGGGTCTTCTTGCATGAGAGACATTGGTTTCTCATGCAAGGTATGGAAATCATTCCATAGTTACTCTTCATGTCTAAATAATCACTCATTCCATAATTAATTAGTCAATTACAGTCCGGATTATATACTTAGATCATTAGAGTTTAATCATTTGTAGAAGAATCTTTTAATAGGGAATTGAACAAAGTTCTTTATATCAAATTAATCATGGGTTAAGATCATTGGATTTCAACCTCAAAATATTAATATAAAGGTTCAATTAATTAATGGAATGAGATGGAGAATGAGAATTTGGCAAAAGGTGCCACCTTGTCGCGATACAGTATTCGTGTCGCGGAGCATGGCTCCGCGACAAAGATTTCGCGACAAAGGGGTGGGAAATAAGAGAAATGGGATTTTGAAAGTTTGGGGTTTGTTTTGTCGCTAAGTAAAGAAGATTTTTGTCGCGGAACGTGGTTCCGCGACAAGGGCATAGCGACAAAAAGGTAGAAAGTTGGACAAGGCATAATTCCTGTCGCGGAACAAGAAGTTTGGCGCGGAACGTGGTTCCGCGACAAGGTTTCTTCGCGACAAAGCCCTTCCAGAATAAAATCACAAGCATTTGGGTCCTTGGTCGCTAATCAAGATTTTGTCGCGGAACGTGGTTCCGCGCCAAGGGTTGTTTCGCGACCAAGGGTTTTAAAATAATGGTCAACAAATGTCCTTTGGCACCTTTGTCGCCAAAGTATCATTTTGTCGCGGAACGTGGTTCCGCGACAAGGGTTGTTCCGCGACAAAGGTGTGTTCAGTACATATGTCAGAAAAGTAAGTGGAACAGTGGCATGCATTATGTGTGATCTCACCCATTTCAGATTCAAAAGCTAAACTAAGCTCAAAATAACAAAACAGAATTTGAATCTAGCTAGAACATGCTTGCACAAAATAGAAATAAAGCAAACTTAAAACTTAAGAAACCCTAATCTAAGCTTAATCATCCATAAACATGCAACATTATCCCAAGAGAAAGTCACCAAGCAGCGACATTAAAATGCAAAAACAGGGGTCAAATGACCCAAGGAAAATGAAAACAGTAAAGATCCATGGGGTGTGAGACCCATTTCATGATTTTGGGACACAAATGGAGAATGTTTTCCCATTTTATTAAATGGTGTTGTTCATACTCATGGTTTGAGTACCACAAACCTTTAAGCAAAAGTTTTGGACAAAAACACGGTATAAAAACTGGCTATCTAGCCAAAGTGCAGTAAACTATATCTAACTAGTGCATGAATTAAATAATACAAAAGAAAACCTAACTAAACTACCCTAAACTACACTAAACTACTGAACTCCCCAACTTGTCTTCAAGAAGGTGTAGTTTTTCTAAAATTCTTCCAACCTTTAGCTCAAAGGAAACACCTCATATTTATAGAGGGGAAACCCTAAGCTCATGGGCCTTGATTTGAGCCCATTGTGTCTCAAGACATCACACACATCACAGCTTTGTCTCGGAGCACCAAGTTTGGTCGCGGAACACACTGCATGTGGCAAAGCTTCTCGACTGGGTCTTGTGTCTCTAAAAATGTACCTTGGTCGCGGAATGGACCTTTGTCGCGGAACAGCACATCGCGACAAAGGTATCGCGCCAAGGGGCTCTGGCTGGTCTCTTCTTTATCTGGGCTACTTGGTCGCGGAGTGTTCCTTTGTCGCGGAATCATGCATCGCGCCAAGGGGCTTCCGCGACAACAGTCTTCCTGGGCCTGCTGGATTGGGCCAGATGGGCCAAAAGTATTCTTTTTGTGGGCTTTTCTATCTTTTTCCCATCTTTTTGTTTCCTTTTCTTTTTCTCATGTTTTTGGATTTTTCTAACATAAATATGTAATAAAATTACATATTTATGTCTTTTTCACACCAGCTTATTATTTTTACAATTATGCATAAATCAGTCCAATTCGACTGCTTTCTTACTTAATGTAAGACCGGAATGCGATCAAATGCCCGTTTAAGACACGGAAATGGATTGAAGATAATGGTCATTTTTGGCCATTATCACCCGCCATATCAGCATCAGTGAAACCACGAAGAATTAAATCTTCACTTCCAAAACAGAGTTTCAAATCTGATGTACCACGAAGATATCTCAAGATCCACTTCACAGCTTTCCAATGTTCTCTTCCAGGATTTGAGAGAAAACGACTTACAGTGCTCACACCATGGGCAATATCAGGCCTTGTACATACCATTGCATACATCAAACTTCCAACTGCTGATGAATAGGGAACATTTTTCATATCTTTCTTCTCTTCTTCAGTGGAAGGACATTGAGAAACACTTAATTTCATGTGTGTTGCCAATGGAGTACTAACAGGCTTAGCATTTTCCATATGAAACCTTTGAAGCACCTTCTGAATATAATTTTCTTGAGATAGCCAAAGCTTACCAACTTTTCTATCCCTCAAAATTCTTATGCCAAGAATTTGATTTGCAGCTCCCAAATCTTTCATAGAAAAGCACTTGCTCAACTCTTGCTTAAGCTCCCTAATTCTTGAAATACTCTGACCAACAATTAACATGCCGTCAACATAGAGCAGCAAGATAATGAAATCATTTTCAGAATACCTCTGCACAAATACACAATGATCAGAATTGAGCTTTCGATAACCATGCTGTTGCATCACTGACTCAAACTTCTTGTACCATTGTCGAGGAGCTTGTTTCAAACCATACAAGCTCTTTTTCAATTTGCAGACATGATCTTCTTTGCCCTGCACTTGAAATCCCTCAGGTTGCTCCATATAGATATCTTCATCTAAATCACCATAAAGAAATGTTGTCTTCACATCCATTTGTTCGATCTCCAGGTCAAGACTTGCAGCCATAGCTAACACAGATCGAATAGAAGACAACTTAACTACTGGAGAAAAGATTTCATCAAAATCAATTCCTTTTCTCTGCTCGAAGCCTTTAACCACCAACCTTGCTTTATACTTTGGTGTCAAAGAACCTTGTTCTTGCTTCAGCCTGTAAACCCACTTATTTTTCAGGGCTCTTTTTCCTTTTGGTAATTTCACCAACTCAAATGTATCATTATCATAAAGAGACTTCATCTCATCTTTCATAGCATGCAACCAATGCTCTTTATCCACACTCTCAATTGCTTCATCAAAGCATTCAGGTTCTCCTTCATCAGTCAAAAGGACATATTCACTAGGTGAATATCTAGTAGACTGTTGTCTATCTCTTGTAGATCTCCTGAGAGGAACCTGTTGAGTATGATCAAAATCATCATTGTCACCACCCATAGAGTGTTGTGCACCATCACCATGATCATCATCTGTCTGATCTTGTTGCATATCCTGTTCTTCTGTATCATCTCCAGCTGGCGATCGTGTTATAGGAACTGGCTCAACATCTACAAAGTCATCTTGAGCATGAGAGTCAGATTTCTTCAAATCTTCAATTGTCCGATTTTCCATAAACACAACATCACGACTCCTTACGAGCTTCTTTGTAGCTGGATCATACAATATATAGCCAAACTCATCTTGACCATAGCCCAAAAAGATGCACGGTTTGCTTTTCACATCAAGTTTTGATCTCTCATCTTTTGGAACATGAACATATGCCTTGCAACCAAAGACTCTTAAATGATCATATGATGAACTTTTACCTTTCCAAACTGCATCTGGAACATCTCCATTAAGAGCAACTGTGGGAGTCAGATTTATCACATGTGTAGCTGTCAATAAAGCTTCACCCCAGAAGGACTTAGGAAGTTTTGACTCTGCCAGAAGACATCGAACTCTCTCCAATAATGTTCGATTCATTCTCTCAGCTAACCCATTCAACTGAGGTGTCTTTGGAGGTGTCTTTTGATGTCGAATCCCCTGTTTCCTGCAATAATCCTCAAATGGTCCACGATACTCTCCCCCGTTATCAGTACGGATGCATTTCAACTTTCTTCCAGTTTGTCTTTCAACTAAAGCATGGAAATCCTTGAATTTATCAAACACTTGATCCTTTGATCTCAACACATAGACCCATAGCTTCCTGGAATGATCATCAATAAATGTCACAAAATAAGATGCACCACTAAATGAGTGTACCTTCAACGGACCGAACATCTGAATGCACCAAGTCCAATAAATTCTGCATTCGTCGAGGTTGGTGAGTCTTGAATGAAACTCGGTGTTGCTTTCCTGCAAAACAATATGCACATTTCTCCAAATTTGCATTATTCAATCCAGAAATGGCATTTTTTCTCACCAGAGTTTCGAGGCCTTTAGCACTTATGTGACTCAACCGTCTGTGCCATAATTCAGGGGAATTCTGCTTCTCCACCAGGTTCACAGCATCACTGGAAACTGAAGCTTGCAAAGAATATAAGTTTGATCTCAGTATTTTACCTTTAGCAACCACAAGAGATCCTTTATTCAGTTTCCATATACCATCACAGAAATTATTTCCATAACCATCTTTATCAAGTCTCCCAACAGAAATCAGATTCATACGAATATCCGGTGCATGTCTGACATCCTTCAATCGCAATGTAGATCCATTGGCTATCTTCAAACAAATATCACCTGTGCCCACAACTTCAGATATACCATTATTTCCCATCCTTAATGAACCATACTTACCAGCATTGTAAGTAGAAAAGAAATCCCTTCTTGATGTGACATGGACTGCAGCACCTGTATCAGCAAACCAACTAACATCAGAGGAAATTGTATTCACTGCATTTTCATCAAAGACAACAACGAGATCATCTTTTGTAGTCGTGGCAACATGACTGGTATCCTCAGACTTTCCTGCACCAGCATTCCTGTTATCATTCTTCCACTTGAAGCAATATTTCTGGATATGACCCTTCTTGTGACAGTAGTGACACTCAACATTCTTGTATCGAGATTTGGATTTGCTCCTTTGTCTGCCCTTATCAACATTTCTGGTTTTCTGTCTCCCCCTATTCTCTGCAACGAACAACTCATTCTGTGAAGATGATGAACCTTGAGTTTTTCTCCTCATCTCCTCATTCATGATTCCACTTTTGGCATAATCAAGAGTCATTGCACCATCAGGAGCAGAATTAGTGTGTGACACCCTGAATGTCTCCCACTTATCAGGCAAAGTATTCAGCAACCATAATCCAAGAATCTCATCATCGAATTTCACTCCAACATTTGACAATTGATCCAACAACCCCTGGAACTCATTCACATGGTCAGCGATAGGAACATCTTCCTTATACCTCAATTGTATCAATTGTTTCAGCAAGAATAACTTATTATTCCCCGTCTTTGAAGCATAAAGCTTTTCAAGCTTATCCCACAATGTCTTGGCATGCGTCTCATTAGCTACCAAATTTAACACATTATCATCGACCCACTGTCGAATAAAACGACACACTTGTTGATGCTCAAAAGCCCAATCCTCATCCGATTTAGATTCTGGCTTCGAAGTAGCAAACACAGGTAGATGCAAACTTTTTACAAATAGAAGATCTTTCATCTTCCCCTGCCATTTGTGATAATTCATCCCATTCAACGAAATCATCTGGCTTGTGTTAATTTCCATAATTCTAACAACAACAAATGCTCTGATACCACTCTGATGGGAATTCACCAAACACTTCACAAGTTCAAAATTTGCAGCGGACAAATAATTCCCAAGTTGTTAGAATTTCGCAGGAACATTAACAAAAAACAAGCAAACAATGAACACAAGGATTTACGTGGAAAACCCTTCCAATTCGAAAGGTAAAAACCACGAGGCTCTTGAGCCTATCTCAAATCCACTATCACCAAAAGAGATTACACCAAAGTCTGCTCAAATCACAACAAAAGATGTGGCCTTACAACAACACAAAGTCACCACAATCTCAACTCCACCAAGAACACCAAATCAAAAATAAGACCTCAAAACTGCAGCCCCGAACAGAAAATTATACAAAAATTTCTAACCGTTGAAATTCGATTTCCACCATACAAAATCAAGAACAAGATATCCCGCACCTGCTGTAAAAATTTCAACCCGATCGGACAAGGTTTGGTGTGCCGATTGGCCGGAAATCAGAAACTGGACGGAGGGAATTGATGCTGCGTTTTGCTCTCTGTTTTCTCAATCTGTTTGCTGTGCAATGTGGAATAATGTGGTTGTGCTTCAATAATATGTAATATGACAACTTCTCAATAATAATAATGCCCGAGTCTCTCTCACCAATAATGAAGATTGCCCAATTTACAATTATTTTGTTGACTTTCAAGTTGGGAGGACCCCAACAGTTAGACATTAGTATCAATGCATTATAAGCACCTCGTACATACATTATATATATATATATATATATGCAATGCAACGCTACATTAATAATTTAATTTGACATTTGATCTCGATCGGATTAACACGCATAAGATAAGTCTAATTGAACTTAATTAGTATACAGCTGATTCGAAAGAACAAATTAATACTAAATTAAATACTGCCGAATTAAAATCGATATTACCAAAAAAAAAAAAAAAAACTAAAGTGAACACTTTAAAATGGAGTAATACGCAATCCGTGCATTTAAAATTAAAATATAAAAAATAAAAATAAAATAGAAAAAAAAGGAAGAAGAAGAAGAAGAAGAAGAGAGAAAGAGCACAAGTCAACCTTTTCATTTTCAATCCTTCTTTTATATTACAGCCACATAATAGAAAACAAATAAATAAATATTGAAACTTATGGGATTAATTGATTTTATAGGCCACATATAAAACTAATTGATTAAATTCACTCCTATTTGTAAACCAAAAAAAAAAAAAAAAATCCCTCCTATTCATGTAAAACGCTAAATAAATAATAATGCGTCATGATTCATGAACAGGTACTAATTTAAGAAAGCTAATACGCTATTAAAACCTTAGCTAATTCTATACTTCTTTCTTCTACACATATGTTAGAATATATATAAACTTCATTCTAAAAATTGTAATGAATGTGTTAGGTGGTCAAAGTATTGAATAATAAATAAGTTTAATTTGATTGGAATGATACATATAAAAAATTTACTTATCATCTCATCTCATTTAGAGCTGTCAAAATGGGCTTGGTCGTTGGGTCAGCCCGCCCTCGACTCCCAAAAAGATGGGCTGGGCTGAGTAAATAGAAATTCGTTTAGAAGCGGGCCTAAATGAACTCAACCCGCCTAACCTGCCCTCGCCTGGGCTGGCCCGCGGGCGGGGTGGCTTAGCCCGCGGGCCAAGAGAAGTTTTAATCTATATACTACATATTAAAGTATTAGAGAACAACCCATCCTAAATTTAATGTGGTGTCCATTTCAAATTTCTAATTTTTATAGATTTTTGCATTTTTAATTTATTAATTTTGATTTTCGTATTTATTTATTTATTCATTAAAGATTTTCAGTTTTTGAAATATATGGAATTTTCAAATTTATATGGAAATTCCCACCATTTTCAATTTTAAATATATTTGAAAAATTTGAAATTTAAAATTTTGTATTTTTATTTTATCTATATTATTTTGCATTTTTAAATTTACTAATTTTAGATTTTCGCGTTTATTTATTTTTATTCATTAGAGATTTATTCACTTTTAAAAAGATTTAAAAGATAAAATTTGAAATTTTATATTTTTAATTTTATCTATTTTATATTTTATTATTCTGTATTTTATTTATTTTAGATTTTATTGCTGCATTTATTACTTATTTATAGATTTTGGGTTTTTACACCATAGGATTATTATAAAATGAATATGCATTTTCAGGTTTTGCACCATAGGGTTATTAGGACGAGGTTCTGCACTGGCAACTAAAAATTATGTTGCATTTATGTTTCAATATGATGATCATATTGTAATATCGATAATTTTGTGTAGGTTTAGTCATAATTTGGTTATATTTTTTTTTTGGTGTGGTAAATGATGTAATCAAAATGTACATTGCACATCATATTTATTTATTCATATTAAAGATATATTAATGTGTATATGAAAGCCAAATTTTTAGTTTTTAAAAAATATTTAATTTACAAATTATATGGAATTCACAGTATATATATATATGAAATTTATATTATTAAAAGATACATCAATGAATAAATAGAAAAAATTTGTACATATTAATTAGTGTATATATAGGCTATCTTTTTACAAAAATATATCATTCTAATTGTATATAAATATATACTAAATAGTATAAATCTTATTTATATTTTATTATATTAAAAATAATACAAAAAATTATAATTTTTAAGAGAATTGTGAAAATTTATTATATATATAATTGGTTTAGAGTAAATTAGTTATTTTCGTAAAGCATATTATAAAATAAAATAATCGGGTGTATAAAGAGTTATTGGGATGCGAATCGATCCATCAATAAATAAAGAAGGAAAAGTTATTTTTTTAATCTATTTTTTAAGAAATACTCCATTAATCTATATCTCAATAGATTTGCAATTAACGGAAGAACAAATATAAATCTAGTTTTGTTAAATATTGAAGGCTAAATGCTGCAAATTCTATAAATTTGAAAAGTTTCTCTAGAATGCCGCTACTGAATGTAGTTTTAACGTCTGAAACAAATAATCTATTGATACTAGAAGAGACATACTATAATAAGGAAGAAATGAAGGCGGAACATGCTAAGCTATTACTTTTGTTGATTAATGAGTACATGAATGTTTATAATAAAATAATGTATGTAGTTGATAGTGATGAGGGTTAATTCTTTTTCTTTACGTGGTGGAACTGACCAGACATTTATCGATAATTTATGTAGAAAATATTATGTTTAGCCATTCGTAGGAGAAGTGATATTGTGTTGCATGGAGCATCCAGTGGAATAGCATCCCTATTCATTCCAAGAGGTATGACTGCATATTCTAGATTTTGTATTCCACTAGAGTGTGATGAGAATTCTACCTGCAAAAAACTTATCCCATGAAATTATTTAACCTCTCTCCTCATTAAAACAAAACTCATTATTTGGGATAAAAAAAAAATATTGTTAGAATGATTACGATCCCGTTTGAATTAACCAAAATCCTCATTCGATTTCAGGGAAAAAAGTCAATGTCATCAATCTTTAAAGAATGTTGGACTCTATCTTTAAAAAAATCCATTTTTACCCATGTTAGTGATACGTTGCAATATATCGTGTCACTAGAAAGAGGGGAGTCCAAGTATTGATATATAATTAAGATGAATTAACCCAAGTTACTATAAGAAATGTTGTTTACAATGAAAATTATATATGACAGAAATTTGTACAATGAATTCTTCACGTAGGTGATGGTAATTTGTAAATCTGATATTGATCTTGGAGATGTACAATTAGATGTGACATTTACAGATGATAATTTTATAAACTCTACCGGAGTAGATCCTATAGCGGCAATTGTTGAGAGTAGTTATACAAATATAAAGTGCACCACTTCAAATCAAGATATTTTTAAAGATATTGCTATACTAATCCCTACCAATGAGATTGTTAATACAATCAACGATTAGATCATGGAAAGTATGTCTGCAAATAAAAATGTGTATATATATATCAGTTCTAACAATATTTGTCAAGAGGATGAAAGCATAGATAATGCCAATGAATTATTTTAACTGAAATATCTAAAGACGATCAATTATTCTGGATTATCGAATCATGAAATATAGTTGAATTAGGGGGTTGCATAGTCATGCTTATTAGAAATATAGACCTATCAAATAAAGTATGCAATATAAATAAGTTGATAGTAACCAAGACGCGGAACCATATTATTGAGGTTAAAATAATTTTCAGGGAATCATGAAAGTAAAAAATTCTTTATTGGTAGAATGATTATGAGCCTGTCTGATTTAACCAAACTCCTCATTCGATTTTAGATGAGAAAATTTCAACTTGTAGTTTGTTTTGCTATGATTATAAACAAAAGTCAATGCTAATTTTTAAAGAATGTTGGACTTTATCTTCCAAAACCAGTTTTTAGCCATGAGCTATTATGTTGCAATATTTCGTGTCACTAGCAAAATGTGGCTCAAAGTATTAATATGCAATTAAGAATGATTAACTCAAGATATCATAAGAAATGTTGTTTACAATAAAATTTATATGTGACAGAAAATTTGCAAAATTGATACTCGATGTAAGTGATGGTAAGACCGGTATTGATTTTGAAAATCTATAATCAGATGTGACATTTTCGTATGATATTCTTATAAATTATACGGGTGATCCTATAGCAACAATTTTTAAGAGTACATATACAAATATAAACTGCACAACTTCAAATTCAGATACTTTTAAAGATAGTACTATATTAGCCCATACCAATGAGATTTTAAGAAATGAAATTTTTGTGAGGGAATTTTTTATATTATACTTAATACTTATATTTAAATTTTGTTTTATTTTAATAAATTTCAAATCAAATAAAAGTATTATTTTAATAATTATTTTTTATTGATTTTTAGGTTTGTACTGGATAAGCCAAAGAAGCTAAAGAAAACGGTATAATATGATTTTTTAGAGGGTGTTTGTTTGTGTGTTTTGGGACAGATTGTCTGATTATTGCGTTTGCAAAACGCAAATAATCAGTTAATCCTATTTGTGTACTAACTTCCAATAATTTATTATTTACGTTTTAAGAGAATGAAAAACTATTTTCTTGCAGCTAAATTTTGGTGCTGCAAAAAAATTGCGTTTAGCCAAAAATAGATTTTGCTATATTGTTGCCTTTCAGGTAATGAAAAATGGAAATCCAAATACTTTTTAATAAGTTGCGATTTGAAATAACATAAGCTCAATCAAACACTTAATTTTCTACAGCACGTTTTGTTACAACAATGATTTGATTATCTGTTTTCTAAACATTGCAGCACTTTTTAAAACGCACATCCAAACACCCTCTTAGTTAGTTTTACAAATAATTAAATCATATTATCATATATACATCCTCTTTCAAATAGATATAAAAGCATTACACATCTTTCATTACTCAAAATAATCGAAAGATTGACGAGCCAAATATGCGAGAGAGGGAGAGAAAGAATTGACAGTAATTTTCATTAGTGTCCATAGGTGGGAGCACTTTTTGAATGGAATTTGACTCGCTTTAGGTGAGAACTCAAGCCATTCTACTTTTATTATTTTATACAATATAAGTACATATATTATATAAAATATATAATTATGTCAGTCGAGTCTCGACGGGTTATTTACTAGTAGTTTTTTTTTAAGTTTGTTATGAATATCTAAATTACTGTAAGATGTTTGTTAGTTTTTTTGGCGAAGCAAGATGTTTGTTAGTTGAATTTTATTTCAAATCATATAATATTAATTTAATATTATATAATTTAATAATTTTATATCTTTTCTGTAAAATATTATTAAAAAATATAAAATAGACTTAATATTAATTAAATTAAATGAAAATAATTTTAATCTTCATTATATATGACGTCAGCTACTTAACACTACTTTTTAGACTACTTTCATGCATGTTATTTTTTTAAAAAAAAATACTTTACAAAATTAAACTAAGTGATTATTTTATATTTTTTATAAAATATTTTTATTTTAAAATTAAATAATAATGATATTTTTATAAAATATTTTATATATTTAATTTTGATAAATAATGATATTACATAATTAAAAAAATTATGTTTATTAATTAAATAAAAAAACCGCGCGGGCTAGCCCGCCATGGGCCGGCCCGTCTAAACCCGTCAAATAGTAGGTTGTAGTGGGTTTGGCTCGTGTCGTCCCGCTAGCATGTGTTGACACCTCTAATCTCGTTTCTCTGTGTTACTTTGTTCTAAGTGTCAGTACGACAATTATATAAATGTGCAAACACGACTTATATATTTGGCTGATAATTGTCAATTCTGCTGACATAAGATTGTAAATTCTGCTGACATAAGTAGATGTGTTATGACACTGTTTTATAGTTGAATGATGCACTGATAGTTGATCATATATTCATTTTTTTATTTCTTTTGGATTGCATGGACGAGATTGTAGTTAGGGTTCATGTAGTCATTTTATACACTTAATGTCTTGATAATTATTGTTTTTTGTTATTATATATGGTTTGTGTTATAATGGTTATTGCAGACGATCGATTGTTATTATTAGGGTTAATCTATATATTAATAAAACTACTGTCTCATTATAAATGTTACATAGCACTATTTAACACTATTCACTATTTAACTTTGATTCAAATTTTTATCATAGTTATGTAAGAAAAAATATAGTCAAATGAGATCTTGTTAGATTCGTCTAATCTTGTAGTTTTAGAATATTAATTTTTTATAATTTTTACTTGTACACAATTGAAGTTATTAACCGTTAAAAATGTGTATCGGCATGCGTGCCATGACTAAGCGTAGCGATTATAACGAGACGGAGGAAGTATTAGTTAACAACCTATCCTAGATTTTTTTTTTTTTTAGGGTAAAGAATCTTTATTTCATAGCCAAAACTTGGCATAACCATAACAGCAAAGTCATTTACAACAGAAGCTACATCGCTGCATACTACAACAAAATTAAAATTTCAATACGTGCACGGCCGATCAGGTCAGGAAGATACATCGGCAGTTGGTCACCCAATATATTAACATTCAACCGAACCTACCAAACTTCTTGGATATAGCAGCAGACCAATAATCATCAAATGGACACGGAGATTGTCCATCTCTAACTGAACCTTCGATATCAGCATCAATAACAAAAGAACCAAAGATATCATTGTCTAAACACTTCAAATCCCCAGTATACAAGAGAACTTTTAAGTGGCGAATCAGAAATGACACACCCAACCTATCCTAGATTTAATGTGCTGTCTCCATTTCAAATTTTCAATTTTTATAGATTTTCGCATTTTTTAATTTATTAATTTAGAGTTTCTCATTTATTTATTTATTCATTATATATTTTCAATTTTTGAAATATATGAAATTTTCAGTTTATACGGAATCTCATAATATTGTTCACTTTTAAAAAGATTTGAAAATTTTGAAATTTAAAATTCAAAAAGATTTGTAAGATTTTTTAAATTTATATAGAATTTTCAATTCCAATTTATATATTATATATAATTAATATGTACTTATATCATTTTAATTGTATATAAATACTTCTTCTATATTCAAATATTTTTTACGGACCCACTTTTCACACAGTTCAGTGTACATTTTAAATAATGAATAACTCAAGTTCAGTACAAGTAAAAATTCTAAAAGTTCGATAATTAAAAACTACACGATGAGACGAATCTAACAAGATCTCACTTGGCTATATTTTAACTTGTATAACTATGATAAAATTTTAAGTGAAAGTCTGTGTGTGAATAGTAGCACATTTACAAATGTCAACAACATTTGAATACCGAGGTAGTAATATGAAATTTATTTATATTTTATTATATTAAAAATTACACAAAACATTAATAATTATTAAGAAAATTGTGAAAATTCATATTATGTGAATAATTGGTTTATAATAAATTAACTATTTCTGTAAAAATGTTATAAATAAAATAATGAGCTGTATAAAGAGTTATTGGAGTGTGAAAATATCCATTATTAAATAAAGAAGGAAAGTCAAATTTATTTAGTATGTTTTTTAATGAAGAATTCATTAATCTATGTTTTAACAGATTCGCAATTGATAAAGGAACAAGTAAAAAATCTAGCTTTATTAAAAATTAAAAAGCTAATTGCTGCAAATTCTATAAGTTTGAAACTTTTCTCTGGTATGCCGGTACCGGATGAAGTTTTAACGTCTGAAATAGAGAATATACTAATACTATATGAGTCATATTATAATAAGAAAAATGATGACAGATCATACTAGGCTATTACCTTTGTTGATTGATGAGCAAAGAATATTTATAATAAGATAATTTCTGCAGTTGATAGTGGTGAGGGTGGATTCTTTTTTCTTTACGTGCTGGAACTGGCAATACATTTATCTGGAAACCATTATATTCAGGCCTTCGTGGAGACGTGATATAATATTGCTTGTAGCATCCAGTGGAATAGCATCACTACTTCTTCCAAGAGGTAGGACTACACATTTTAGAATTAAAACAAAGATTTAACCTCTCTTCTAATTAAAACAAAGCTCATTATTTGTGATGAAAATTCTTGATTGGCATAATTATTATGAGTCTATCTGATTTAACCAAATTTCTCATTCGATTTCAGAGGAGAAAATTCTCACTCGCAGTTTGTTTTGCTATGACCATAAATAGAAGTTATTGTCAATCTTTAAAAAATGTTGGACTCTATTTTACAGAACCTGTTTTTAGAGGGGACTCGAAGCATTAATATGCAATTAAGATGGATTAACTGAAGATACAATAAGAAATGTTGTCTACAATGAAATTCATGTGTATGCCAAAAAATTGCCAAATGAATAGTTCATGCAGGTGATGGTAATTGGTAAAACTGGATGTACAATAAGGTGTGACATTTCAAGATGATTTTCTTATTAACTCTACGGGCCGACAATTGTTGAGATTATATATACAAATATAAATTGTACTACTTCAAATCCAGACATTTTTAAAGATGTTGCTAGACTAGCCCCTACAAATGAGATATTGATACGATCAATGATTACACCATGAAACATATGTCTGCAAATGAAAAGATATATCTCAGTTCTAACAATATTTATCAAGATGATGAAAGTATATATAATGATCAAATATTTTCACCGGAATATCAAAGTATAATCAAGCTTTCAGGATTACCGAATCATGAAATAAAGTTGAAGGATTGCTGCATAGTCATGCTTCTTAGGAATATAGATCCATCAAATAAATTATACAATGGAAGAACGTTGATAGTAAACAAGATGGGAACCATACTATTAAGGCTAAATTATTTTGGGAAACAATGAAAGTAGAAAATTCTTACTAGAATGATTATGAGCCTATTGGATTTAACCAAATTTCAATTCGATTTAAAGGAGAAAATTCCCCCTTTGTTTTACTATGTTTATAAACAAAAGTCAATGCCAATCTTTAAAGAATGTTGAACTCTATTTTTCAAAACCAATTTTTAGCTTTGAACAATTATATGTTGTGATATCTCGTGTCACTAGCAAGAGAGGAATCAAAGTATTAATATTTAATTAAGATGGATTAACTCAAGATACTATAAGAAATATTGTTTGCAATGATATTTATATATAAAAAAATTTGCAATATGGATACTTGATGAAGGTGATGGTAAAACAGGTATTGATCTTGGAGATGTAGTCAGATGTGACATTTCCAGATAATATTCTTATAAGCTCTACGAGTGATCCTATATAAGCATTTTTTTAGTGTACATATACAAATATAAACTGCATCACTTCAAATAAAGACTTTTTTAGTGTTCTGGACTACTAAATCATAAAATAAAATTGAGTGAGGGTTGTATAGTCATTCTTTTTAGGTATATAAATCCATCGAATAAATTATGCAATGGAAGCAGGTTGATAGTAACCAACATGCGAAACCAAATAATTGAGGTTAAACTAATTTTGGGAAACCATGAAAGTAGAAAATTCTTGATGGGTAGAATGATTATGAGCCCGATTTAACCGAATTCTCCATTCGATTTTAGATGAGACAAATCTCATTCGCAGTTTGTTTTGCTATGAATATAAAGAAAAGTCAATGTCAATCAATAAAGAAGGTTGAACTCTATCTTTCAAAACAATTTTGAGCAATAAACAGTTATATGTTGTGATATCTCGTGTCACTAGCAAGATGAGACTCAGAGTATATTACTCCCTCCATCCCATTAGTAACGTCATGTTACTGTTAGGCACGAGAATTAAGGTACAATTGATTTGTGAGTATATGATGGGGTCCACATAATTGTTAGAGGGGAAAAGTATTTCTATTTATAGAAATAAGATATTTATAATGGGACATCCAAAAATAGTAAGTATGTCATTTCAGTTGGGACGGAGGGAGTAATATTTAGTTAAGATGGATTAATTCAGATACTACAAGAAACGTTGTTTACAGTGAAATTTTCAGCAAATTGTAAGAAAAATTTTCATATCATGCTTAATAGTACTTATTTAAATTTATTTAATTTTAAATAAAATTTCAAATTAAATAAAATATAATTTTATTATTTATTTTTATTGATCTGCTAGGTTTGTACGGGACAAGCCACAAGAAGACAGTTTAATATGATTTCTCTATTAATTTTAAAAATAATTAAATTATAATTATCATATATTCTCTATTAGTTTCATATGATATAAGTATATATATTATAGTATATAGAATATATAATTATACACGTCGAGTCTCGACGGGTTACTTACTAGTATATTAAAATTTGGTTATATATTGTCTTAGATTACATATACTTCCTCTGTTTTCTTTTTATTTGTTACAGACCCACAGTGCACGCTGTTCAATGCACATTTTAAATAATTAATAACTCAAGTTCGGTACAAGTAAAAATTCTAAAAGTTCGATATTTAAAAACTATACATAACGGTACGAATCTAAAAAGATCTCACTTAGCCATATTTTAATTTGTATAACTATGATCAAACTTTAAATCAAAGTGTCTGTGTGAATAACGCTCAAAACTCATATGGGGCAATTAATTAAACAAAATGGAGGAAGTATATATTTAAAGGTTTTCTTATTTCACTCGGTGATCGAGAATACGAGGTATATTCTTGTAGTAATTGATGAAGCGTGGACACACTGTTGAAGGAATAAAGTAAACTATAAAAGCTCGTACGTACGTACATCGTACCTACCCATGCATCTAGCTGCTTTGCTTTGTTTTGTTTGTTTTTTTTTCCCCCTCAAATTAAAGAACATGTTAGCTGACTATCCATCTTATACCAATGCACAACTTCCATACCAAGTTTCTCCTATAAATACCCATGTAATTCAGACACATAATCACCCATCACACACAGCAAATCCATTAACTAACAGTAATAAGCAGTTGCAATTAGAAATTTTTTCATACAATAATAATATGGCTCATTGTAGTAGTAGTATCACTACTACAACCAGCTTTGTGTTTGCCACTATAATCAATACTACTGTTTTATCAGTTTACTACAGCCCCTCGTCATCAATTCTTGTCGGGGCCCAAAACACCCCACAAGTTCCATGTGTATTTTTCTTTGGCGATTCACTGTCGGACAATGGTAATAACAATGTGTTGCCCACACTTGCAAAGGTTAATTATAGACCCTATGGCATCGACTATCCCACAGGCCCGACAGGCAGATTCACCAACGGACGGAATTCGCCCGATTACCTCGGTTCTTATCTTCTCCCCTTGGGCATTATTTGTTTCCTTGATTTCACTTGAAAAAGTTATATATATGACGCTGTCTGTGTTTTTACTATTCTGACGTTAGAGCGTGCAGGCATATATATATAGGAGCCCATGCCACGCCATCGTCGTCTATGTCGTAGTATTATTATTCACGTTAATTCCAAAATTTATAATTCAATTTGGCATGAAGTACTAAGTAATTTATTTATTTATGCAGCTGAACTCTTGGGTTTCACCAGCCCCATTCCACCATATGCGTCTACTCCTTTAACCGACCCCAACATCGCCCAAGGAGTCAACTATGCATCGGGAGGTGCAGGAATCCTCGACACAACAGGGATAGTGGCGGTAATTGCAATTTACACATATATTGTGGCATTTTCAATTTTTGGAATAAAAGAATAGTGGTAGCTAGTACTATTAATAGTAGTAGTAGTAGTAGCAGTACTCCCTCCGTCCCAATATAAGTGGCCCCTTTCTTTTGGGCACGGGAATTTAGGTAATGAGATTTAGTAGTTAAAGTAGTGTGAGTAAATTTGACTAATTCATCCATCTAATTTCTAATGGTTACATTTGACTTTTAATCATTTTATTATTTAACTTTGACTTAATGTTATCGTAATGATGTAGAAAGACAAAAATAGTCAAGTGTGATCTTGTTGGAATCGTCTAATCGTATAGTTTTAGAATATATATTTTATATAATTTTTATTTAAATTTATACCCATTTTGAGATATTAATGGTTAAACATATATAGGGACTTTGTGCAGAAAGTACAATTGTCATTATTGTGGGGTTTTTAATCATGTTTATGTTAATCTAATTTACTTAAAAGGGAAAGTGGCCACTTTTAATGGGACACCCCAAAAAGGAATAGTGACCACTTTTAATGGGACGGAGGGAGTAGTAAATTAGATGATGAATTACACTACTTTTCTTTCTTTCTTTCTTTTGGCAGGGTGTACTGTGGCCAATGGATAAGCAACTGCTTTTACATGGATTAGTTAAAACCCGAATTACAACTTTAAAGGGAAGCGAATATCTGAACAGGTGTTTGTACGTGGTTAATATAGGCAACAATGACTACCTCCTCAACTATTTGCTCCCTGCATCGCCAACTCGACTTTTATTTCCCGATCCCGACCAATATGCACAACACTTGATTCAAAAATTTTCCACACAGCTCAGGGTGAATACTTTTCAAAAGCTTTTATATATAAGTTTGAATTCCAGCTGGCAATTAATAGTACGTATAACTTTGTGGGATGTGTATGTGCAGACCTTGTACAACTACGGCGCAAGAAAAGTGGCCGTGTATGGGCTGGGGCAAATAGGTTGTACACCTGGACAGAGAGCTTCAAATAATGCAATAATAAATGGATGTGCGGAATCCGTCAACGATCAAGTACAGCTATTCAACAACAGGCTCAGGCCACTCATCGACACCCTCAACACCCAGCTCCCTAATGCACGATATACGTTCATAAATATCGCCAACTTTAACTTATTTAATAACCCACCACCTGGCGTCACAAATCTCCTCAATCCTTGCTGCCAAGTGTTGCCTATCACAGGACTGTGCATTCCCAACTCGGCCCCCTGTCCCAATAGAGATGTGTTTTTCTTTTGGGACAACGCTCATCCAACTTCGATTGTGCAGAGGGCGGCTGCTACAAGATCGTACACTGCTGCACAGCCAGCTGATGCGTCTCCTTATGACATTAGCCATCTTGTTCAACTGCCGTAAAACTATGTTGTCCCCGGCGCTACTGTAATGCTGAAAACTGTACTCTTGGCTTATGTGTGTGTGTGTGTGTTGAATAAGGCTAAGTACCACGTACAATAATAATTAATGAATGGAAGTTCCGTGTGACACTCAGTCAAGTTATCTAAGTACGTCGGCTCATCTCGATAGATCTGAAAATCAAGTCACGCATATACATACATAAATTTACAAATTGACTAAATTTCCAATTCCAATTTTTCAAATTATCGATAATAATAATAATATATAATCCAACCCCATATCACTACATAAATTGGAATTTTCAATTCCAGTATTTCAAATCAATAATTAATTGAGTTTATACTCCCGAATGATCGAGTTAATGAAGCAAGGATGAGGTACAGCCGCAGTGCCGCACAGATGGCTTGTTTAAGTTTCATACTGGGAATGTTTGGGAGTCAGCAGATCCGCTAGCAGATAGCAGATTTGGAGAGAGAATTATGAGAGAATATGCTGATTGAATCGGCTATCTCCTAAATATGCCGGCTTCCAAACAAGCCAACTGTATTAGAAAGCAATCCGTTGAATACAAAATCAGAAGGGAATCCAATAATTAGTTACTACTCCCTAGCTCCGTCCCACTAATTCCGTCTCATTTTCTTTTCTGGTCCGTCTCACTCCAATTGTCTCTAATTACATCCAACCCCACTCCCATCTGTTGGGAAAAAATAGGAATAGTGCGGAACCTGTGGGATCACCAGAAATACCAAAACAGTACAAATATCCAAAACAGTATATCCCTGTGTGCCAAATGAGTTTCCAACAGATGCAATCAAGCCAACAACACCAAATCAACCAAAGCAACTATAAAGCAGTAAATCGACACCAAGATTTATACGTGGAAAATCCTTCAAAATGAAGGTAAAAACCACGGGCCAGTCGCCACCATCTCAAATCTTCACTATATCAAATAATGGGTACACCAATGTTTCTCTCTAGCATATGCCTAGAGGTTCACCAACAATCATCAAGATTTTCACTAATCTTGGCCAATCAAGAATCATCACAGTAGGCAGACGATTTCCAAATATATAATATACTTCTAGAACACAATTCTAGGATAACAACAAGAGATACAAGGAAGGATTTCACCGAAGGTTTGAACTTTGATCAGGGTTTTGGAAGATGATGGGTGCTATCTTCCTTCTCCTCTTCTTCTTCCTCCTCCTGCTTTTTCTTCCGTTTTTCTCTCTGTTTTTGGATCTTGATATCTGTCCGCCTCTCTCACTGCCTTTGTCAATTATTGCTCCTTTGTTTTGTTGTATTGAATGACTGCCTACCCTTTATTTTATTTTTTTAAATTGTTATAATGTTCAAGTTCATTAATTGAGCTGACCCTACAATTCTCCCCCGTCAGCTCATTTTCTGAGCTCTACCAAGCCTGATCCTCGCCTACAAGCTTCGAACTTTTCCTTCGGCAGAGACTTGGTGAACATATCTGCTGAGTTCTCACTTGTGTGGATCTTTTCCAAACTCAACTGTTTGTCCTCAAGCACATCACGAATCCAATGATACCTGTAGTCAATATGCTTGGATCTCGAATGGAAACTCGAATTTTTAGATAGATGGATTGCACTCTGACTGTCACTGTAAACAATCCACTTCTCTTGTTCAATGCCAAGCTTTTCCAGCAATTTCTTCATCCACAAAGCTTCTTTGCAAGCTTCTGTGATGGCAATGTATTCAGCTTCAGTACTAGATAAAGCAACACACTTTTGCAATCTTGATTGCCAAGAAACGGCTCCCCCTGCAAAAGTCATCAAGAACCCCGATGTGGACTTCCTGGAATCGACATCACCTGCCATATCTGAATCTGTATATCCAACCAGAGTAGGCTCATTAGTACCAAAGCATAAACATACACTGGAAGTACCTCTCAAGTATCTGAGAATCCATTTCACTGCAGCCCAATGCTCTTTTCCGGGATTAGAGAGAAACCGGCTCACTACTCCAACTGCATGAGCTATATCTGGTCTTGTGCAAACCATAGCATACATCAAGCTGCCAACTGCTGATGCATAAGGAACTTTGCTCATCTCTTCTTTTTCTTTCTCACTTGTAGGGCACTGTTTAACTGAAAGTTTGAAGTGACTTGCAAGTGGACAAGATACTGTCTTTGCCTTGCTCATGTTGAACCTCTCAAGCACAGTCTCAACATAGCGTTCCTGAGATAGCCAAAGTTTACCCTTCTTCCTGTCTCGGGTTATCTTCATGCCAAGTATCTGTTTAGCAGGGCCTAAGTCTTTCATTGCAAAAGACTTATCAAATTCTCTCTTCAACTTCTCAATCTTGTTAGCATCATGGCCAACAATCAACATATCATCTACATATAACAGTAGGATAATGTAATCATCATCAGAATACCTCTTCACAAACACACAGTGATCAGACAGCGTTCTGGTATACCCTTGACCCATCATGAATGAATCGAACTTCTTGTACCATTGCCTTGGAGCTTGTTTCAATCCATACAAACTCTTCTTAAGCTTACAAACCAAGTTCTTTTTCCCTTTGACTTCAAAGCCTTGAGGTTGTTCTATGTAGATTTCCTCCTCTAGATCACCATGAAGGAATGCAGTTTTTACATCAAGTTGCTCAATTTCCAAATTCAAACGGGTGGCCAGACCGAGAACAACTCTGATGGAGCTCATCTTCACAACTGGAGAAAATATTTCTTCAAAATCAACACCTTTCTTTTGACCAAAACCTTTCACAACCAACCTTGCTTTGTACCTTGGTTGTGAGCTGTTTTCAGAAGTCTTCAACCTGTAAACCCATCTGTTCTTGAGTGCTTTCTTACCTTCCGGTAGTTTTACCAACTCATAAGTTTGATTATCTTTTAAAGACTTCATCTCATCTTGCATAGCTTTCAACCACTCATTTTTGGCTTCATGACCAATGGCTTTTTCATAGCTTTCAGATTCATTTCCATCTGTAAGCATCACATACTCATTGATGTTATATCTCTTTGATGGTTGTCGCTCTCTGGTGGATCTCCTCAAAACTGGCTCAACTGGTACTGGTGGTTGTAGTACTTCTCCAAATGGATCAACATCATTAGTTGTAGGCTCCCCAACAACATTATCACCACCATTATCTGCTCTGACTGCCTTCAGCTTATTTCATGTTTCCCTTTCAACCCTGACATGAAACTCCTTGAAGACATCAAAAACCTGATCCTTGGTTTTCAAAGCAGTGGCCCAAACTTTCCTTGAGTGGTCATCAATAAATGTAACAAAGTAGACAGCACCTCCAAGAGATTTATCTCGCATAAAACAAACATCAGTATGAATCAAATCAAGTACACCAGACTTTCTATGTGGATGGTAAGTATGGAATGAAACTCTATGTGCTTTACCAGCAATACAATCAAGACAAGTTTTCAGAGATGTACCTTGCAAATTCGGTAGAAATTGCTTACTTGAGAGAGTCTGCAAGCTCTTCTCACTCACATGGCCAAGTTTCTTGTGCCAAAGGTCAATTCTGACACCTTTCTGAACAACATTTGTCTGTCCCTTGCATAACTTTGCCTGCATGACATAGAGTGTGCTCACTTTATTTCCTTTTGCAACTATCAAAGACCCTTTGGTGAGCTTCCATTTACTTTCACCTAAGTAGTTGCAGAAACCATCATCATCTAACTTTCCAACTGAGATCAAATTGAGACGAATATCTGGAACATGTCTCACATCCTTGAGTATTAATTTGGTACCGAGATTTGTCTCCAAACAAATCTCTCCAATGCCCACAATCTTTGAAACACCATTGTTTCCCATCTTGACATTACCAAAATCACCAGAAGAGTACGCACTGAAGAAGTCACCATGAGATGTAACATGGAACGATGCGCCAGAATCAATCACCCAATCAGTGTCCTGACACACTAGACTAACACAAATGTCATCTAAGACAGTAACTGCATCACTGTTGTGGTTAACTGCATTAGTCTCTTTTTCTTCTTTCTTGCCTTCTGCCATTTCCCTTTTTAAGATCCTGCACTCTTTCTTCATGTGACCCGGCTTGTCGCAGTGATAACATCTAATCTCTTTTCTGTTCTTTGACCTTCCTCTTGGTGTATAATGTTTATCACGTCCTTGTGGATTTCTGCTCTTACTTCTTCCCTGTCTCACTGACTTCTGAGAAACTAGAACATCTGAAGAAGATTCACTTTTTTCTTTTCTTCTTGCATCTTCATAGAGTAAACTATCTTTAACCATCTCCATGGTTAGTGTTCCACCTGGTGCTGAATTACTCAACGAGACCACTAGTGTTTCCCAACTATCCGGTAGAGACCCCAGAAGTAGCAATGTATGTAACTCATCCTCAAGATTTAATTTCATCACAGCCAACTGATTCACCAATCCCACAAAATCACTGGTATGCTCTGTCATACTTTTTCCATCCCTGAACTTCAAGTTCACAAGTCTTCTAATGAGCAATGCCTTGTTCCTGAAGGTATTTTTCTCATAAAGTGCCTCAAGCTTTTTCCACAATAAATCTGATTTGGTTTCTTCTGCAATGTGATGAAATATATTGGGATCTACCCATTGCCTAATTGTAGCAGAAGCTTTCATGTGCAACACTCCCCAAGCATCATCACTCACATCATTAGGCTTTTCTTTGCCCAACACCGGCTTAAATAAATCTTTGCAATAAAGCAGATCAAGCATCTTTCTTTTCCAAATAGCATAATTCCCTGAATTTAATTTCATCATTCCAAAGGAATTTTGCTCATCCATTTCAACACACAGATATACTATCAAAACTTTCACAACCCAACTTTCGCTCTGATACCAGTTTTTTGGGAAAAAATAGGAATAGTGCGGAACCTGTGGGATCACCAGAAATACCAAAACAGTACAAATATCCAAAACAGTATATCCCTGTGTGCCAAATGAGTTTCCAACATATGCAATCAAGCCAACAATACCAAATCAACCAAACCAACTATAAAGCAGTAAATCGACACCAAGATTTATACGTGGAAAACCCTTTCAAAATAAAGGTAAAAACCACGGGCCAGTCGCCACCATCTCAAATCTCCACTATATCAAATAATGGGTACACCAATGTTTCTCTCTAGCATATGCCTAGAGGTTCACCAACAATCATCAAGATTTGCACTAATCTTGGACAATCAAGAATCATCACAGTAGGTAGACGATTTCCAAATATATATATATATATATATATATATATATATATACTTCTAGAACACAATTCTAGGATAACAACAAGAGATACAAGGAAGGATTTCACCGAAGGTTTGAACTTTGATCAGGGTTTTGGAAGATGATGGGTGCTATCTTCCTTCTCCTGTTCTTCTTCCTCCTCCTGCTTTTTCTCCCGTTTTTCTCTCTGTTTTTGGATCTTGATATCTGTCCGCCTCTCTCACTGCCTTTGTCAATTATTGCTCCTTTGTTTTGTTGTATTGAATGATTGCCTACCCTTTATTTTTTTTTAAAAAATTGTTATAATGGTCAAGCTCATTAATTGAGCTGACCCTACACCATCATATCACATCAATGAATAATTTATTAAAATTTTAAACACACAATTATCGCATCACACATAAATAAATAAATTAAAATTTCAAATTCATTACAATCATATCATATCAATTCCTAATTTACCTCTACTTTAGCATTAATCTTCCCTTACATTAAATACTAACTATCTCCACATAAAATTAATACCGTGCCCAAAAATTTTGGGACTCTTTTAACTGGACGGAGGGAGTATAATTCAATTTGTGAAGCAACAGTGGTCCCCACTCTCTGGTATCTTAGAATGTTTCTTTGACCCACCAGGATGATTGCCCCCCAAATAATAGTTGCACTACATCATTATATATTGTTTCATGGACGATGATCGGTCACTGAGACATCATAAGAATGTTGGAACTTGGAAGTGTCGGGCATCAAGTGCACTTCTTTGTGAGTGGCCAGAAATTGAACAAATAACATATACTCCCTCCCTCGGTTTTTGTTTAACTTTACCCTTTGCATAGTGGCCATATAGTATAAATTTGCAAGATTTTATCACTTGCTAATTTTCATCTCCACTGAAATGTGGCTGGGCATGTTATATGTTGTTTCATGGGATAATGCTTTGAACTAACATGTTACTACATCTTATCAAAGTCCCTTGTAAGCCTCTTGATAGAGGCAATTAGATAATAACCCTTGGATTGATTGTCGGGCGAATAAGACAAAAAGGCAGGCCTTAAGTTCTCAAAGCCAAAGCCAAAGTTATTACACTATCAAACAAGGCCTAATTTATGTTTTCCCTTCTTTCTGTTTCACCTTCTTTTCTCATCTCGTTCCCCTTTCACTTTCGCTCCAATTCCCTCTTGTTCTTCCTTCCCGTTCCTTAAATTAAGTTTGCCTATATTGCCTTCATGCGGTCAACATCATAGTGTGTTGTAGCCATTACTGTATCTGTAAAAGGATCTCTAAGTCATTTAGCACTTGTGTTTCTCTGTGTGTACGGAGGGATGGTGGCCACAAGTGTTACCACAGTTCCATTTGTGCCTAGGCCCGGCGTTGTCATTTAAATAATCAGATTGCTATTTTCAAGTTTCAACAACGATAGCTCATTACTAATTCACCATTTCAGTTAATCATGGCCATTAATTTTGCACGGGATTAAAGGGTGTATACATGAAATTGAGTGAAGCTGAAAACAAATGGGTTAAGCGGGTGATCTAAATAAACTAATAAAAAAAACATTCATCACTGTAACTATAGGGATGTTTGGGAGTCAGCAGATCCGGTAGCAGATTCGGAGAGAGAATTGTGAGAGAATATGCTGATTGAATCCGCTATATGCTCCTAAATATGCCGGCTTCCAAACATCCCCTATATCTAGTATATATAAGTGTGAGGCAAGATAACGTCCTTATGAATAGTATTCTACAATGTGTAATTCCTCTCTTGCCCTTACCTTATTTTGTCTGTTCTGCCGTCCTATAAACCAATCAATATGTTTGCCTTATTTTATTTTGTTCTGCCGTCCGACCATTGGGCCTCTTCCTCCTTACGAGTGCCAGTAACCTTTCCTTCGTCTTCTCTCTGTCCGGCGCAACCCTGCTCGCTCCCTGCTTCTTGCGACCCGCGTCCTCTCTCCGACCATCCGACCATTGGGCCTCTTCGAGCAAGCTTGGAAGTAATCAATAAGGCCCCTGTTGTTTCGCCCGCACCGGTACCCGAACTCGTCGACCGAAATCGACGCCGCAGGAACGCCCACGCCGCCGTCTTCTGTGTGTGGACGCGTCGCCGCGGACGTGCCTCCTTCCCTACCGCTGCCGCTCTGCTGCGCTGTTTTCTCCATTTTTTTAGGTTAATTATTTTTCCCATATTCCAGTTTTAATCTTTGCTTTTTGCTTCATTTTCGCTGTGAACGCAGACCTGTGAATACCTAAATACCTAAATATTGTTGCTAATTGTTCGTTAACGAGCGGTGTGATTGAAATTGTAATTCGGACGAGTGAAAACTTGTGAATTTAGTTAGTTAATTGTTTGTGTTGCTTGGTTCTCTCCTGTCTTTTTTTGAATGGTTCTTTTCTATCTTGAATCATGGCTCAGACCTTATTTAATCATATTCTTTTCTTGAATATTATACTGACACTTTTGTAAACACTGGGCAGCCATGTATTCTTCCTCCAGGTTTACTTTTTAGAAAATTTGAATTTTTTCAGCTGGAGATTGACAAATATGAATCTGAGCATGTTTGTTTCAATTACCTTCTATTGTTGTTATTGAGTTGATATCCGGTTGACTTTGGTGAATAATTGAAGATAATGATTCAGATTTTTGTGAACTATGTTTATACTCCATGACAGGTGGAACTTTTGCCCTGAATGTCTTTGGAATTTGCTATGAAATATTATTTTACTATGTTATCTGATGTTAACCAAATTTCTATAATTGGATTACCATCCCTTTTCCCATTAATGCCTATAGGAGATGACGACTTGAATTTGTGCACGATTTCCTAACTGTTCATCCTTGCTTGTTTGATAGACAGAGTAATGCTTGACTGGGAAAAGTTAATTTTTCTTTTCTTGGGTGATTGCAAAAACTAAGCTGCCATTGATGATGGATATAGGAAGTGGATATTGGATTTCGCTATGCTTTTTGCCTTTTCTCTTCCCCATTGCTTGAATAATTTCTTGTTGGTTTATTTCTAATTATGTGGTTTCAGGCTAGAATAACCGAATTGAATCCAAGTTTCTACTTGTCTTCTGTTGCTTACTTTTTCATTCTCCAAATCAAAAATGTAAGTTTCCTTCGCTATTGATGTGACATTCCTGATCGGCCCTATCCTCCATTTGCCTTCATTGGTGTGTTGAAGATAAAAAAGAGTGGTAATTAATTAAACTCTTAATTGTGTTCTTGAGTTTTTAAATATACATTAGGGGATGTTCATTTTATTTTTTGGGGCTGTTGATTACTTGGTTTTGCTTGTTCAAAATGGATTCCGTTTATTAATTGTGATGTTTATTGTTCACATCGTTTTTTTTTTCCCTTTTTTTGGTTTCCGATTCAGGATTTATAGTAGGGACTCGTCCGTGTTTCAAATTAATGTTTGTACATGGGTTCTGTGGTTTCTTTGTTCAATGGTCTTTAAAATGCATTATGTAATTTAACTTTCCTAAACATTCAAATTATTGCCAAACCTGGTAAAGGCAATAGGGACCAGTGTTTCAAATTGATGCTTGTACATGGGCACCAGTGTGAATTATTTTCTGTTTGATAAGACCGCACTGCACCGGGCCACTGAACTGCAGTGAAGTATTTTTTGTTTGACACTGTCCTGTGTTTACTATTTATCTATTTGAACTTGTGGAATTTGTCTTTCTCAATTGCTCTCTGGAATTGTATAAGTACAACAACACTATGTTTGGGCCACTCTTCACTTTATTGAATTGCTCATGATTGCAATGTTTGTGATAACTGGTATGCTGTAACTTTCTAGCATGTGAGGTGCCTTTGTGGTATTTACTATTTAAGTTTTGTAACTGAAGACATGTTGGTGTTAACAGAAGGAAAACTTAAAGTCAATGTTTAGACAAAGTTAAGAAACTGTCGGAAAAGCTTTTGACTCTTGATGGCACTCCTGAATGGTAATATTCAACTTTAATCACATTTTGAATTTCTCATTCTTCGTAGCTGTATGATCATGTGTAATACTGGATCTTTACATTTGAAGGTTTTAGGTATTTACCGTTGTTGTTTTTCAGGAAGCAGATCTTTCTTTAGCTTATTTAACTGAAAGGTTTTAGAAATTATTCTTGATCAGATTAGTTATCATACTTTGGGGCTGTTTGAAGATAGCATATTGACCAGCATATAGCATATTGGAAGAGCATATTATCTCACAGTTCTCTCTCCGAATCTACTATCTGCTAGTGGATCCGCTGACTCCCAAACATCTCATTTGTGCTTGTTTCTCTGCTTTGTGTTCATATATGTAGTCGTAGAGTTAATATTTTTGTTCACCTTTAAAGTTATATGATCCTGACATTCACTAACTTTGTTTTGCACCTGTAGAACATGAAGTAATTCGTAAGTGAGTAAAATTGAAGCAGGATAGCAGGACCTAGACGTAGGTGAGTAAAATTCCTCTCTTGCCCTTGGTTTATTTTTGTCTCTTCTGCCGTCCTATTCACCATTCCATAACATTGATTTTTCCTCATTACCAATGCCAATAACCCGTCTTCTATCTTTTGAGTTCTCAGATAGTGAAACATAGCTGCACCGTCCTGAACGCCCAACCGCTCTCACCGTCGTCAACGCGCAGGAGTGCCGCCGCCTCTCCCCTGCTCGTCCCGCGAAATCGCCGCCGCAGGGACGCCCCCTGCCGCCGTCTCTGGCACCCCCGCTGCCATTTCAATACAGGTAAGGACTTTTTAGCTTTTTTAGCTTTCTTGAATTCTGAATCTCCCTCCCAATTTCGATTTCGTTGTATTTAATTTCTTTGTAGGTGTGCAGCTTTTTTGTGATTTTTAGGTATTTGGTTTGGAATAAGATGTTTATCACTATTTATGGATTTAAGTTGTATTAATTTTTGTTCGATTTTGGTTCTTGGATGGAGGAACTTGTGGTAGACTAATTGATTTCTATGAAACTACCGTTTTCTCCCTCCTGGATGTTCAGATAATTCTTTACTGAAATACTGGGACCAGACATGTCTGCTCCTTTCCATGGATTTTTGCCGTCCTTCAACTCTGCCAGTGAAATAGAGCTTAGCTTTTAATGCTATGTAATAATCCATGAATAGAGACTCCAAGCTGTTTTTGTCGTCAAAATCTATTTGGGTCTGCATTTCACAAGAGCAAGATGCATTCAGAATACACTCTGGAGGTGCTAACTATTTGGGGCCAACAAGCATGTCGTTTGTTTTCTTTCCGAATTTGCTATTTTTGTTGTGTGGGTGGAGATTAATGTTATTTTTGTTGTGCCAGGTGATTGAATATGATTAGAATTTGTGTTGTAAGTGTTTTCTGCTTCAAGTGTTGAATTCAAAGTTCACAACTATTATGCTGATTAAGTCTTTCCTTGGCCTATTTTCTTAGAATCTTAATCATGCTATGTTACGTTGGGAAAAATCTTGTAGATTTGCATATGCTTTAGCTTGTTTTGTTGGCAAATTGGATTACTTATTGGATTTACATTACACATAGATGTAAGGTACTTCTCTTAATTCTTGATTTGCTGATATTCTAAGGAATTTGATAGCATTTCTGCCCTTTCCTCAAAATTTTGTTTTCTTGCTTAGTTTTATGTAGTTGAGCTAAATTATTTGGCACAGATAAGTATCGGTCATTAAAAATGCCATTTGAACATCTATTATTGGATTGAGGAAGGAGAAAGTCTAGAGTCTTTTTATAATAACAAAATCAACAATCTGTCGGGCCAGTTGCTTTCTCTATGTCTCTTAAAGCTTCTCCTTATTTTGCAATACACTTAGTCTTTTCTTAATAATCTCTCTGCCCCTGCTACTTTCTTTGCAATCTTCACTGAGACTCCCATTTCTTTAGTTGTGCCATCACCAATGCCACTTTGCAATGCTTTGCTGGTTTTGATGTGTTTCTTTCCAAAAAATGCAAATGACTTCTTGCCTTTACATTTATTCTCTGCTGCACGTATACTAATGTCTATTTAATCCTAACTGTACAGTTACTTTTGTATATAAGAAATTTCATTCTGTTGGATTCTTGCTGATGTGCAATATCTTTGGGATCATTTTTGGGGAAGAAACTTGGATCTTTGTTTGGTATCACTCTTATTATTCTTAGCATTTATATTTCTATCATTTGAATTGTGATTGATTGTCTTTGATGGATGATTTTATCTTCGTAAAGATGGATCATTTTTAATTGAATGGACATGTTGATGTACTTGAATTACATTTGTGAAATTTCATCCCCATTGTGGAGAAAGATTCTTTTATGTTTTGTCCGGTTTTTATGGAGACATTGATGGTGTGGAATATACTTCACATCAATGTCATACAATAATAACACAATATTTTTTAATTTCAATATACGATAACATTCTTTTTTATAACTTAGCAATTTTCCTACATAATATTGATCAGACCATGACAGGTTTCAACACATTTTATTCTCACCGGCACGCCACCAAGAGATTTCTAGTATCATTATATATATGTATGAATGGGTGGCCTTTTGACACTTGAAATGACCAATTTGCCCTTGGAATTTTCTTATATTACTCCAAATACCAGCCCTCATTCATTATGATTTACTATTGTTTTGTCTTGTATATCTGTGAGTTTGTCATCTCTGTCTTCTATCTTAGTATTTTAAGTGGCAGTGATTCATTTTGATAACTTTTGTCTTCGAATACAAACAATTTACAGGTTTGACTAGGATATGACCAGTGGGTTAATTTAATTGTACTCGAATACTAGATACCGAATACAGATAATTAATAGGGGAAAAAGCAAGTCCATTTCCTCATTTTACCCTACTCCTTTGTTAAACAACAAAAACTGGATTGGTGTGAAAATTTGTTTAATTGAAATGAATACTTTCAAACAAAGAGGGTTTCTAAATTGTTGAACTATCGATTTCATGGCTTGTTGCTTAAAAAAACATATTTTTATTAATTGATAGTATATTTGTTTTGGTAAGTAGACTTTTACCCATTTTGCATTTTCAAACTACTATGGACTATTATGGACTAAAATTGAAGTATTTTCAAAACTAACAGATAATCAAAACGTAATTATATTTAAAATTTATTTAGAAAAGTAAATATTAATCCATAAAAACTAATAAAAAATATAAACTACATTACTTTATAAAATATAAGTTTTAAATGATGAAAAGATAAGAGATGCAATTATTTTTTTGATTGGAATCCTATTCATATGCATCATTTTAAACACGGAATATAGCCCCCAACACTTACTCACTCAAACAATTCAAATTTCATGCTATCTCATAATTTCATCCTTTTTAGCATTCATTTCAGACGAGGGGCATCTCCCGTCTATTACGAAGACTAGTATATATCTATATATATATATATATATATATATATATATATATATATCAAGAAACACCAGACAGATGGTTTAAACTTGAGCAAGGAAGCAGAGTAAGAAGGGCCAAAACGGAAACCTGTATGCATACTAGTTGCACTGTTATTGCAGCAACACTAAAGATTAATGTCTGAGATATATATATATCGACACCATAGAGACTTGCAAGGGAAAATAGTGGACCCTGTACCATTTAGCCTCTCAATGGAGTGTTTTATCTGCAGAATCTAGATGACCAACCGGGATCACCTTTCTCCCAGCCCCAGCGTCGAAATGCCTAAACTGGGATCCTCTTTCTCTTTCTTTCTATCCGTGCTCTGAAAGCATCGCAATGGGAAGACCTACATATGATTCACGACTTCAGATACCAACCATTGTGACTTCACTTGATCTAAACGGTGCAATTGGACAGGAGAAAGACGAGAATGAGGAAAATACCTTCCACTGTCTTCTACGACCAAATTTATTGTATATGGCTTCCAGACGAGGAATAATTTGCTTAAATGTTGGTCTATCTGCCGGATTCTCACTCCAACACTGTATGATCAATCTGCACACAATGCATAAATGAGCAGGAAATCATTGTGCTGGCTATGTGACCAATGGCCTAATATCAGAGCAATCACTGTAAGATAATTTCTGAGCACAGATGGTGTTGCTTCATGTTATGAGATTGTAGAATAATCATAATGTATATGAAAAACATATAAACGTTGCGTACTCTTTCAGCCCATGGGCATAACATTTTGGTGTGGCTCTAAATGGAGGGCGCTGTTTCGCAACATAAGATTCAGGTACTTCATGATCTTGCTTTGAATCGAAGGGGGGGCATCCTTCAATCATCTGAGGTTAAAAGTGCACCAGCTAGATCAATTTCTCAAGGAATAATCCATTTCATCCAAAATATTCAATCACTGCATTTTTCGTATCAACATAAACAGATACTTTGTGTGAACAAACCACGACGTGAGAAACCCAAACATAATACAGGAGGGTGGGGTGTCATCATCACTGACTCAAGAAATAATAATTCCTTTCAATTCTAGTCATCATATGAAGCACTAATAGATGATACTTCACATGCATGAACTAAAGCCATCAAAATGAAATTAAGTAAATAAATTTGCATCCACAGCCAGATGATATTGCACGGGTTCACTAAGTGAATTTTCAATTGTCATATCCTCAGCAAAAAAAACCATGTGTAGCTTGGGCAAATAATAAAATTTTACTGTGAGCCATAGCCATAATGTGTGAAATTCAGTACCTCCTGTAAAATCAACGCAAATGAAAATACATCAGCTTTAGTGTCGTACTCTTCAATTCTGAAAACCTCAGGAGCCACGTAACGACCTGTTCATGCCATATTAAAACATCATATGAGATTTATATTGTATTAGACATCAATGAAATGTTCTTGATCTAATCCAACATGGAAAAAGGAACCATAAATTGCAAAGTGCCTAAGTTCTCCATCATATGTTGGGGTGATTTTCTGAAATAAGGAACTGAGTTCATATTGACAGGTCCAGAAACATGAAACTCACATGAGGTATCTTGACAAGTCAGAGGCCGATCTTCTTTAACTCTGTTGGCGACTAGGAGCAGCTTGCTGACTCCAAAATCAGCAACTTTTAGGTGCCCAGAATCATCCAACAAAATATTCCTGTTATGTTAATCAAATACAAGCAAATTACTTGGCAAATCCAAAAGATCGACAGAAATAAAAACTAATTACTCATTTTCCCCCTTCAGGAACAAATAATAAATAAAATCATGAAGCTACAAACTCACGAAGGTTCAAGATCACGGTGGATAATAGCTTCAGGTTTATGTTCATGTAGATAGTTCAGTCCCCTGAAAGACCCAAAGACATTGTTAGTATTCTTTACCAACAATGTTATCATTATTATGTACTTTGCTAAGCAAATTACAAGTCAGACTACTCCAACTTGTCTTTTCACAACAAAATTGAGAATTCTATTCTCTTGGTCCAAGTATTCAAAAAATTCCAAGGAAAAAAAAAAACTTCGATCAGAATCCATTCTAACAGAGCAGTGAGACAGAAAGCTATGGTTTCGTCATATCATGAACCTGGCAATATCCATAGCAAGTCTGAGTGCTGAAGCAGGTTTAAGTGCACCTTTTTTCCTCAAATATTCACGCAGATCACCCTGTAGATAAAGTAAGTACATATTGGTTCATTCAAGGATCACACATGACCAAAAACATCTAGCATCAGCAGTGTTGTAAATCCAAAAAAGAAAACATCACATAATGCTTGAGAGACACCATAATTATATACAACATGAGATTTCTCAATTGACAAACTATATATGCATCACTATATTTCATTGAAAAATGACTGCCGTAGAGTTTACACTGTTCTGTTAGATTTAGCTTATTCTACACCATTTTGTCACTAGCCTAAAGATTATCACCTCGTATTTTATCAGGGCTGGTATGAATTTCCTATATATTAGTTCAATAGCTTCCATATACATATACCAAGCACATATATATGTATGGAAGTTCACAGAACACCTCTTCTAGCTGAATAAAAACTAAATGCATCGATAACAGAAAACTCATCTCAATTGTTCTGTAATGAAATGGCCATTTTTAATTGCAGCATCACAATAGGTATAGAAAACTAATGGGGGTACCTTCGGTAAATATTCAGTCACAATCATCATAGGACTACTTTGGGTTACGGCACCAAGAAACTGGACAACATTAGGGTGTCTTATCTTCTGAAGCAATGAAAGCTCATCCCCAAATGCCCTCCTGCAGAGATCCCGGTTTAGAAAACCAATCATACTGAAAATTAAAATACACATGCCATCTGCTTAGATCCTCACAGTTTATCATCATCGGCATTTCCTTCCCAGAATGTTTTCACAGCTACTTTTGTGCCACCCCAAGAAGCAATTCTGAAGGTTCCCTGGCAAATTGCTCTCATTTTCAGGAAAAGCATATATATAGTTTGGATCATTTAAACAGTATGGTTAAACTGAAAACAGAATAAGAAGAGGAGTCTAAAATAAATTTTGACAAAAATAATTTAATCAAATGTAAACATAGAGAATCTAGCCAGTCTCAACAAGCAATATCCAATGTTTTGAAAATTGAAATACCAAACAGTGGTCTCTGACTAAGGAATAAAAATGCGTACTTCATCACATATGACCACGAGTAAAAAAAAATGCTATGTTTTAAACCCAACAGAAAAATTTCATTGGTTTGACAATGATACTGTTTATTAAAAACAATACCTAATCAGAAACATAAAAATCCGAGTCATCTGTCCACTGTTACACAAATCTGCCTAGACCTAAAAGTTCATGCAAAAGACAACAGAACACCAATTTTTGGGAAAAGCAAGCATTAAACAAAAGCTTGTAGTACCTTTGTTATATCTTTGCTGTTCGTAAAATCAAGTTCCTTTGGATCTATCTCATATTCTGGTACCTCACGTGCATTTTGTACATGCATTGGAGCCATCTGATCAAAACACCGATATACAAACAAAAGAAATAAAATACTTATTGGAGAAAGATAAGTAGAGAAACAGTAGCCTCCAAGGCCAATTGACAAAAAGGAGGAAAAAAATAAGAGACTCACAATTCTCTTAGCACCATGTTTCTCCAAAAGTCTGATGACATCATGATTTTTATAATGTATGGCATCTGCAAGAGGCTGTGTGAGCAAACTATATTTGTTAGAAGGTAAAAAAAACGGAAAGACACACGGGTAGATGCGAATTGAGCTGTTTTTTCCTTTTTTTTCCCACAAAAGGGGAACACAACAAAAACATAGAAACAACACAACACATACGCAAATCCCCATATCAAAACAAGTTTGAGTGGTTGGATATGTCATGAAATTAAGGTTGGATACTACCGTGCTACCCCACCTATCTTTGGGGTCGACTTCTGCTCCTCTTGCAAGCAACAACTTGGCAATTTCACCGTAGCCCTGGCACGCGGCAACATGAAGTGCAGTTCTGTAATCGACGTCCCTGAAATTAACGTCTGCGCCGACGTCTAAAAGCTCGTTAATTCCATCCAAATCATCCTCATTGGTCATATTCAGAAGCTTCAGCCCTGGGTCAATGTCATTCCCATAAACATCTTCATGTTCTTCCGGAAGATCAATACTGGCCTTTTGTTCCCTCCCCGGCGCCAACGAAGATTGCCTCCACAAAGTACCTCTCGGGGACGCCATGGACTCCATGGAAATTGAACAAGAAATTGAAGTAAGAGAAACCCCCTCTTCTCCACGACAAGCCAAAATTCTTGATACAAATTTTCGTAACAATCCGTTCAGAGAAATCTATAATCTTGAGGTAGTCAAACAAAAACAAAGCAAAATTTTGGAGAAAACCCAGAAAGCCTAGAGTGATGAACGAATATAGGAGAACGAAAAGTCTAACAAGAAAGTCTAGAATCCAGAATTTTGGATTAAACCCCTCCAAGAATTCGGAAATGGCCTCAAGAAGTGCAAAAACGAATCTTGGAATGGGTATTTACAGTGGAATCACACGAAACCGTTCCCACTAATAAACAATTGGAAAATTAAAACAAACAAGCAAACTTCTTGGAAAGAAAAATTTACACCCGAACAATTAAGAAAAAAATAAAAAGCGAGAGAGAGTGGAGAGGAAAAGAGAAGAGAAGAGGAGAGGAAGGCAGATAGCGCGAAGAAATATGAATTGAATCAAGTGGATTGGCTATCCCCTCGAGAGAACATCCTTCGATTTCGTAACCCTGGCCCAGCAGTTGATGATGATGGTGAAACGGTCATACTGTTTAATGTGTGATAAGAATTACTACTATAATCACGAGTAACAGTTGACCAAGACCAGGTACGCGCTGCGCCAGGGTTTGCCTGCCTTATCCTGCGCTGTCAATTACTACTACTAAAATAGTAACAGTTTATTAGCTAAGCTCTTACCAAAATGAACTACTGCCGCTACTTTCTCATTCCGCTTCCCCATTCCCTTTACGTGAATTTGTCAAAGGAATCAGCGCCGCCAGCCCTGCCTAGTGCCCAGCATACAAGTATACTAACAACTTGCATTTCTGATTTGGCCCAGAAAGTAAAAAATGGCAAGATTCATGCAGTGCAACGACAATGACACCTCCACCCTTCTCATCTCATGACTTGTGATGGAAATAAGCATAGGTGTCCACAAACTTTACCTAAATATTGGATGCTATATTTTATAGTAGTAATTCATTTGTTTATTTTACAATAATTTCATTACATAATACTTGGAAAATAAACAATATATAAACATCCTTTTTATCTACAAATCACCTTAAGAGTTTGTTTTGTACGTATTCATACATTCATATCAGAATTGTGACTGAATTATCACCAACGTTTTCCCAATTTTTCACGAGGCGTGTTTGGACTGCTGCGCCATCTCTGAAAGCTACATGGCAAGAAAGACCAGGTCAATTTTTTTCAGGACGTTCCTTTCATTTCCAAACATCCAATTTGGTGGACTGTAGAATACAGCGCAATGTCCAAACCTACACACCAATAATTGCACAATATATTTATTGTTTTTTTTTTTGTGGCTGATAAAGATGTTACACGCGCATCAAATAGTACAAACTGTCTACATATCATTGTTCAAAGGGAAAAAGGGTTCGCCGGCGAAGGCCAAAGGGTGGATGATGCCTAGCTGAACTTGAGCTCACATTCAGCCACCTTCTCCCAGGATTTGAGGCTTTTGTCTTCAGTGTCTGTCTTGTACAACGCCAAACGAGAGATCTGGAATTCCAAATTGTCGATGGTGCCATCGAGGGCATAAGCTTTCTCTTGAGCAGCTTTCTTCATTTCATCTGAGAGGTCAGCGTATAGGAGGCTCAAGTGTGGCATATAAGCTGCAAGGGTACAGGATGTATCAGGCAATCAGCTATGTATTTAGTTTCATGTAGAAGAATGCATATTGATTTATTTCCCCCACTATGAGAAGAGAGGCTGAGAGGCATACACAATACACAAATATTGCAGGAACAGATGCAAATAAAGTGATTTGAAGAACATTGTTCCCAAAAATATTTTCTGCTTTAGTATTCCTACTGCTACGACTCAAACCATACTGAAAAGGAAAACTTTCAAGTATAGATCATATGATGAACCAAACTTTTAGGGTCAATTTTGATCTGCTTCAACCAGTTTACGAAACTAGAAGCACCGGTATCTATGACAAGAAGGATTACACAAGTGGAAATGACGAACGAGCAATTAAAGGATCACACATACAGATGAGATGAAGCAGAGTTATATGTACTCCAATTTTGGCTCACCCACTAATGTCCCTTGGATATTTCACATAAATATGATCTAACTTTTCATCAGCCAATTTGCACCAGTGGACATCATGGATAATATGCTTAATGCAATTATGCATGATTCCCTGTATTCCTTGTTGGGATTAATGAAATCGAAATGAGAGTTATGGAATGAGTACAAAAAATTAGAAATCCACAAGACCCTGAAAAATGGAAGACTTTGGATATCAAAGTCATTGCACATCAGATTCTGATTCTCTTATTATAAGCTAAATTATTCCTTTTAAATTGATAAAAAAGAGTCCATTTCGTATATATGTCCTTCAAGTGCCAGTGCAATATTTGAAATTTTGTTCATTAGTGTGGTTATGAGTGTGGAGGGAGAGAGAGAGAGAGAAGTTGAGGCATTAAAGGTACTTACGAGTATTACTCGTATAACCAAGATAGCTGCAGCAATGTGCACTAGCATCAACCACCTGTGTCAATGGAGTTTCATAAACCAATGTCATCCCAAACTTTAATTACCATGAAATGTTTATTCCATATGCCTTGAAAAGAGACTTAGGAATTATGCTAATGAAGAAACAGAGCATCTTGATATCAAACATTAAAACCCAAATATGAACATTATATGATCGCTCCACCTGCTCCTAAAATATGATCTCAATCCACTTTAATGGAATGCAGCCACTCTAAGATTACATCCTTACTAAATCACCACCATCGTCCATCATTAATCAAGATTTGAATTTTGCAGTATAAAATTGATGAACAATAAAATTAATAATCAAAAGAGCTTCGATAATGAAATCACCTGAGGCGTTGGATGGAGGAGGAGGAAAACGCACTGATAGAAGAAAGTGCCGGTGGCGACTTTGTCGACGGTGGCGCTATAGCCCTTGAGTCCCTCGCAAGCCTTTTGGAACTTTTCACGCGCCTCGCTCTCCGTCAAGGCAATAGCCCCGACGACCGTTACGTGCGGCTCGAACTGCGGACCACCGAACTCGGATCTGAGGCCATCCATCAATTTCTTGAGCCGCGGCTTCAGTTCCTCCGGCGGGAGCGCCCAAACAGAATAGACATATCTCTGATCAGCTGTAGCGTCCATGGAGATCGAGATACGACAAGAAAACAGAAGAGACAAGTGGTCACTAATCAATGAGTAGAGGTAGAGCACTAGAGCTCGCCGATTTGGGGTTGATTATATTAATGAAACAGCGACCGTCGGATGGGATCCAGCGAAAAATCGACGGAGTAGCAGTACCGAATAAATTAAAGGCCATTGCACTGAAATTGCACGATGTCGCACATTTGACAATATCTCCCTTTCTCAACTTTATCCGGAGAGGATAATACCGCCAAATGGGAATATGCTATTGCTAGTAGTATTTCTTTTTTCCATTTTATGCTTCTTGTGTATATGTTCAACGCACTTGGTCCACACCATATTCTCCACATTTTCATGACATTTTTCCAGTCTCTGCATATTAGGAATGAAGGGTGAAAATTCGATAGATAGGTGATTAAATGAAGAATCGAGAAACTTGACCCATATGATAAGTCACCATCCTATTTATCTAAAATTTTGATTTACAGATAACATATACCAATAATAATAAATATTTTAAATAATAAATTTTTAGATTAATTACTATTTCCTCGATTTTTAAATCTTTACTACAGATCCATCCAGTGCATAATTTAATATATATTTTAAATGTCAAGTAAAAATTTTAAAATTTTAATATTTAAAAATTATAAGATGAGATAAATTTAACAAGATTTTATTTTGTCATATTTTAATTTATATAACTATGATAAAATTTAAATTAAAATATGTATATGAACTTTTAACACAACCCATTTGCTAAATATAGCAAAGAAAAAAAAACGGATGAAATATTTACTATTTAGGGCTATTTGACTTGTTCAAATATACTTTTAGTAGTATTAGATTTGGCAAATGGCAGGAATTATTTACTTGTTTAAGGTATAATTGTGAATCCAAGAAATTTATAAATTTCTATTTTATATTTATTATAATTTTATATATTTTTATTTTTATTTTTATTTTATAATTTTTCATTGATTTGAATAAATTGAAATTCTAGTCACTAGTGTCCGGATCGAAATCCTCCATACTTATCCTTGGACCGGGTTTTCGTCTCCAATTCACCTTCCCTTCAATTTCTTCCACTCTTTTCCACAAGATGTGTCACCGCCTTAACAGATAACAAGCCCCTTTGATCACGTACTATATGCCGTAGAGGTCACCGCCCGTAGAGTATTTGTGATCAACAAATTAACTGTTCATCATATATAGAAGTATGTACTACCACCATGCACAAACAACTTAATTATACTACCAATTCTTCTGTACTACGTATCACTTACTATATTATTTTTATTTAGTTTTAAGAAAGAAAGTGTCCATGTATATATTTCGATGCTGGATTTTACGTTTTATGAAACAACAATTAAAGAATATAATAAATGAGCATCACCATATATGATACCAACTGATACGATCTTATTGATGAGAATTGACAAATACTTCTAAAGCTCCGAAATATGGGGGGTTGATGTTGCTCATCCTCGTCCTTTTTACTGTCCGGCCTGGCGGCGGCCTTCATTTTCTATACACGTATCTCTTAGCCAGAAACACAAACATCCCAAAATCTATGAGCGTCAATATCGCCAGCAACCAATAGAACAGATCCAGATGAACCCTGTTGAGGTTATTACCAGCAAGCCAACCCCCCACTCTTGGTTTTATGCTTCGTCACCTGATTCACCACGTTCACAATAATCGAGCTCAGGATGTACCCGATCCCACTGGACATCCAGAGGAAGCAGCTTGCCGTAGATCAAGACTTGTTTAGTGACAATATCCGGATTAAGGTTAAGGAATTTTAGGGTTAGGTAAAATGATGATTAGAATGATAAGGACGTGAAGATTGATGAAGAAACAAGAACACACACAAAAGATAGATATAACATAAGATGATGAAACCAAATTGCCAAGGGAAATGAAAGATAAAGAAACTAATGAATGAAGGGGACCCGAACTTGCCAAGGGAAATGAGACGAACTCAAGACAAATGGCTTCCTTCAAGTGCATCATTCATTGACAATCCATCGAGCAAGTTTCCAACTTGATGGCGTGAGGGAAATGAACATAAGTTCAAGACAAACACGGATGGGGGAGAACACTTTTGAGAGAGTATTCTCGGTTGCGAACTTTGAAGAATATGATAATGGATTTCAATATTAAGCAAAGTTGTTTACAAATGAAGGGGGAAGACATATATATAGGCCAACCCCTTGGAAAAAAACAAAAGAAAAGAAAAATACATCAAAATATGGTCTGATGCGGTTTAAACAGAGGGTGCGGTTTATACCGCATCGATGCGGTATAAACCGCATTGAAGGAGAAAGACCGCATCAGGAGGTAAAATAGCCTAACTATTACAAAATATGAGGCGATGCGGTTTATACCGCATCGAGGACTTAAATTGCGAATACCAAACTGATGCAGTTTAAGTGTATTTCGCATTGGGAGAGACCGCATCGAATTTGGGTTTGGAAAAGTACGCACGAAGGATGATGCGGTCTAGGCAATGCGGTCTCCTGAGACCGCATTGCCTAGACCGCATCGAATTGATAAAGGCAGGAGAAGGTCGATGCGGTTTAAACCGCATCGACTAAAGCGCATCGTCTATTGCGCATCGACTTTCATGCCTTAGTCAATTCTGATGTCCTTATTCCTACACTATTACAAATATATATTATCCGACGTCCGGTGGTGGTTCCGGCCGACTTCCGGCCACTTTCCGACGAGCTCCTTTTGGGCCTCTTCATGCTTGTTGGGCTTTCTTATGCATCTTGAGGCCTTCTTCCTTTTTTATTTAATTCCGAAGTGGGGAATCCATGTTAATGGATTCCGGGCTTGTCCGGGATTGATCTATCCGGATCATTATTTGTAGTTTTTGGGCTTCCTGGGGTTCCAAGCTATCTGTTTCCTGCAAGAAAAATTTATACAGTGCTTCAAAAAATTTCTTGGCCTTTTGTTTGGAAACTGGCCCTCGGGGATTATTGGAATAATTAATCCATTGGTTCTGCCGACTACGCCATCCCCACCCCCCTTGGGAAGGTTGAGACATCAACAGATTAGAATCCAACTCATCATCCCTTTCAAAAAGAGATAAATCAGCAACATTGAAAGTCAGATTAATATTAAAATCATCAGGAAGATCAATCCGATAGGCATTGTCGTTGATTTTCTCTAAGACTTTATAAGGTCCGGTTCCGCGGGATGCGAGTTTTCCATGTGTCTGTGCAGGGAAACGTTCCTTTCGCATGTGCACCCAGACCCAATCTCCCTGTTTCAGCAACAGCCTTTTTCTACCCCTGTTGGCAAATTTGGCATATGTCTCTGATGCCTTCAGCAAGCGATTCCGAACATTCTGGTGCAAGTCCTTGATTGCCTTAGCCCTGTCCCTGCCATTGAAGTTAAGACGCTCACTACTAGGTAGTGGCAGGAAATCGAGGGGGGTCATCGGGTTAAATCCATAAACAACCTCGAAGGGTGACATGTGTGTGGCACGATGAATGTGACGATTATAAGCAAATTCAATGTAAGGCAAACATTCATCCCAACTTTTAGAGCTCGAAGAAGTAATTATGCGTAGAAGGTTACCCAACACACGATTTACCGCTTCTGTCTGGCCGTCCGTTTGAGGATGGTAAGACGTTGAGAACAAAAGTTGTGTGCCCATCTCATGCCAAAAGCCTTTCCAGAAGTAGCTTACGAACTTGGCATCCCGGTCTGACACAATTGACTTTGGTACTCCATGAAGACGTACCACTTCTCTGAAGAATAAATTCGAGATATGCCTGGCATCATTGGTCTTCGCACATGGTATAAAATGTGCCATCTTGGAGAATCAATCAACTACCTCAAAGATGGAATCTTTGCCTCTCGCAGTCCGTGGTAGTCCAAGCACGAAGTCCATTGATATATCCAGCCAGGGTTCTTCTGGCACAGGTAATGCTTGGTATAAGCCATGGGGCTTAACAGTTGACTTGGCCTTTAGACAGACCAAGCACTTAGCAATGAAGCGAATAACCTAGGCTTGCATTTTCAGCCAGTAGAACTTTTCAACGAGAATCCCCAAAGTTGCATCTTTTCCAAAGTGTCCTATGAGACCACCACCGTGAGCCTCTTGAATCAGCAACTCCCTGACGGATCCCTTCGAAATGCATAATCTGTTACCAAAGTACAAGAACCCGTCCAGTTGGGAAAACTCCTTGAAACCATTCTGTTTTGTCCTTTCGTAAAGCACTCTAAAATCTTCGTCAGAGGCATACTGACTTTTAATATGCTCAAATCCGAACAGATGAGTAGTTGCAAACGTTACCAATGCTGTCCTCCTGGAGAGTGCATCTGCAACCACATTGTCCTTTCCTTTCTTATACTTAATCACGTAAGGGAAGGATTCAATAAATGTACTCCATCAAGCATATCTTTTGCTCAATTGTCCCTGAACCCTTATTTGTTTAAGTGTCTCATGGTCGGTGTTGATCACGAATTCTCTCCCTCTCAGATAGTCTTGCCATGTTCTCAAAGATTGAACAACAACATACAATTCCTTGTCGTACGTGGAGTAATTCAGTTGTGCCCCACTGAATTTCTCACTGTAGTATGCTATCGGTCTTCCTTCTTGGAGTAACACCGCTCCCATGCCCGTACCTGACGCATCACTTTCAATTTCACATGGCAAATCGAAATTTGGTAATGCTAGGACAGGCGCATGAGTGAGCTTATCCTTGAGGTCATCGAATGTCTTTTGCTGCGCCAGCCCCCGCTTGAATGAAATGTCTTTTCTAAGTAGTGCAGTGATCGGGGCCGCAATGACACTAAACTGTGGAACGAATCTTCTAAAGAAACCACTCAAACCCAAAAAAATGCGTGCTTCATGCACAGTGGTTGGCGGCTACCAGTCAGATATAGCCTTGATCTTTGATTCGTCTACTTTCAATCCATCTCTTCCTACGACAAATTCAAGAAATGTCACTTCCGGCACACAGAAGCTACACTTCTCGAAGTTGGCGTACAGACGAACTTCTCTCAATCGATCCAGTACCTGTTGCACATGATCCACATGATCGATTAGGGTACAGCTATAAATAAGAATGTCGTCAAAATAAACTACAACAAATTTTCCTATGAATTGTCGAAGAGTCTCATTCATCAAACGCATAAATGTAGGGGGCACTTGTAAGGCCGAATGGCATAACGAGCCACTTATATAGACCAAACTTCATTTTGAAGGTGGTCTTCCATTCATCCCCAGGCTGCATTCTGATTTGATGATATCCGCTCTTTAAATCAATATGGTAAAAAGACTAGCACCACCAAGTTCATCTAGCATGTCGTCCAGCCGTGGAATTGGATGACGATATTTGACCGCTCGGCAATCAACACACATACGCCATTCGCCATTTTTCTTTGGAACGAGCAAAACTGGAACAGCACACGGAGATAAACTTTCTCGAACCCAGCCCTTTTCAAGCAATGCTTGTACTTGCCGCTGAATTTCCTTTGTCTCCTCGGGATTCATGCGGTACGCGGGTCTGTTGGGAATTGAAGCTCCGGGTACAAAATCAATGCGATGTTCTACACCTCGGAGTGGTGGTAGACCAGCTGGCACTTCATCCGGAAAAATATCCTGATTTTTGTCAAGCATCCTGGAAAATTCCAAAGGCAAATCAGGTGTAGTATGAACAGTTCTAGTGATAGATTCATCAGGTTTAATTAATGCAAGAAAACAGTGACCTGAGAAGTCAGGTTCTTGTGCTGCTTGCTGAAATGCAGTCTTGGTCAATATCAGACATTGATCCAAGCTCGATGAATCCTCACCAACTTTGGCTTTTCCTCTTTCTTCTGCCTTTCGGTCGGCTTCTGCTTGAGCCACCTTGTTCTTCAGCTTTTCCTGGTCTAGTCTAACAGCTTTTACAGACAGAGGTTTAAACAAATATTCCTTTTGTCCATGCTTAAAATATAGAATATTAGATTTTCCCCTGTAAGTGGCATCCTTATCGAACAGCCACGGTCTTTCAAGCAAAACGTGACATGCGTTCATAGGGACAACATCATATAATACATTTTCGGAGTAGGTGCCCTTCATGATGGGGACCCATGCTTGTTAGGAGACCTTGGTCTTGCCACTGCTGTTCATCCAGTGCAGTAAGTAGGGACTGGTATGCTCTTCAGTTGGTAGCTGTAACCTGCGCACAGTGTACAAACTGCAATATTAGTGCAGCTACCGTTATCAACAATGACAGTGGCATTATTGCCCTGAATAGTGCAACGACAATGGAAGAGATTCTCCCTTTGTTCGTTGGGTGATATTTCTGGTTCTCTATCAGCGTTTAACACCCTCATGGCTACCAGCAGATTCATGTCTTCCTTATTGTCCTCATTGATTTCTGGATTGATTGGCTCATCAATTTGATAGCGTCTCAGATCTTCGTCGCAGTCATCATCCTCTTCAGAATCAACAACTTTGAACACTCATGGTTCAACCTCGATCACTGGCCTTTCATCCTCGCCTGTATTGAGTATAGCTACTCATCTGGGATTGTTGCATTCATTCGCATAATGGCCTTTCTTGCCGCATTTCCAGCAAGTGATTTCTCGTTTGTCCTTGGCGGGTGGATGTTGTTCTAGGCCTTGAACCCTGTTTCGTTCATCTCTATTGAATTCCCTGAAATTTTTCCCCAGTTCAAACCGTTTAGGCTTGTACCCTCCCTCATCACGAACCTGCGATGGTGTCGGCTGCGGGTTTTTGGGTCTTTCTGTCCGCTCGAGAGGTCGAATCAACCACGGTTTATTTGGATTGTAACCTGTGGAAGTCCGATGGGTTCTCCTCTTGAGTTGGGCCTCAAACTTTGCAGCTTTTCTTACCAGATCAGTGATGTTCACATAACCCCTCATGTCCATTTCTTCGAAGATCTCGGGCCTTAAACCTTTTGCAAATCTGGTCAGAGTGATCAAGGGGTCTTCATTGAACTGTGCCCTCATCATAAGCATTTCCATTTCGCGTTAGTATTCCTCAACAGTTCTCGACTCCTGTTTCAAACTGATCACTTTCATGTACATGTCTGGTTTGTATGTGGGAGGCACGAATCTTCTTTCCATGAGTTGCAGAAAATATTCCCAATCGGTGACCTGGGATTGCCCGGCATTGTGATGATCGATCGTAAACTTCTGCCACCATAGTTGGGCGTAATCCTTGAATTCCTGAACTGCCAATTGAATCTTTTTGAAGTCGGAGTAATTGTGGCAGTTGTAGATCATCTCCATGATGTTTCTCCAATTGTGGAATTCATTAGGATCACCAATTCCTCTGAAAGTAGGAATGGTGAACTTAATACATTACAGATTGTCGTCCACATCATCGGGATCATCTCTGTTTATTACAGGAGCATTTCGGGCTCTGTTTGGCATAGGTGGTGGAGGCATGGCCAAAGGATCATTGATGCGTAGTCCTTCGTCTGCTCGAGGAGGAGGGTTTGGTGCCATCGGGGGTGGTCTTCGGACACCGGTAAATGTCCCAATTGCAATTTCCTCTTCCCTTTCAGCTATGGCATCCTCTGCCTCGGTCATGTCAGTACCTTGGACTTGGCTATTGCTTCCCGATGCTCCATTTTGTCCGGAGGTAGAAGGATGATAGAATGCATCTTCCAATCTACGCTCAACCCGTTGCATCATTTGTTGTGCCAAAGCCTCGTCTTGTAACTTCATGCGTGCTGCAAAATCATTACTCAAATTATCAATGCGCTCATTTACAGCAGTAATATTAGAAACATTAGCATCTATAGTTTGCTTAAGGATTTCGAAATCAGCCCTTTTGACAATATTCTCGTTCATTGCACGCAGCATCTCCATGATATCAGTCAAATTCGGCTCGGTATTACCTGCCATGGTACTCAGAAAATAATATAGATATAATGTTGGTCAGAAAATAAGTGCTAAAATATGTAGAGTGAACACTCAGATTCGCACTCAGTATTGGTCCTCAACACCACTTCAGTTCGTCACCTGCTCAAATAGTTCAATCAGATGCAAGAGAAGTACACACAGATATTTTGTACGCACAGTTCAAGAGTCAAATGAATTTTTCGACTCAATCAAAGAACGCACAGACATGTATGTATGTACTGCAGTCTGATCAAGTTTACAGTCTTAAACAGATATTGCAAGCAAAGAACAGTGATATTTGTCCCAATTTAGAAGTGGAAAATAAAGCTCACAAGAAAATGCACTCGAGAAATAAAATCCAATTTACTCAAATGACTTCTCGGGCTAGGTTTCACAAAATTTCAGTCACGATATCCACTTTATTGCACAAGTACTCAAGTGGCTTCTCGGGCTAGGTTTCAAATTGTGCCAGTTCGATATTCACTTTATCGTAAATTCACTCAAAACACTCAAATATATCTTTATCGTAAATTCACTCAAAACACTCAAATATATAAAAGGAAAATAATACTGGAGATGGAATTGCACCACAACACTTGAAAAAGTCTGGAATCAATCGATGCAGTTTTGATGGGAGCAATGCGGTTTATACCGCCTCAATGCCTTAGACAAATTTGGATGCTTGGTGTGAGGCGATGCGGTTTTACGGGGCTTGATGCGGTTTAAACTGTCTCAGTATACCGCATTGATGTTGAGAGACCGCATTGATGGGGAGTTCTCCACACAGAAGATTTTCTTGCTCAATTGGGGTTGATGCGGTTCACTTGTATGGGATGCGGTTTTAACAGACTGCATCAACTTGCATAGACCGCATCGAGGAGAGAGAAAAGATGGCCTACAATTCTTGACTTGGAGAATTAAATGCAGACCATATTTTACAATATCACAAATCCAATCCCACTATTCAAGGCGTCGAATTAAGGCAAATGATTGGACAATTTAATGATGAAGGCTATTGCACTCTAGTCTTTCCCATGCAAGATCAAACTGTACTATTACAACAAATCTTGCTAGAACACTTTGGATATTGGATGAACACACCAAGAACACGGTATGAACACTTCACCCCACAAGATGATGTCTCACACTTCCAAACCCACAAAACCCTTCACTGTTTGCTCTTAATGATCTTGTTTAATCCAACAAACTCAAATAATCATGCAAGCACATTCATACATGAGATTAGGACAACAAGACTAACATCAACAACAAACAAAACATACAAGATTTGGAGAAAGATGGTATGACCGAGAGCTATAGTCACCAATATTCTTAGGGTTTTCTAGATTTTTCAAACAAGGAGAAATACTATTTAAGACATGGAAATAACAAGAAAAACATGGAGAATAATCCTATTGCACTAACAAGTTTGGCTCTGATACAAAATTTCTATATATGTGGTAGATCGAGACTTGTTTAGTGACAATATCCGGATTAAGGTTAAGGAATTTTAGGGTTAGGTAAAATGATGATTAGAAGGATAAGGACGTGAAGATTGATGAAGAAACAAGAACACACACAAAAGATGGATATAACATAAGATGATGAAACCAAATTGCAAGATAAAAGATAAAGAAACTTATGAATGAAGGGGACCCGAACTTGCCAGGGGAAATGAGACGAACTCAAGACAAATGGCTTCCTTCAAGTGCATCATTCATTGACAATCCATCGAGCAAGTTTCCAACTTGATGGCGTGAGGGAAATGAACATAAGTTCAAGACAAACACGGATGGGAGAGAACACTTTTGAGAGAGTCTTCTCGGTTGTGAACTTTCAAGAATATGAGAATGGATTTCAATATTAAGCAAAGTTGTTTACAAATGAAAGGGGAAGACATATATATAGGCCAACCCCTTGGAAAAAACAAAAGAAAAGAAAAATACATCAAAATATGGTCTGATGCGGTTTAAACAGAGGGGTGCGGTTTATACCGCATCGATGCGGTATAAACCGCATTGAAGGAGAAAGACCGCATCAGGAGGTAAAATAGCCTAACTATTACAAAATATGAGGCGATGCGGTTTAATGGGGCGATGCGGTTTATACCGCATCGAGCAATAGACCGCATCAAGGACTTAAATTGCGAATACCAAACTGATGCGGTTTAAGTGTATTTCGCATTGGGAGAGACTGCATCGAATTTAGGTTTGGAAAATTACGCACAAAGGATGATGCGGTCTATGGCGATGCGGTTTAAGGAGACCGCATTGCCTAGACCGCATCGAATTGATAAAGGCAGGAGAAGGTCGATGCGATTTAAACCACATCGATGCGGTATAAACCGCATCGACTAAAGCGCATTGTCTATTGCGCATCGACTTTCATGCCTTAGTCAATTCTTATGTCCTTATTCCTACACTATTACAAATATATATTATCCGACGTCCGGTGGTGGTTCCGGCCACTTTCCGACGAGCTCCTTTTGGGCATCTTCATGCTTGTTGGGCTTTCTTATGCATCTTGAGGCCTTCCTCCTTCTTTATTTAATTCCGAAGTGGGGAATCCATGTTAATGGATTCCGGGCTTGTCCGGGCTTGATCTATCTGGATCATTATTTGTAGTTTTTTGGCTTCCTGGGGTTCCAAGTTATTTGTTTCCTGCAAGAAAAATTTATAGAGTGCTTCAGAAAATTTCTTGGCCTTTTGTTTGGAAACTGGCCCTTCGGAGATTATTGGAATAAGTAATCCATTGGTTCTGGCGACTACGCCACAGCTCGACACCGCTTTGATGTCATCATGAACTTGGGAATAGAAGAACTCCAGTAACCCTATAAACATGAACAAATCCGCAACCCCGAACACAAACACTTGGAACGACAGCTAGAACACGCTAATGGGGAGTGGCTTCTCTGTTGGGATCGCATCAATTAAGTTATTGTTGTTAGCAACGTGCTTGCGCTTCGTTTTCACGACTGCGGCTGCTGCCATGGAGACGGCGGCCAGAAAAAGCCCGACTCCCACACGTTGTAGGTACGTGATCCGGTGGGAATGCCCGTCAAGCTCCGCATGTATGGGACGAAAATGCAGTCGTATATTGGGGTGATTATGATGATGGTGGTGAAGGGAACGAAGGCGAGCGATCCCGATGGCATTTGGAAATTTTTAGTGATGGTCAAGTCCATTGTGATGGCTTGCTCGACGGAAAAGGTTTGAAGCTGCGCCAAGCAAACGGTCATGATCACCGAGCAGAAGAATATCAGAAGCATGTTTAATAGGATTTTGAGCGTCTCCACTTGTTTGACTGTGCATAGATTATTCCATGGGCTTGTAGAATGGCTCGATGAGTAAAACATGGCCTATGTTTGGGAATTAGTTGTTAGCTGCTAGCTGATTCTGTGAGTAATAATTAGTTAAAATTAGCTGTTTGATAATTTCGAGACTAACTTTTTGCCTAGACTAAGCTAAAATCCAAAATGATGTTATTTGCGGCGATTTCAAAAAGAGCTGATTGAACACCATTTTAAGTTATTTTATCTTTTTAAATAAGCTATTTTATCTCATATCGTGAGACAAATTAGCTGATTGGATTTAGCTGTTTTGCCAAAAAGGGCCATAAGTTGTTTGTAATTTTATTGACAATGTGGGTAGGGTAGGGTGCTAGCTACAAACAGGGCCGGCCCTGAGGCATGGCGAGGAGTACTATTGCCCATGGCCCGTGCTTAAAGTAGGGCCTATATTTTATAAAAAAAAAATTAAAATTTTTAAAAAAAAATATTTTTATTAAAATAATGAATGAGTTGTATAATTCTCATTTCTAGGACTCTATTTTTCAAAAACTCACAAGAAAAATATTTTATGGCACTGCCTTTCCATATTCTCTAGAATTCCTCTACACGACGAGTTGTTTAGAATTCTTGATAAATTATGGCCTAAATTATTTTCCAAGTATGGTTGCTCTATGTTATTTTTTATTTGATTTATTTTTAAGTTGGAAATTTATGTTGGCCAAAAATTATTTTTATGGATCGTAAAAAAATCATTGTGAAGAGTTAAGAAAATCACAAATACACTACAAGAAAAACTGAGTTTACCGACCGCAATATGCGGTCGGTAACCAAGAAAAGCGGGTCGTCCGCGAGGTTCCCGACCGCACGCCCGACCGCAATGTCGGTCGGGAATCCCTTGGTAGGTGATTCTCGACCGACCAAAAACACGGTGGTCGGTAAACGTACCGACCAAAGTGCCGACCGCAGATTGGTCGGCATTTCTCCCGACCAAATTACCGACCAGTTTTCTTGGTCGGTACCCAACTCAAGGGACCTCGTGGTCCACCCCTTACCGACCGCACCTGCGGTCGGGACCGCGGTCGGTAAATTACCGACCAGGATGCGGTCTGGGGTGCGGTCGGTACCCAACTGTAGGGTGCACCAGAAATGGCTGTTTTCACAGCCATCCCTGCTGCATCAATACCAACAAATAATCCACAATATGTTTTCCAACACCTTCAGCACAATATGGCAATCTATTTCATAAACATCAACAATATGGCAATCCATTGCATGTACAATCACAAATCTACAACGCATTTGACATTTCAAATTCAATGGATGTTGAAAACGATAATGACAATCCCAAAATGCAATTTGAAATGTCAAAGTATGAAACGGAAAACATTAACATATTCTTGAAAATCTCTACAAAGTCCCCACATCTATACGTCTCATAAATAAAAAAAAGACACTAACCAAGTCATGTCCCTCAACTCTCAATGAGCACCCAAACCACCTCCACCCAGTCCGCCTCCAAAGTCATCTCCATCTCCGTGTCCAGGGGATCGAGGGGCTCTGACTCCTAGCAATCTCTCCACCTGATCGGCCATAGTCTCTTGTCTCTGTGACACTCGCTGAATAGTCTCTGTGAGCTGCTGAAACTGCTCCTGTGTCACATAACTGGAATCAGATGGGGGAGCGGTGGTGGAATAATTGCCTCCGGGCCTAAACGACTTGGCCAACGATCCTAAGCTGTATACAGCGTGGCGTCTATCGTGACCACCGGCTACGTCGTAGAAGACATCGTCAGGATCGAAGTCAGGCCCAATCTCAGGGTTCTGGCTCAATGTCTGGGTAACTGCATTGAACTCCTCCTATATTCAACATTTGAAATTCGTAAAGAACATAATATAGTGACCCAAATTAGTAGATATAGATAAATGTGATATTATGTAGGATTTCTTACATTCACCTGCGCCGACCTTTCACGAATCCAATTGTCCTTCTCGTGCCCCCGTGTGTGTGTGTGCTCGTGCACCTCGTGCAAATGCACGGGCCTTCCCAGATCAGTAGACTGCAAGATTTCAAGTACTACAACTCAAGAGCCAAAATCCACATAAATAATTGAATATTAAATGTAAATATGCTAAACATACCAATTTATCTTTTGTGGCTAGGAATGTCTTTGATCCCGCGGTGTGAGTTGGGAGGGCCGGTGCATCCTCCTGTCCCCGTCGCCTGTTTAGCTTTCCCCTTTTTGACTTCTCCTTAAACTGCGGGGAATCCCAGATCCGCCTCCAGTTCTCTGCCACCAACTCGTCTGCGGGGTAGGGCTTCTTCTTGCTCCTTATGTCGAGCGTGTAGTCCTTGTATCTGAAATTTAGAAACATGTGAAGTTACACGTGAAGCCATTCGATATGCAAACATTTATTTAATTAAAATAATAAAATACCGAGCAATATTCTTTTTCTCCCATTCCTTCCTCACAGCTCCAGCGTGCTCCGGCGCCCAACGAGCTGCTTTCTGCAGGTTATGTAAATCAAGTAAAGTACAAATCCAAAGTATAATCCGAAATGGGTTTTGTTTACAGTTATGAAATTAAATACCATAAACTCATTCCAGTAGAAATCTTTCGTCTCTCGAGAGACCTTTCCCCAGCTTATCCCATTCATATCCGATCGCATGGGATATATGTCTGTGATCTTCCTCACCACAGCATTTGAGAACTCTATGTTGTCGAAAACAATAAAGATAAACCCACACGCTCAAAATATAATCTAAACCAAAGTGTTATAATGTCAATGGAAATTTGATACGAATAAACTAAGACATAACACTTACACCCCATCGTCCCTGGGCTCAACGAGCAGCCTATCCCGACCTAACTGGGTGGCTGGAGGCGCCCCCTGTGTAGAACCCGACGAACCTAGGAATATACAAAACATTTTAATTGTAGTAAATAAATAACGTAATATTATAATTATGAATTACTCGTACCTGGAGTGTGAGGTGGGGGAGTCTCTGGGACCTGAGTCATCGTCCCTGCAGGTGCCTCCGCGGGCTGTTCCTCTGAACCAGCTTCGTTCACTATTGTTCCAGAAATGGTAACTGTAAATACAAACCAATAGTAAAAATAATGAATGTAAAACATGTTGTCATAAATACCTGCACTCTGGCGCTGCCACGCCTCCCGGGCCGCCCGAAGAGCAGAAGCCAGTCTAGACCCCCTCGCTGGGGTCCCCGAACCCCGCCTTTGGGACCCTGTCCCACGCGGTGTGCCCGATGAAGAGCCACCACCTTGGTCACTCATCTGTAAGAATTGAATTATATTAGACCATACAAGAGGATATTACGCAAAGAATATACTTTATTTAAATTACATTAATTAGATGTCACATTTTATATTTCGAAGTCATCATCCGAAGTCTCCTGTGATGGATCGTCGGTGCCAGTCTCTTCTGAAGTAGAATCAGAGCCTATCGAAGATTCTGATTCAATACCCTCGTTGAGTTATAGATCAACATATTGCACCTCACTGTCTGTCAAGGGCTCTCGCGTCGACGTGATATTTGCAGTGTTGATGTGACCATGCTCGGGGACATCATCCTGATATGCATCTGCCTCTTCACCTTGCCTAACTGTAATTATACCTCGTGGTTTGACTTTACATACAGCCAACCAATCATTGCGATTAGCCGCTGGTCTGTTTGTTGGGAACGGTACGTAGCAAACTTGCTCGGCTTGATGAGCAAAAATAAAAGGCTCATATACGTTCAAAGATTTTGACTGGTTTATTTCAACAATCTTATAGTTCGCATGAGTTCGTGTCCCAATTCCTTCGCGGGGGTCAAACCACCTGCATTTGAAGACTGTTGTCTGCTTGATAGGCAGCGCAGGGTATTCTATGACTATAATCTCTTCGATGATACCGTAGTAGTCTCCCTGTTCTTCCGACGTGATACACACTACTATTGTATGTCGACTTCTGCCTACCATGAGATTCTGTGTGAAATTTCATTCCATTGGTAAAGTACATAGGATATGATGTACCAATTGGAAGCGGGCCCTGTGCCACGTGGTAAACGCATGGATTCTCGGGTGGATATTCGGTCACGTAATCCAAAAACCATTTAGAAAAGTCTGCGGACTGCGCTGCCCATATATCTGTAACACTTAGACCAGGTTGATCTTCCAGCAGCTGCTCTTGGAATGTCCTATTGGCCAGACAAGTATCTTAGTAATGAACACACTGATAGTTTACTAATTGAAAGATTATAATTAGAACTTACTCGAGGTACGGTTCGATCTCTTTACAATTTAAGAGGAGGTAATTATGTACGGCGTTCAACTCTTCCCCAGTCAGTCGTCTCTTTGTTGCTTTCCCTTGAGCACGTCCGGAGTGCGTAAATACACTAGGTAGGCTATCATCATATTGAATAATGCCTCCGTCATCATTCCTTGGCACATTCCTCTCACGTGTGAACACATGCTTCTCAAAGTAATGAGAGCAGAAAATTGAGGCCTCTCTCACCATATATGCGTTGCAAATACTCCCTTCAACATGCGCTTTGTTGCGCACAGTCCTCCTCAATCGATTCAGATATCTACAAGTTATAATGCAATACAATATTGGTCATCACATTGAATAGAATCATTTCAGACATTGCATAAAAATATAAATGGATGTAAAAATTCACCTCTCATACGGGTACATCCATCTGAACTGCACGGGCCCGCCAAGCCTGGCTTCGTGAGGTAGGTGGATGGGAAGATGTTCCATGCAGTCGAAGAATGATGGTGGGAAAATTGCTTCCAACTTACATAAAAGTACTGGAATATCGAAGGCCAATTTGTCTAAGTCCTCAATCTTAATTGTTTTCGCAGTCAAGGCCCTGAAAAAGTTGCTCAACTCGGCTATGGGTTCCCACACACTCTTTGGGAGTAGATCCCGCCAACCTATCGGTAGGAGACGCTGTAAAAAAATATGACAGTCATGACTCTTCATTCCAAACATTCTATGTTTGTTCATATCTATGCATCTGCCCAGGTTGGAAACAAATCCATCGGGAAACTTTAACCCTGCAACCCATTTCAAAAATATATCCCGTCTCTCCGTGTCCATTGTATAGACTGCTTTTGGATATCTACCGGTACGATTGTCCCTATGTAGTTCAGGCCTGTTGCACAATGTCATGAGGTCCTCCCGTGCTTTTGCATTATCTTTTGTCTTGCCCTGAACGTCCATAACTGTGTTGAAAACATTCTCGAACACATTTTTCTCAATGTACATGACATCCAAATTGTGTCTAACCAAATTCGTCTTCCAATATGGTAGATCCCAAAAAATACTCCTTTTCTTCCATCCACAAGTCTTACTAAGCACTGCATTCTCCTCAACTCCTTCAAATTCCGTAACCCGTCGCATTCCATGCATTTCAATGTCCTCTAGCACCTCTTCACCACTCTTATACCTTGGTGGCGACCCGCGTTCTTCTCGGTCTTTAGTGAATTTTGACTTATCAACTCTGAAAGGATGATCGGGAGGCAGAAACCTCCTGTGGACATCGAACCATGACTGTTTGCCACCCTCCTTTAGCCTAATCGATTCGGTCTCTTCCATACATACCGGGCAAGCCGTTTTCCCATATGTGCTCCAACCAGACAACATAGAATACGCTGGGAAGTCACCAATTGTCCACATCAAGGCCGCCTTGAGCTGAAAGTTTTGCTTGGAATATTTGTCGTATGTTGTGACCCCAAATTCCCACAAATCCAATAGCTCTGCTATCAATGGCTGTAAGTATACATCTATCCCTTGTTTTGGGCTTGATCTCCCAGGGATTATACATGTCAGGAACATGTATTCATCTTTCATGCACATGCCGGGCGGGAGATTGTAAGGGGTTATAATAACTGGCCAACAAGAGTATTGTGAACCTGACTGACCAAATGGTTGGAAACCATCCGTGCATAAGCCCAAACGGACATTCCGTCCCTCAGCAGCAAAAACTGGATGAAGTGTGTCAAAGTGCTTCCATGCCCTCGAGTCGCATGGATGACACATCTCACCGGAAGACCCATGGTCATGTCCAACATGCCAAGTCATATGCTCTGCAGTCGTCTCTGAAGCGTACAACCTTTTTAGTCGGTTTGTTAGTGGGAAATAGAACATGTACTTGCGTGCGAGCCGTGAAGTGGAATTTGTTTCCCTAAACCGAGGCCCGTCACAGAACTTGCATCTATCTAATGATGCATCGTCGCGCCAATACAACATACAACCTTTAGGACAACAATCTATTTTCTGAACAGGTAGCCCCAACCCCTCGAGTAGCTTCTTCGCCTCGTAAAAGTTCTTTACCATGGCATTATCCTCGGGAAGTGTATCTATTATGAGTTGGCATAAAGTGTCGAAACACCTCTCAGAGAGATTATGTTCAGCCTTAATATTTAACAATCTAGCAATTGTTGACAATAAAGTCATTTTCTTGCAGCCAGGCCATAGATCCTTGTCCGCTGCATCCAACATACGGTAGAACATACTCTCTTGTGCGTTAGGTTCCTCGGGGGCCCTATGCTCATCTCCTTCATCACCTTCATCGGGCGGTGTCGTATTCGGAATACCAAATCCCATACCATCGAACACCATCTGTATATAAGCATCTTCAGCGGCAGGCCTCGAAGAGCCGGCCGTTTCAAGAACCTCTGAACTAGTGGGGTGGTGTGACTCTCCATGACACGTCCACCTTTCGTAGTTCAGCACGAATCCATTGCATTGTAGATGATACTTGATGTCATCATCAGGTAGATAACACTTGTTCCTACATTGTCTACACGGACACCTTAGTTTTCCCTGTGCTCTATCCACGTTTGGGTTTTGATGAGACATAAGCAGGAACAAATCAACTCCATTCTTAAATTCTGAGGTCAGTACACCCAATTCACGACGGGAGCGGTATATCCAACTCCGGTCCATCACCTACATTAATATGTTTTCCTCGTTTTGGTTAATATAGACTAAGTGGATGTTACATGGTTTGTTCCCTTGGGTGAATTCAACTGGTGAAATTAATTTAATATAAATTTACCATTCCATGGATTATACTTATTGAATGTTACTTGAATATGTTGTCATCGTATATTCACCTTTAAACTAACTCAATTTTATCGTTAAATACAAGTGGACATTTAGATATTAATCCAATCAATCAACATAGATTCGGTTCATCCTATACTAAACATTATTCAATTCAACATCTCCGCAATCATTCCGAATATACAATGCATCTATATAGCGTAATTTAAATACTAAGTTCATCCTATATCATAAACAAACAATTGCACAATATTCAAACTATAAAATCCACATAAATATTTCAACAAGCCATAAGTTTCTCATACGACATCCAAATTAGGCATATCATATATGCAAATTCATCTACTCGACGAGAGCTTTCCAATTATGTGATTATAATTTCTAGAATCTAAACATTTAGTGTGCAAATTATGAAAACAGGGGGCTGCCCGGAATTCGAACACGAACATAATCGATTTTTTTCTCCTATTTTGCGAATTTGCTAACAAAAACATCAAACATAATGTCCAACGTAACACTAAATTCTTTCTATATATATTCTCATAATCCAACATCACTTAAAAAAAATTAAAGTGAAATCAACCTTCAAGCTAATAAAACGAAACACAACTAAAATTTGCCCAAAATTTTGAACAATCGAATATCTAAAATGAGAGGGTGTAGCCAATCGAATACCTTGGGTGATTGCACGAATGGAATCGAAATGCTCCCCTCGAGATAAAACCTCCACTGCTCCTTCTCGAATGGACTTGCGGGGGTGGCTCGAAAGTGCTCCAAAAACGAGGGAGGGCGACGGCGGCGTTGACGGACGGCGGCGTCGGCGGGGTCGGCGGCGGTCGGAATGTGGTGGGAGGTCGGAGGATTCGCCTGGTTGCGCGAGAGAGAACGAGTGAAAGGGCTGTGTTTTTGTTCTGCTTCTGTTCGCGATTGGGGATTTTAATCCCTAGGTTACCGACCGCATATGCGGTCGGTAACGCGGTCGGTATCACCGACCAACCAGCGTGTTGGTCGGTGATTTGGTCGACTTTTAATCCTGGTCCACCACAACGGCTAATTTTACCGACCACCGCTTGCGGTCGGCCCTGCGGTCGGTAAATCCGACCCGCAAAGCGGTGGTCGGTAAATGCGGTCGGTAATCACTGTTTTTCTTGTAGTGATAGCTAATGGAAAATTTATTATAGAACAAGAAGTTTGTTTTATATTTATATAAGCCTATTAATTTATTGTGCCCAGGGCCCACTAAATATCAGGAACGGTCCTGGCTACAAATACCCGAATGTATTAGTGTGGGGTAGATGCTCTTTTTCCTTTGCTTCTTCATTGACTTCATTGGTGGGATTATAGAGCTCATTGGAGTCCTCGGGAAGTTGGAGCTTCCAGTTGCGGATGGCCGAGACGACCACCTATTTGAGGCCCAACAATAAAAATTAGCACAAATGGTCCTATGAAATATGAACAATTAAAATGGGACGGATTCAGCAATTTTTGTTTTTTTTTTATCTTTCGCTATGTAATGGGGCTTACGCGTGCAATTTCTGTGAGGATAGAGGTGCCGTTGGGAACATGGATTCTGTAAAGTGGCAATGCAAAGGCAAACATGATGACGACTCCAAGGAACATAGCAAAGGCACAGATACCAAAACCGCAATCCCATATCCTTTGTTATGTTGGATCCATGCATATGATAACGGTGACAGCAATAATTATTAATACTTTTTCCAGCACTACAGTACGATACCAACAGCCAGTTGAAGAAGTAACTGGATTTCTGCCTCACCTCCTCGGGATCACCATCATCAAACTGATCGATCGGCCCCGTGTGCAGGCAGCGTCGACTTCACACCTCCCGACCCAACGGCCACCATGAAAAGCGCTACTGATGCCGCGTTGGTTCCGTGAATGGGTATGCACTTGGAATTGTGGTCGAAATTGTTGCAAGGAGGTGGCTTCAATCCTGGGAAATGTGCTTGCCAACACCCTGAATGTAGTATTATCAAATTCATTAAAGATTACTATGTTTCGAATTGATCAAGACTTGACAAGACGAGTTTACAATATTATGTACTAATAAACTCACCACAACCACGAGGGATGCTGAAATGAGAATGGTTCGGAGTCGACTGACGTAGGCGTCAGCCAGGACGGCTAGAACGATGGTGATACAGCAGTTGGTGCCCAAATAGGTCGTCACGTGGTTGGCTGCTTTGGCGGATTTCATGTGCATCACCTCATTGAAGTACATAAAAAAGTTGCTTGATAAGGCAGTTGCTACTATGGCTTCCAACCCAAACACAGCTTCCAAAACATCGACAAATAGTCAATTGCAACTCAAAAAAAAAAAATGTTAGGAAATATTCGGACCGAGACAGTACTATGACCGAGACAAAATATTCAAATTTTAACAAGTTATGCAAAATTAACAATATCATGATTTGCAAGAAATCTACAAGGTTAAAGAAAATTAAGGTTCAAACAATTCCATAAACATGACCGAGACAAAGGCGGCGAATACCTAATGATATGAAACAAACTTTCTTACATAAAAACAATTCACACAACAGCATTATTCCGATATTTCCATCGAAAGGAACTGAGCTATGTAAAAAAAAAATGAGTCCACACGGTACTATGGCTCTTGCACTTGTTCGTCGTCCTCCACGTTGTTCGGTTGTCTGTATTTATACCTCTTAGAAACGAGCAGATAGATGCAGAAATTAAGCAAGCTGAGTGTGGACAGCAGCCAATAGAACAGATTCAAATGCCCCCTGTTGATGTTATTCCCCGCCAACCATCCCCCGCTCCTTGTAATATCCTTGGTCGCCCTGTTCACCACCTTCACGATAATTGTGCTCAGGAAGTACCCCAGCGCCATCGAGCTCCACAGGAAGCAGCTCGATATCGACTTGATATCTTTCGGCATCTGTGAATAGAAAAATTCCAGCAGTCCCACGTATGTGAACATGTCCGCTATCCCGAATATGAAGTACTGAAACGACAGCCAGAACACGCTGATGGGGATCGGAGGCTGCAGCAATGGGATCGCATCGAGCATGTTGTGGTCTGTGGCGACGCGTTTGCGCTTCACTTCGACGATTGCAGCCACGGCCATGGATAGAGATGAGAGGATCAGCCCGACTCCTACTCGTTGCAGGTAGGTTATTCCTGTGGGGATGCCTGTGAACTTTCGGATCAATGGAACAATGACCCTGTCGTAGATCGGGATGATGATGACCAGGAAGGTGATGGGGATTATGGGGAGGGAAGCGGGTGGGATCTTGAAACGCTTTGTTATGGCCGTGTCCATGGTTACGCCCTGCTGAATGGAGAACGTCTGCAGCTGAGCCAAGCAGAGTGTCATGATTATGGTGCAGCAGAAAATCGGGAGCAGGTTTAGTAGGATCTTCGCATTCTCCACTTGCGTCACCCTGCAGAGCTTCCACGGGCTTGGATTTGGGGCGTTTCCGGTTGAAGATGTCTGAATGGCGGCTTTGTCCAGGAACCTTGTAAAACAAAATGTTCTATTAGAGATACAGACGGACAAAATCTGAAATAGGCTATCACAGTCCTTCAAGATGAGAACCTGAAATCATTAGTGTGAGGCAGAAACTCGACTTCATCATCGTTGTCTCTCTTGATTTCATAGAGCTCGTTGGCATCCCGGGGAAGCTGCGCCTTCCTGTTGCGTATTGCTGCAACGTATACCTATTTCATGTGCAAAAACCAAAAATTGTAAACAAATTGGATCTGAAATTTTTTCCCAAAGCTTCTGATATATAGGTTTGCTTGCCTGAGCAATTTCAGTGAGGGCACTGGTGCCATTAACTATGTGGATTCTGTACCGCGGTAATCCAGCAGCGAACATTATTATCCCAAAGAACATAGCGAAGACGCTGGCAGCAAAGCCCCAATCCCATCCTTTGTGATCTTGGATCCACACGATAACTGTGATGCTAATTACTCCTCCAACACACATTGCCAAAAGAAGCCAGTTGAAGAAACTGGACTTCTGTTGTGCCTCCTTCGGGTCCTTGTCATCAAACTGGTCAGCGCCGTGAGCAGGCAGGGCGGCCTTCACCCCTCCCGAGCCGAGACCCACCAAGTAAAGAGAAGTAAATAGGAGGGCCGTGTTGGCTCCACCTACTTTCATACAATGAGAGGTTGGATCATAATAGTTGCAGAGAGGCGGCTTGAATTTCGGATAGTGGGCTTGCAGTGCAAGCAGCCCTATACCCTGGATTAAGACTGAACTTTAGTAGTGAAGACGGTTTGATTTAAAAAAAGTACTAGATTATATACAAGATGCTTACTACAAGTTCGATGCAAGATGCAAGAAAAACAGCCGTGAATCTACCAATGTAGGCATCTGCTAAGAAAGCGACGAGGATGGTAATCATGTAGTTGGTGCCCATGAAGTTTGTGAGCTGGTTTGCTGCATCGGCTATGCTAAAGTGCATCACTGAGGTGAAGTATGTAACGAGGTTAACTGCCAGTGCCAATGATGCCATGGTCTCGAATCCAAGTGCACCTGTCGACTTACGCAAGAAAATTGTCAGAAACAAAATTGCTACATACAATACAATGCTGCATAATCAGTCTTATACAAGTTTTAAGACAGAACCTAAAATCAGCAAAGAAGGGCGCGTTCCACCATGTTTATCCTTCTGCGCTGTTCTGCCTCTCCAGTCCACCTTCCCTTCAATAAGCTGTGGGTTGTCCTGCATATAGTATATACGTTAAAAAGCTAAACACACCAACGAACGAAGAGTACTGAAACTGCAATGAATTCACGAAATACCATAGTAAGAGAAAACAAGCAACAAAGAGTGGAGGAACCTCAGACAAGAGAGAGAGCTATAAATATATGTCTGATTTATCTCAGGAAATATGTGGTTCTTGTCTGGATATCCTTGTACAGAGTTCATGAACATTGCCGCCTTGGGTAAGTAAGATCCCTTTGACATCGTCAACATAAAAAATTGGGAGTGCAACTGTGACAGGCTGACAGAAGAAACCATCAAAATACCTCCTAAGTTCGTCATCCATTTTCGCCATTTTTTGTTTGGGATTTATCTGAACATCAGCATCGTGTTTATTCTGCTGATCAAAAGCATACAAAACATCAATATGAGATGCATTATATAAACTCACTTTTGCCACTTAACTGAGGGAGTGGTGTGCAACAATAGTGTGTCGATGGCTACTCTGAGAAAGCTACGGAGTTCCCAGCAGCTGTAACCTCAGCTAAAAGACACAGCCTGCATACAAGAGACAAATATTATGACCTTGAAAAGGAACTTCATATGTGTGGACGTTGGAAAGAACTCGTAGGTATTAATACATATTACTATGAACATCAAAGCATCATAAGATATGATGCCCTTTCAGTTCCTTTCTTGGAAACAGTCATTGCATCATTCCCTTGGACTGTTGTCTCAAAACAGTATGCAGAAAGACAAAGCCGTATGCAGCTTCTTGTCCCTACTTTGAAGTCCCACCTTTGTACTAAAATGATTCCATGGCTCTAACTATTCTACGAACAAGTCAAGAACAGTATCTAAAATATTCAACACAGTAACACACATTCAAACAAGTGCATACCAATATGTAAGAAACCAAGTCGATTCCAACAAACTCTCTTTATTACGAAGTAATTTAAATACGTAAAACAAGCACCAGTCACCTGAAAAATCGCCAAGCATGACGAAGAATCATATCAACAAAATGTACATAAGAATAGACTACACGCTCGCCTACACAAAAACCAAAAAAATACCAAAACACTAATCTGTAAAAGAAAACAGAGGTACAAGTAAAAGTCCTAGAAAAATGATCTATTCAGTAATTCAATAAAGAGTACTTCACGCGCAAAACAATTCTTCCTTTATCGACTCCAAGCTTGGCTCCTGTCACCAACCAGTGACCAGGCATATCTTGTGGGCCTTTCGACATTTCGGTCATATCCACTATCTTTGCCAGTTTCCCAATTTGGCTGGAGCCATCGCCTTTCTCATTTGATAATGAAGATGATGATGAACCGTCAGCTTTTTGTCCAGTAGACAGATTGGATGGGCTGTGATCCCATACAGATCGTCTTATTGTGCATCCCGGTACTTTGGAGAAGAGAAGTTTGAGATGCAGGACGCTTTTGGCACCAAAATCCCAAACGCCTAGTTGGGCACCGGTGACAACATGGACACCTGAGAGATCTCCAATGGATGTGTCAGTGTATTCTATTGGAGCAGTGCTCACATGGGAAAAGTTTTTCCACTTAATAGGCTCGAACCATCGGCTATCCTGTTCTTCAGGTCCTTGCCACTTGGGGGCACCTATAGCCATGTGGGCATCCCAATGGGGCTGGAGGATCTTGGGAAGAGAAACCAAGTGCTGTAAGTTAATGGCAAGGCGATTCTGTTTGCTGCCTTCGAGACTGAGCTTTAGTCCAGTAACTGGTTTACGACCTACCGTAACCTGCAATTTTTGTCCATTGTTCAATTTCAGGTATGGAATAGAAAATCAGTTCTTTGTGACTAATTTGTTTAGCAGAAGAGGATTTTGGGATGAGGGAAACTGGAAGCATAGTAGCATACCTGATCCGGGCTTATATATAGCTTAGGACCCATTAAACTGAACTGAAGAGATGGACAAACGGGCTCTTTCCGTTGTAGATTGTTCACTTCTGGAGCCCAAACCCGAGCAATTTGAAAATCTAAGAAATACTGTAGATCCTCTATAGGTGGCTTGTCTGAAAGCAAGACAGAAATGGTACATAATGAGATATACAGAAAAATGAAGAATCCTTATTCCCAAACAAGACAATTATATCAAACATTAAACCATTCCAACTTCTTCAAGTCTCAGATAAATAAGCCATAAAATATGAACGGAACAACTGCCTAGTACTAGTTCAACTGCCTACATGAACTCAACAAGCGCTACTCTGTCAAACCATAAAGTGCATTAATTGTTGAAACTTCAAAACATTGTTACAGGCAAGACTCCTGGATGTTGCACAAATAAGCTTCTTCAACAACCCCGAAATGGTTTCTCAAAAAAGAAAGAGAAAAAGAAAAAGACAAAAAAAGAATGTGAGAGAATATAACATGAAGCAATCAATATGTAGCCTAATTTTTTCTGTAAGAAATAACACAAAGGATTGTATGTACAGAAGAGTAATGCAGTCAGATTTAGTGAAGAAAGCAAACAATAGATACTAAAAAACTCTTACACTCCAAATATAACTCAATAGCACGAGTTAAGTGTTTTATTCCAGCTACTCCTTCAAGCAAAGAAACAATAGGCGTAAATGTCATATTGATCACATCGGGTGCTCCTTCAACACTCTTGGCCCACTTTGAGTAGCTCTGTTCGAGGTCATCTCCCCCTCTCCTTCTGAAAATGACAGTAACATCCTGCAGGTAATTTATGGTGGTAAGAAAATTTGACTAATCCTGAGACTTCTAGAGGAACTATAAAACTGGTTTAGCAAGTGTGAACACTCTTATCATCGATTTGCTAAGTAATGCAACTTCACTAACCTTGTCCTTGTATTTTAACGGGCCAGCACTTGTATTGGCTCTCGAACTTGAGTACCTCTGGTCAAAAATATCCTTCACATAGTTTTCAATATCTGATGTTGATAAAGGGGATGACTGATGCTGCCTTATATAGACTGCATCCTTTCCACCAATTGTTGCAGAGGTAACAACATGTGTGCCATAGTTCTCAATAAAGCTGGGGAAGAAAGTTTTCATGTTAGACTCAAAAGTTCTATGACCAAACTTTGTCATAGCTGATCAATGACTACCTCACTATTCACTTAGATTTTCTAGAAGAAATTTCAATGCAAATATTTACTCAAAGGAGAAAATTTCTGAAAACCAAAAAGTGGTGAAAGATGATCCCTTCCAGAGAGGTTGACAAATAATAAAACATAGATGGCACATAAATTGAAAATAGCTTCACCTTGCCAAGGAAGCCGGATCCCAGGAATACGGAACTGCACGTTTGATTTCATCATGCAAAACTAAATTGGATTTCGATAGTTCGACCGTAACTAGCGGGATAATATACCCAACCATCGCAAGTGACTTTGTAGCTGCTGCATCTATTTGCCAAGAGCCACTGAAATTAAACATAGCATTAAAACTCCCGAGCGGTATGTGACCAAGTACATGTGACTTGTCATTGAAGTATTTCACCATCTGTAAATCCAACCACCAATAGGCACAGTTAATCTCACAAAAAACAATGGAAACAGTAGTGCACTGTCAAATCTCACTAATAACAATATTAGAAGAAACAATCAGGGAACAGATGAAAATTTGTATTTGTATAGGTACAAAATATACAAAAGTCACCTCTGTCATCGAAAGGTCTCATTGTCTGGATACATTTTGTTTTTATGGGCATCACAGATAAGTCTTCATTTCTTAAAGGGAAGGGCTTTAAGATGTATCCCTTCCAATTATGATCCATATTCAAATTTCTTTAGTTCAATAACAAAATTCCGATTTTGGACTAACTGAAGAAAGTAGCAAGATACCTTGTGGCTGATAAAAGCCCCTCTATTCTAAAAGAAAATATTTTCCATCTTTGCATTATTTGTCGAAAGTACCTAAACTCAAGAATGTGCAACTAATCTTCCCCAGTCTATAAAGTCTCAAAACAGTGAAAGCCATTCTAAGTATGCTTTTTACAACACTATAGTCTATAGGTCAGCTTTTATAGAAAATAAAAACAAACATTCAAAATACTAAGAATAGTATTCCCTAGCACGCACTACCCAATTTCTTCCCATTGCTACAAAACTCAAACTCAAGGATAAATCTCCCCCGAAATTGAGAGACATGTCATAAAAATTCATCATCATACCACAAACACTCCAGAGACACCAACTTCTTTTATTGCCTATAGATTTGCAATCAACAAATAAATCAAGATCCAAATGACAGCTATGCATCAGATTGAAAAGGATCCAGACATCAGCCGCATTTACCGGACATTGGCGGGGAAAAAAATCCCTCAATCCAATCAGTTTCAAAAATTACCAATGAACCAGTGATTCATTCATAATCAAATCGCCATCAAGAAAACCAAGAAAGAACCACAATCAAGACCTTCTCAAACCCACAAAATTCTGGAATAATCACTGCATAAAAATCGACTGGAATGCATAATAAATCCAAGAAACAAAAATATTACAATGACCCATGTTAAAGCTGACCTCATGGAAGGTATAAACAGGAGTATTCTCGAACGTCTCATCGTCTTTCGACCACTCAATGTCCACAGAAACATTAGGGATCGAGCAAGATTCCGAGATTTCCAAATTCCTCGTGCGCTCTTCGTCGATATGCACCAAACGGGACCCCGGCGCGCCCTTACAATACAACAGCCTGATGTCGGATGTGACATCGAACCCGCGGCCAAGTGCCTGAATTGAATTGCAGAGAGTGGTAATTAGTGCATTCTCCGAAACTGTCAGGCTGGAAAGCTCATTCTCTGGAGGCGAATCCATTAGAAATTTGGATAATTTCAGGATTCAAGAAACAGCTTCATTTCACTGCGCACTCAAATCAGAAAATTATAAATAACGAAAAACAAGGGGAATCGAATTGAATGAAATGGGTTTCTTCGGAGGGTTGAGAAAAGTAGGAATGGCGGTGTTGGTGAGTCAAAGGTTGGACTTTGGACTTCATGAAAAAAAAAAACCAATCTTGTTGGTTTTGGTGCGCGGTTGTTTCATTAAACATTTATTTTACTCATTGTATCCATCCATAAAAAATTTCTACTGCTGCCTAGTAGCCTACTGAATACATACATACAGTATAATTCAAAGGAAGGAACATTTGACCGTAATAAAAGCAACAAACGCGTTTTGTCCTTTCTGTATGGATAAATAATAAGAATCCAGATATTGACCACTCTTTTCTTCTCCTCCATTTTTGATTTCTTGACATTCTTGTGCTCCTTTTATTTTATTTTATTTTCCATTTTGCCCCTAAAGGGTTACTGCTACAAATTTGCATTCCAGATTGCAATTTCAGCACATATTTCCATTTTTAGAGTGCACTACATGATAGTAAAATCTTAAAATTTATCTCTTCAAGTCAACAACACAAAATCAAAAATTCTGTGTTCAAACAAACTAAAGTCGCATTGTCAAATGGAGGAAAAAACCAGCAATGCTTTTGACATTTAAAAAAAAATAAATAAAAATAAATAAAAAAAAACAAGGAAAGAATGAAAGAAAAACCTCCATAATCATGAAAATACGTGTATAAGTAAGTAGATATTATAGTATTAGAAGAATTGTAATGAAAGGAATCCAGGTTTGAATGGTTCTCTTCTCCTTCCTACAATTTTTGGGCGGCAACTTGGATTATTCTTTATTATCTTTGCTGGCCAAATTGCTGTTTGCTACCTCCCTTTGTTGTCCTGGTTGACTCATCAATTATGAATAAACTTAACTTTACAAATTACAACTATGTTTCTGAACAACTCCTTTTCAATAAGGTACTACTATACAGTGTACACTACTTACAGCACAAGAATTTAAAATTTCACAGTAACTGCAGACATTCATTTAGTTATGGTTGTTTCTGTATAGGAATGTTGTGCCTCGGTTTGTATCGTCATAGAATACTGGGTTTGGGTTTGGGTTTGGAATTGGGATTCACTCCACAAGCAGCTCTGATTCTGCCTCTCTTGGTGGAAGTCTTTCATGGCTTTGAATCTGACATCGTTGGTGTACGCGCTTCCCTCAGGCACAACATCCGGAATCTCCATTTTTCCTTCGAGCATCTGCACAACTTCAGACATCGTTGGCCTGATTGAAGGCGTTGCGTTCGTGCAGAGGAGTGCTACTTTTATCATCCTTGATATTTCCTCTTTGTTGATTCCTGATCCTAGCCTCGGATCGATGAGTTCATCTATGTTCTTGCTTTCTTGCAAGTGGCTTGCCTGTAATATGGAACCGGTTCAACTCTGAGTCATGGGGGTGAAAAGTGAAATAATCGAGAGGTACAGAATGTTTCAGTACCCAATCGAGAAGACAAATAAAGTTGTGGCTTGGCATGTAATTGTTGTTGCTTTTGCCACTGACAACTTCCAACATCACGACTCCAAAGCTGTAAACATCCACTTTGTCGGTCAGATAACCCCAGAGAGCGTATTCTGGTGCCATGTATCCTCTGCAACCACGATGAACAACGAGCACATTGTCAGAGCAATTTTCCCTTTGATGAGCTGATGCAAGTATGTAACAGATAAACTCACATTGTTCCCGCGACTTTGGTACTAATATGTGTCTTCTCATCCTCATTAAGCCTAGCCAGCCCAAAATCGGATATTTTAGGGTCAAGGTTTTTATCCAGCAGCACGTTTGTGGCTTTGATGTCTCGATGAACAATTTTCAGTCTCGATTCATCATGAAGAAACGCTAACCCTCTGGCAATTCCAAGGCAAATCTGGAACCTGGTCGGCCAGTCTAGGATCACTTGGCTTTTTTCGATAGAACCTGAATCATGATCGAGCAGTATTTGCCCTTGTCATCACGCGAGTAAATTATACAAATAGAAATTTCTTGAATAAAACATTTACCAAACAAAGCATGGGCAAGACTGTTGTTTTCCATGTACTCGTATACCAAAAGCAATTGATCTCCTTCGATACAGCATCCATGAAGCTTCACAAGATTCGGGTGCTGTAAACAAGAAATCATGCCGATCTCATTCAAAAACTCGCGGTTTCCTTGTCTTGATCTAGATGAGAGCTGCTTTACAGCGATTATGGTACCATCAGGTAGTGTCCCCTGCACCAGTTTTGTGTGTCAGAAAATATGGATCACAAAAGCAAACATACAACAAGCTTTCTATAAAAAACAGCACCTTATATACTGGCCCAAATCCGCCTTCCCCAATCTTGTTTGCTGCATCAAAGTTGTTAGTGGCAGCTCTAATTTGTTTCAAGGTAAAAGCAACAATCTGCAGTTCAAGACCTTCAAAACCTGTCGAGAATAAGCACACAAAGAGTCCTTACATGACATCTTATATCATCTGCTATTAGGCCTTTCTGTCATTTAAGACTTGGATTGTGAATTGAGATTTGTATTGTTTTTGCTCCAACATATTTGATAACATACCTTTACCAAATCCTTTCTTGCCACCCAACAAACCTTTCCACCAAAGGATAGCCAATATCGCGAAAATAACACACACTCCGAGGACTGCAGATACTATATAAGCAGCTATATTCTTCTTTTTTCCGTCTGAACAAACTTTAAAAGCTGCATACAAGAGAGAGCCAATAAATATAAACAGATACAGAACAAAGGGTCGCGAGAGATTACCATTGCATAACTCGGGATTTATTCAGGATAAAATAGCAAATACGAAAAGAAACATATTCAGGACATTATAGGAGGATGTATATGATGTTTGATGCCTAATGCAATGCAATAAAATCGGCATTCACCAATACGAAATTTGGTTTAAGAAAATATTACATCGTGTTCCAAACTTGAGATGAAATAATAACAAATTTCAAACCACTGAGTGCTTACTCGGATTGATAGAAATAGCCGATATAAGAGAACCATAATCTCCCCTGTTGGGAATTCGCGTTGTGCCTTTACTCCCCCAGTATAACCGGATCTCCAATGTCCCATCCGACACTGTGGCATTAAAGATTCTAACCACGGGCCTTTGAGCTCCGCGAGCCTCCTCTTCAATGTTAAAGTTCTTCCAAACTAATTCCTCCTGAAGCAAAACATTATCAGGAAAAGCAATAAAGTCATGTGGCACCAAACAAACATGAATTTACCTGAAAAGTACCTGGATGTATATGTCGAACATCCGCCTTCCCAGACGGTAATATGTACTGTCGTTTGTGAAAAGTATTTCGGCAAACTGTAGGCTCACATTATAACCCCCATTTTCTAAGCAATAATGGAAGTATGTGATTGAAAGAGGGCTAATACGAGCCGTAGTATACAATTCAGAGAGATTTGTTGGCGACGAAAGTCTGAACGCACGTGAATTTTGGTAAACAGGTTCGTCTAGGAAGTCACCGGAGCTAATATAACCCCAGCTGTTACTGCTTAAGTAGTTTGCATCATTGCCTCCAGCATCTCCTTCATATATGACTCTTCTATTGTTTTCTTTGGTGATCAAATCACTCCCGCCACAATTAACGTGTAAAGAACATTTATCTGCAAAGGAACACATAAACATTACAAAAAAGTTGAATCACATCCGCACAAAATACAGAGCATGTTTTTTAAGCTCAAGAAAAGAGTAGAATACTTACATTTAGGGCAGGACACTTCCTTGGCGCATGGGAGGATTCGATGTCTGTTGAAGGATAATTAGCATAAGAGCATATTCACCATAGTAGGATTTAGCTAAAAGTATTAGTGATGGAATGCATCTTACAATGTGTCCGTCAACGATGTGCCTTTGAACAAGTTCACCTTTCTATTCCTGCAGGCAATAAAAATCATTGTCAACATCACTGAATGGGAGGCTAAATGAACTATAGAAGGGCAATTTTGTAGCTTCTCTGACGTGTTTGTTTGGCAAATAGGTTCATCCACGCCTTGCAAAGTAAAATTGTTGTAAGAAAGGTCACTGCACAGTATCAGCAATCGTAGATGTTATTATCTGGATAACTATAAAAATAAGAATATTGTATAAAGCCCAAAACATGCAATAATTTAAATTATTTCCATAGTTTACTTGTTGCCCTAGATACATAATTAAAACGCATCAAAATAAGGGATCGTTGCAAGACAAGATATTCAGCTCATGGATGAAACAAAACTGTCATGAATTTGAAGAGTATAAAACATACAGATTGCTTCCATCCTTCAAGAGCGTGTCAGGAATTTTTCCCCTCAGCATGTTGCCAGACACAAAACTGTTTAAAAGAACATTATATTTTTAGTATGAAATATATATTTGTAAATTGCAAACAACAACCAAATTAACAAAAGCACAAGGAATCTAGAGAGACAACCAGACACAGGTTGACCTGCAGTAAAAATATCATCTCCATAAAATGTTTTGTTTGCAGATTAAACTAAGCTTACAGCAGTGAAATTATTGAAATTTACACTTACACAAGTTTCAAATTTCTGGCAATGTGACTTGGAATCTCCCCCACTAGCTTATTGAAGCTGACATCCCTATGAATGACAGAAAAATCAAAATATCAATAGAGTAATAGCCTAATAGAATAAAATAAAAGAGTGCCAGTGACCAGTGTATTATCAACACAACACAACAAACAGATATTATGCATTAAAACCATTCCCAGAAAAAAATATTGCATCATTATATTCAGGCATTCCCCATTTGAACAATATGTAGAACCCAAGATATAAGAAAGATTTGGAGAACTGCCAAATACAGATTAATATAACTGGGGAAAAAAAAAGAGTCACCATTATTCAGACAATAAACAATCAACTAAATAACCACTTTGGTCACTCACAGCATTTCCAGAAGCCTGAGTCTCCAAACATATGAAGGGATTTCGCCAGTAATGTTACAGTTTCTTAAAATCCTATACCCAAGAATGGATGATGTTAGTATAGTTTATCAGATACGAGAATAATTAAGATACAGTATAATACAAAGTGTTTCTACACATACAATGTTACCAGGTTTGTAGTGCTCCTTATATTAGGAAATTCCTGGGCTGGACCATTCAGGTCACTTATTCTCCTGATATAGAATAGAAATGCTGTCAGAAGATCTTTTAAAGTTGTCAGGTATGGAAATACACGATTGAAATAATAGGTCAGTGCCAAAGTTAAGACTGGCTTTTACTCACAGGTCAATCAACATGTTCAAAAGAGATATGTTTAAGGGAATAGGCCCCTCCAGCCCACTTGCAAACATTTCCCTTCAGCAAGCAAAAATAAGTGGCATTAGAACAAAATATATCGAGTAAAAAAGGCCGAGAACATCACTACCATTTAGAGGATATCGAGATCTTACAATTTAGTGAGCTGTTTCCAGTTTTGAATGAAGTTTGGTATTTTTCCACTTAAGTTCATATCATTTATCCGACTGTAACAAGAAAAGAAAAAGGTTAAATACAACATACAATTATAAATTTCAGGGGAAAAAGGAGAAAATATATTAGTATCCACGCTTACAAGTCGGTTAAGTTTGTAAGGTTTCCAAATGATGGTGGGATTTCACCAATTAGTTGGTTGGAGGACAATATCCTGTGATTCAATTAGCAATAAACAAATATGAATTTGCCGTCTGGGCTGTGATTTTAATTTTACCAAAGAAAATTACATAAGTCATTCAAATTTGAAATCTTACAGAGTTTTTAAACTAGTCATCCTCCCAATGGAGGGAGGAACAGTACCAAAAAATTGATTTCCCTCTAGGTTCCTGAGAAAACATTATAAATGGCTGAATCAGATTCAATTTTATCCCTATGTTTGCAGGAATATGACAAACCATAAAAAATACAGCGTTCTACCATAGCAATAGTGGTAAGAACACCAATTAGAACATGAGCCAAACCAGACACTGTTTCTTCTCATCTTTCCTTTTAAGTTATTTGAGATACTTAAAAAAATCCACATCACTTAATAGAGAATACTATACTTAAAAACATACAGATAAGTCAGGGTAGATATGTTTGCCAGCAACACTGGTATTGGCCCTGATAAGCGGTTTACGAGGACGGAACTGCATCAAAATATTGACAGCATAGTTAAAGGGTTTGGGAAATTTAAAAAATTAAAAAAAAATTTAAAAAAAAAAAAAAAAAAAAAAAAAAAAAAAGCAATAGTACATTCAGTCACAAGTGTAAGATGCACATACATAAATTCCAATTTCGTTGAAGCCCATTCTCTTGGAAACGTACCAGTGAGGAGGTTGTAGGCAAAATCACTGTAACGATGTTAACGTACAAAACCCCTAAATTTGGTAAGATATCAAAACATTACTCAAATTTGCAGTCATGTTGATACCACAAGGAACTTACACATGTTGGAGATATGGAAGCTTCACAATGCTACGAGGAAGAACCCCGGGAACATCATAACTCTTAACCACACTGAAATATGAAATAAAGATCATTAAATCTCATTGTCAATGTTCATAGAAGATAATCACTTGGCCCATATTTCTAAAAAAAAAAATCATAAACAAGGATGGCTGGGTGATAGAAAGAGCCAAAAGAGGCAAAATCCCTGCAGATGAACTCCAACACGAGTCATAGATTAAAATTTTATCTGGTCCTCAAACATTTAATACATCCATAAAGATGAGAAGTGCTTAGATAGTTAGATTGTAAGACACCAGTCTATCAACTCGGCACTAAGTGGACACAACACATAAATCCTAAGCAACCCACATCTCAAGTAATAAGAAATCGAAACTTTACACTTTGGTAACATGGCAGACTGTGTTGTTGTTAAAGTTGCAGTTGCATTCGACATAACCTTCAGAGCCACTGGGTGGCGTTTGCGAAACCCCATCCACTTCTGCTTCACATAAATTAGCATCAAATTTCAAACGTGTCACACCCAACTCCGTGGCAATCTGCTGGAGAGCATCCACTGCATCCGAGAACATAAGAAATAACAGAATGAACGAATCATACATACTGCCCGAAACTCGAAGAATTCAAGCCATGATAATACAGGAAACACATCCTAATTATACTGTAACAATATTTTCGCTAGAAATTCAATGCCAAGATTTTGCATAAACACGAAAATAACATTAGGAAACAGACACACCATGTTTTTAGCTTTTAAAATTTCCTCATTCGGTCAAAATTCCATCGGGTGTAATCAATAATAAATCAGTACTAACATTATCCCATTCTTCACAACTAAAACACAGTTCTCAGAACATAATATCATTACAAAGTCTTGAAATTTTCTTTCATTCAAACATCCTCGATGAAGAAAACAATTCAATTAAATGTTGTTTCTTGGTAATTCTTGTCTGCCTTCTTCATCAAGAAAATCAGTCCCTCAACCAAATCCCCACCCCTTTTTTACCCTAACCTCTACAAAACTAGAAACCTCGAATACAAACATGTAATAACAAATGAAAAACAAGGATTAATCACGTACCTTCATCTTGCGGCACCTGCGCCGCAGACAATCTCAAGAACCCAAACAAGAAAACCACAAAAACCCAATAAACAACACGGGTTTCCTCTACAACCACCATCCCCAAACATCAAAATTCAACAAGCCAGGACACACTGTATTCAAATATTACAGTTATAACAACGTAAAAGATAAAATAAAAATAAATAAATATAAATGTTGTACTGTACCAAACAAATTGTACTCCTACAATACTCCTATTGCATAAACACTGCAGAAATGAGAAAAGCCCATATAGGCGAGCAGAGAAAGAGAAATCGCAGAAGAAATGAGTGGAATTGAAAGGGACAAAATGAAACTTAGAAAGGCAGTTGAGGTTCACAAGAATACAAATAATGTTTTAAAATATAAGTATCCGTACTGGTCAATGTTTGGGTATTTTATTCAGGGCCGCCATTTATCCCATCATATCATACCTTATTAATGTGATTTCAATTTGCTTTGAAAGCCAAAGTGGTTAAGCCCAAGTGGTTAAGCCCTGGCTCTCAACCTTTAGGTTGAGGGTTCGACTCCGAAAAAAAAAATTTGCTTTGAAAGCTTGGAAAGAAATTTCAAATGCATATAGTCACATTTCGTACCTAATTAAAGCAAAAGACAAGATGCTTTGCCCTCCAAAGTCCAATGTAGACACTGGATAATAGTCGCCATTGCAGCAAACCTTAGAAAGTACGTATTAGAGAAGAATCTTGTTTCATAGGATTCATAAAAATTGTGTTGCCACTAGCCAGCCATTGCACAAGCTCACAAAAAGCTATTCAACAACTAAGTAGGCATAATCTAACAGCAAATTTAAGCATGCTCGGGCTAATTTTCACATATTTCAACAAAGCAGCCACGCCCTTTGTTGTGTACTTATAATTCATCAATGGCATATTATACAAATTTTTTTTTATTATTATTATAAAACTAGTGTACTCCCTCCGTCCCATTAAAAGTGGTCCCTTTTAACTTTGACTCAATTTTATTGTATTGATACAAGAAGAGAAAACAAGTCAAGTGTGGTCTTGTTAGAATCGTCTAATTGTATGGTTTTAAAATATATATTTTATATAATTTTTACTTATATCAATTTTGAATATATAAAGCTGCATTGGATTTTGTGTAGAAGATAAAGTGGCCACTTTCAATGGGACGGGAGTATGTTTTAGTGGTCTGACTCTGACATATAGTATATAGTAGGATAATTTATTAATAGAGTTTGTGGATAATTTAATGGATAGAATTTAGCCACAATTATGATCTCAAATATTGTGGGGCACTTCATTTAGTATTGTAGCTGCAACCATTTGGTAATCCTTCTAATTTTTTTTTTTGGTAAGCCGATAGGCCAGGAAATGGTAATCCTTCTAATTAGTTCTCAATTAAGGAGAAAAAAAAAATGTAAGTAATAAATGCATTACAGAACGGTTTTTTAGTTACTACACAAATTACATTAAGTTAAACTGCGGGGCTCAATTGACAAATTTAATTTATTGTTTATCGTCAACAAATATACATACACACACACAAAGTATATCAAATAAGAATTATCAAATTCGTTTTAAATGATTTGTTAAAAGCGAGTTAGGTATTTCAAATTTGTGCTTACAATTCATGCTGACAATGATTTTTGTTAATATGTGCTAAATAAAGTATAAATTTATCATCATTGATTACATGATGGATACTGCCAAGCCAAGTACTAACAACACTTTTTCAATGTTGGAAGTTGGAACCATTCTTGTCTACCAGGTCGCTCTATATATACTACTCTGATCTACCAAAAACAAGTCGTTATGTATGTATGTAATTTTAGTTTCTAACCATTTTACATGTCTCTACTACATCAACTGTATGACAAGTTATTAGATAGCGACAATGTTAGCCGCCTGGAAAAATCAAATGTCACCATAAATGATAAAACCCTCAAGCTATTTAACTTCAAGTCTCCAACTAATAAGAGCCGAAAGTCCCTTTGTTATTCTGGTCATGTTGTCGTGGTTGTCTCAATGTTTTTCCCAAACTACATTCTTAATCTATTCATTAACATTTTTTTTTTTTAATGTAATGATTCTTTGCATGGGTCATGGGAACCCACTTGCAAATATAACTATTTCACTCAACAGCTGTCCTCTGCCAATACTTTTATACCGACCTTACTATTTTATTTTGTAATTGTTTAATGTCAGAAAGACATGTTCGATCGAACCTTAAAGTGACCAAATTGAAACGTAACATTTCACAATTGCACACTGAACTTTTGTCAGAAACAACATGCTACAAACTGCCTGATTTATTTCATCTTCTATCCTCCTCCAACCTCTTCACTTCCTTCTTTTTTTTTTTCCGATTTGAGATATATAGTAGTACAGGCAGTTACAATATAATTTTACAGAGGAAAGAAAATGAAAAGGGGCAGTTAAGAGTAAGTGGAACTGTGGAAGCATAATAATTGTAGAGGTGGTCTACTTTCGAGTCCTGAGAAAAGAGGCGCTTTTGGTAATTTCACGAAGGGGCTTGTCAGTGAACCTGATGATATTGTAGACCCATGCCCCTGCCACTGCACCTGCTATTGGGCCCAACAGGTAGACCCATATCCCTCTGAACTGATTAAACACTATTGCTGGGCCCAAACTCCTTGCTGGGTTCATTGATGCTCCTGATATGGGCCTGCCAATTTTCAAACTTTCAAGATTACTACCACTAATCATTGACTAACAACAAATACAACAATAATTGGAATTTTTTAACATAAGATATTGACGTGTGCATTTTCGGTATGATGACTACGAGCCAATAAAGAGGGAGAAAAGGGAATTATTAACAGAGACATAATACAAATCGAATTAAATTATACAGGTAAAATTAGTTTACGTACCCGGCAAACATGACATTGAGCAAAACGGTAGATCCAACGGCCAGACCAGCAAGCTCCCCGATCTGCACGACAACAACCAAGAGCATTATAATTAATCATCAAAATCATGTTAATTTATTTGTTTATAATTAAAGTCATTTTCATCACAGATAAGATGAAGAAAATTAACATCATTTGATTACGACCCTGTTTTTAATCAGAGCCCATTCGCTATCGCTGAAATTGATTTACAAAGGCCATATAAATGTTCACTTTAATACCACCATCTTTTCTTGGTTTTTAGCATAAGTAACAAACATATTATATACTTATATATATATGCCTGAATTAAATGAAATGATTGATATTTAGGCAAAGGATTTAGGGAAGTTACAGCTCTGTTGTCGGTGGCGACCCCGGAGATGACAAACATGAGGTAGAATGTGATGATGAATTCGATCACCAGCGACTGGACATTAGTGCCGGATGGAAGGGTTCCGGAGAAGTGGTCATGAGGGCCGCTGAATAGCAGCCGTAGGGTTCCCGATGCCAGGGTTGATCCTATAACTTGAGCTAAGACATATGCTGGTACCTGTTGACAGAAATTTTTTAAAACCATTTTAAATTATGCTTTAAACAAGATCAATTAGGACAAAAAGTTTGATTATTCAAGATTAAAAGCTCGTCAAAAAGGGTTTAGAAATGAACTTAATCTTTTTTTAATCACCAAACTCCTCCAAATAGTAAAAACATAAATATAAAATAAAGCAATGATGATTAAACAAGGATCGATCGTCATCGTATTATTTAAAAGGTAATCAACTTGGTCAACATATAATATGAAGGACATTTTTAAATGGCCCTTGTTGTGAAAAGGGAACCCATGGTTGATGCCAATTGGTTGTAAATTGTGATCATTATTAATTAAAAACATATATAATGATGTAATATGTTACTTTCATTTGTCAAATTATATTCTTCCGTAATAAATAGTATATAAGAAGTATTGGGTCCAAAAAAACTTGACATCATATTATCACAAGCATACTCAATCCCAAAATCCTACCGAACTGTTGAGCTCTTCTTAATTTTCTCACCTATATTATTACGGCCGACTTTTGATCCATCTTTGGTAACATCTATTTTGAAACACAAACAAAGGAAATGACCAAAAAGGAAAAAGTAACAAAGTAGCATGCATATTACTACCCGTCTCATTATATAATTTAAATTGTAGTATACAATAATTTAACGGTTAATAATTTAAATTGTATACAATAAAAAATTATAACAATTTAATATTCTTAAACTATAAGATTATACGAATTTAATAAGATTTCACTTGACTATGTTTTTCTTACATAACTATGATAAAAATTCAAATCAAACTTAAACAGTGAATAGTATCTAAAAGTTAAATGTGACAATCTTAGTGAGACGGAGGAAGTATCATAATTGATTTATGATATATGCAATGTTTTTGTCTTTTTCAATCAAGGAAAAAATATAGAACAATGTTTTGTCTTCGAGTTAAAAGAGTCAATTGGGACTGGAATGAAGACAGCATTACCTGTTTCCACGGAAACCTTTTGCAGGTGGCAAAAGCAATGGTCACGGCGGGGTTGAAATGCGCACCGGAGATGTGGCCGACGGAATAAACCATGACCATCACCACCAGTCCCCATACGATAGATATCCCCGGCAGCGTCACGATTTTATCCCTGTCGGAGTTTACCACCACCGCAGCACAACCAGCAAATATCAGGAAGTATGTCCCCAGAGTCTCCGCTATTATCTGCAACCACGTCGATTCATAATCATTTAAAAAAAATTAAAAAAAAAAATAAAAAATCACAGACTACACAAAATCGAAGACAGGGAAAGCAGAGAACAGCGTTGCAGGTATTGAATGCATTCATTCATTAATTATGAGTTATGACATTGCAGTTGGACAATTCGTCAAGCCACTTGCGCGCATTCAATTGACAACAGCTAGGCTGAAAAGTGAATTCAGGCTACCAATTCTCATCGGTTCAATCCAAGGGGAAAATAACAAGAAAAAAGACGATCAAAAAATATACTCCTACTAAACTACTATTCCAGGATCAAATCAGTCGCAACAAATTCGAAAAAAGGATCAGAATATCCTCGAACTTGAACAGTTCGAACAAAAATTGCACATAATCCATGGTCAAAGTGGAATATAAACACATACACATACACACGCATACACTCACCTTTTGGATAAAAGAAACAGAGAGAAATCCGCAGCCAGAATTGTCGACGTTTCCGGAAGCGAGTTCGCCGTCGCCCTTTATTGTCACCGCCACTGTATGGTTGCCATTCTCCGTCGATGAAATCTCCGCCATTTGCAGCGCTACTTCTTCGAGGATATGGGAAATTTAGGGATTTGTAGTCTGTAGAGAGTTCTTTGTTAATAGAGAGTATCCTGAAGCTTGTATGGATATGGAGAGGGAGATCAACGCACATATATATATTCTGCAAATCAAGGCACTTTAGTTGACTATATAATTTATTTATTTATTATAAAGAAAAGAATAACTACTTATAAAATTAGTAGATTAATTAATTATGAGATCCTCTTGCAGATAATAATTGGGGGTATGCTCCAGCTCCACCCAAAAAAAAGAAAAATTGGGGTTATGATTTTGAAAACCGTGATGTCTCTCAAGGGGTACAATGGTAATAACATTAGTCATATCAGGATTCAAAGGTCCCTGGACTGTCCAAAGTTTGACTAATTAATGGCTATGCAACAGCCCACCAAGACTTTCTAGCCCACAAAAAAAAAAAGCGAACAAGTTGGGCCCAAAAGGGAAACTGCGGAATTTAACTGTTTAAAAGAATAATTGCATTTCTGGTTTATCTATCCACTTCATTTTTTATTTCTTTTTACTGATAAAATCATACCTACTGTCACGTGGTTTTTACGAATGCAACCTGTGCTTACGTAATTATATCATTTAAGCTAAATATTCACGTTATTGAATCAGTGGTCTGCCGACTCCCAACCTATAGATTTGCGGTTCAATTTCTCATCCGATGTCATATCTCTCCCCTTTGTTCCTTTATAATTTGTGTGACATGAGCTCTCACTACTCATTTCATGACTTGTATAGACGGTTCTGCAAAAAAGAAAGAAACACTATACGTAATTTTTTTGTTACTAACAACTGAAAATTTTAATCGTAGAATTCAATTACCAACAAAACTAGCGATCAAAATTAAAGAATTTCTAAGTTACCACGAGTTTACCAACGGATCGAATTCAGTCACAAGAAGAACATTTTTGTAGTTAAATATACTAAAGTTTTTTTTGTGTATTGGGTGTGCGTTGAGCAGTATCTCTATCAAAGTAAAATTTTGCATACAAATAGATTCGAACCCAAATATTTGTTTAAATTCAAGAGTTTCATACCACTCAAATTCAAGCCAACCGCATTTGGTTTAAATATGGGTAAAGTTATAAATTAAATAAAATGGAAATTATTGCTAAATATACCCTTGCAATATCTTTTCTTTTTTCTCTTAATTATTTTAATTTTCCAAACTAGGGCTTAATTGGTTGGGGACTTGGGGTTAGGTGGAGGACTATATATGGTGGAAAAAAGAAAAAGGAAAACAGAAATGGTGTTATTATCTCTGTGTTGAATTGAATAACTGAACCTCCATTACAGGTTTTGGGATTGTCCCCATCAGGCATCAGGCTGTTCGTTGCCTGTGCATATATACATTTATTACAAGTGAGGAAGTATTTAATTTACAGATGTAGCCATTTTGATGGCATTTTAATTTCGCAGTTAAATTAATTTGTTGGGGAGATTGGAGACCCCATGCGGCCATGCCATGCATGCAGTTAAATGCCTTCTGTGGAGCCTTCATGCCTTAAATTTTAGGTGGGTTTGCTGATATAGGAGGTATTTATTACTACTATTCACCAACAGGCAACAGGGGAGGGATCCACACTCCATGCACACTCCACAATTAATTCCCATTTTCACACTATACATATAATAATCATCAGACCATGCTTCTAATTAATTAAATTCTTTATTTATAATTGAGAAATTTATACAGTAGTAGGTGAGGACGATTAGACAATGGAGTAGTAGTATTTATTGCTAATAGTATTACTCCCACCCGAGTGGCAGTGATATGGTAACGACAAATGCAATATAGTTTAATAATTAAATATTGAAATATAATATTGATTTATTTATTTTTTTATAGACAAGGGCCGGAAAAACATTTCAAATGGGTGCAATATGAGGACTTCTAAGGGGATCAACCATCATAGTACTACTCTTGCTCAAGCATGTTTAACTTCAGAATTCTGATGGGATCCGGTGCATTAGTGCTGGTATGATCGCACCCATAATATTGATTTATTGATTCTAAAGCCAATTGAATATATTTAAATAAAATATTTTATTAAAAATATTAAACTATAAATAAACAAATAATACTACAATATAAGTTCCACTTTATTCAAATCCCAATTGAATTTTAATTCCAAATAATATAATTTAATTAATTTTTAAAACTCATTAGTCCGTCACTATTTATACCATCAATAGTCATTATATACTACTTTGTATTATGGACGTGGGAATGGGAGGGAGGAGCCTTACTATGTCTGTTGGGTCCATAGTATAATACTGTTAGATAAACAAAATGGAGGTAATAATTAAAATTAGTCATCATCATTTCCACTTTTTGGCCACGATATTTTGATTTAGGGAAAATAGCCATTAGAAGGATTTCGGGCCTGAATTTAGGCCATTGGGCTGGAATTCGGGCTGCAATGGCCTAAAAGTGAAAATAACTCCTTCTGATGGCCTATTTAGTTTTTTTGAATTATTTTTTATTTTATTTAATCAAAATAAATAATATTCATTCTATGCCATTATTTATGTCCTACTTTCTTTTTTTCTTGTTCCACATTTTTTTATTTCCATTTTAAAAATAATTAAATATTAATTACCAAATATACCCATCATATCGCATTAATAAATAAATATATTAAACTTTCAAACCCACTATCATTAATAATTCTCATCCAACCTACAACCATATATCAGTAAATCACACATAAATAAATAAATTTAAATTATAAATTCATTACAACCACATTATATAAATTCTTAATCTACATTTTTTAACCCTAATATATCCTTGTATTTAATACTAATTATCCCTACATAAAGTACCATGTCCGAAAATTTTGGGATACTTATAATAAAATAGGTTTATTTTTTAATTTATAATTTATTTGAATATGTATTTGTTTTACTTATTTTATAATATATTTGAATTAATATTTATTTTATTTCTTATATTACTCAATTCGTCACATTATTAGTGTTAAAAAAAGTAACTTAAAAATTTATATAATATGGTTATAATGAGTTTACAATTTTAATTTATTTATTTATGTGTGATTTACTGATATGTGGTTGTGAGGTGGACTGAAATTATTAATGGTAAAGGGTAATTTGAAAGTTTAATATATTTATTTATTAATGTAAGGGGATGGGTATGTTTGACAATTAATATTTAATTATTTTTAAAATAAAAATGAAATAAAAATATTGGAACAAGAAAAGAAAGTAGGACATAAATAATGACACAAAATGAGTATTATTTATTTTAATTACATAAAATAAAAAAATAGACAAAAACTAAAATAGGCCACCAGAATGAGTCATTTTCATTTTTAGGTCATCGTAGCCCGAATTCCAGCCCAATGGCCTAAATTCAGGCCCGAAATCCTTCTGATGGCCTATTTTCCTAAATCAAAATATCGTGGCCTAAAAGTGGAAATGACTCCTTCAGGTGGCCTATTTTAGTTATTACCTCAACAAAATGTGAACATCTTTCCTTTCTTGTTAAAGCCTGACCTTTCACTTTATCATTGATGATGAATTATAATAATAATAATAATAATAATAATAATAATAATAATAATAATAATAATAATAATAATAATAATAATTTGGGAGGTGATTGTTTACCCTATCCAAACCCGAGTAACACATACTCTCTCCGTCCCGCGAAATGTGGTTACTTTCTTTTGGATACGATAATTTAGGTGGTGAGGTTTAGTAATTAAAGTGGTGTGGGTATTTGTGTTTAAAAAGTTTAATGAATTTTGACTTTGTTTATTTTTTAACTTTGACTTAATAATATTGTAATGATTTAATTAGAGAAAAATAGTCAAGTATGATCTTGTTAGAATCGTCTAGGCGTCTAGTTTTAGAATATACTTCTATTTTATATAATTTTTATTTGTACCCATTTCAAAATATGAAGAATTAAAGAAATGCAAGAGACTTTGGGTAGAAAACTAAAAGTGTATTGGGAGTTGTGCAGAATAGTAAAAATAATAATTTTTAATGGGATTTGGAAACCATTAAGATTCTAATTATATTTATATTAATTTAATTTATCTAAAAATTAAAAGTGACCAAATTTTGCAGGACACCCCTAAAAAGAATACAGGCCACATTTCGTGGGACGGAGGGAGTATTAATTGAGACTTTGAGATGATTCAAATAATCCAGGATCTACTAATTTGCTGAATGAGTGAAATTCAGCAGCTGCTGACGTGCTGGGCGATGAGGTGTGTGTGCTGGGTGTTAATAAAGTGTGTGGTACGGTGCGTATTTAATGGTGTCTAAGTTGTATAAAAATACTCAGCACATACAAAATACTCATTCAACACATACAAAACACTTCTTCAGCACTTCAGCAGGAGCTGATTCAGCTCCCAAACCAAATGTTATGTTACTCCATAATTTTGTACTCTTACTCAGGGGATAGGGTTTGGCCCAATTATGGTTAAGTCATTAATTTCCATTTTTCCCTTACCCCTATTTCCCTTCCCTTTTGTAATTTTTACTGCTAATATATAGCCCCTTTTGTAATTTGTAATTTGCACTCAATTGATTGTATAAAGAAAGCATCTTGTCATAAAAAAAAAAGGGAGAAAGAGAAAGCATCTAGTATTTATTTAGTCTTTCAAAAATAAAAATTAAAACAACTTTATTGTATATCATTCTACTAATTAATGAGGGAATTAAATAGCTTAATGATGCATTAACAAATTTGATTTCTTGTGTATATAGAAAACAAACTTGGTGAAACTAACAAGCTGCAGGTTGCATGATTTGAAATCAGCAATTCAAGGAAAATTACGTGACAGGTTTGACTAATCTTATGTTTTCACACGGAATCCATGCCATAGTTTCATGTCTATGTGTATGCAGTATGCATGTGAATCAAATAGAATCAACCTCATCGTCCAACTTTTAAATAGTTGTCTCTTTCAATTCAATTTCACTAACAATGATTTGCATTAATTAATTCATAAATTTATATTTTTATCGTTCAACTAAGCTCATTTTTAATAAATATCAACAAATAGCATTTATGTAAAGTGAATGACAATATAGTAAAAATATAGCATAACTACCTATAACTATCTAAAAATGACATCTATTGTGGAACACTTTTTAAACTCTAAAAAGACAACTAAAAAGGAATTGAGGGATTAAAAGAAATAAATATCACGTACGTGTTCCACAATAGTTGTCATTTTTAGGTAGTTATAGTAGTTATGCTACTCCCTCCGTTCCTTTTTAATTGTCTTTTAAGAGAATAAAAAGTGTTCCAAAATAGTTGTCATTTTTAGGTAGTTATAGGTAGTTATGCTATGTTTTTACTCTATTGCCCTTCACTTTATATAAATGCTATTTGTTGACATTTATTAAAAATGAGTTTAGTTGAAGGATAAAAATATAAATTTATGAGTTAATTAATGCAAACCTTGGTTATTAAAATTGAGTTGAGATGGAATATATTTAGTCTATATTGCCCTTCACTTTACATAAATATTATTTGTTGATATTTATTAAGAATGGGTTTAGTTGAAGGGTAAAAGTGTAAATTTATGAATGAATTAATACAAACCTTGATTATTGAAATTGAGCTAAAAGAGATAACTATTTAATAACAGATGGAGTAAGAGCCCGTTTGGAATGGCTTCTAGGGATGTGTTTTTGGCTTTTACTTCTGCCAAAAGCATTTCTAGTGGAACTTATTTGTTTATTTTGGCTTTTAAGAAAGAGCAAAAACACCTCGAAAAGTCAAAAAAGTGCTTCTGGGAGAAACAGCCCAGGGGTGCTCCTGGGCTGCTTCTCCCAAAAGCAGAAGCCAAAAGCACCTCGTAAAATGTGCAAGGACTTAAATACCCCACTACTTAATATAAATTACACTATAAATATATCTTATTATCATATTAAGTAGCACGTCCTTTTTGGTAATTACTACATTCCAAAAGCACTTTTTATTTTTATTCATCCAAACATATTTTTTTAGAAAAAGTCACTTTTCAAACATTCCATCCAAACACAAAAGTTATATGTTTTTGCTTTTAACTTTTGCTTCTACTTCTACTTCTGGCTTCTACTTTTTTTTCAAAAGTCAATCCAAACGGGCCCTATATTATTACTCATGCATGGAACGGAACAATCCAACTACCCCTGCAGATAGTCTTTATTTTTGCCTGCTGGCTGCTGATGAGCATTGAATATTGATGGTTAAAATCAATATATTGCCAAAATATATTAATATGAAGTACAACAATGGAGAATGGTGGTAGTAAAAGCAACAAAAAAAAAAAAATTATACAAGTTAAAACATATTGAAATATTTTAAATATTGAAATGTTTGAAAATTGGGTACTATTTACACACGCACTTTGACTTAAAGTTTTATCATAGTTATACAAGTTAAAACATAGTCAAGTGGGATCTTGTTAGATTCGTCTCGTCGAGTAGTTTTTAAATATCGAATTTTTAGAATTTTTACTTGTACCGAACTTGAATTATTAATGGTTTAAAATATATATTGGACTGTGTGCACTGTCAATCCGTTTCAATTTTTAAAAAACGGAAGAAGTATTTGGAAAAGGCAGAATGTAAATTGTGATAGGGAAGAAGGAAGATAGCAGTGAGTCCGGATTTTATTATGGGGTTTGACACTGACTTTGAATGAACGCATAATTGAACGTGAGTTGCAATGCAAAGAAAGACCAATATAATGTTGTACTCCATCCGTCCCAGGTAAATGTCATGTTTCATTTTTGCACAAAATTCAATGCATTTTTTATCGTTAATAACTCAAAATATATAGAATTAAAATTATGCAAAATATATATATCCGGAAAGAAAACCCATTTAGTCCCATAATTTAAATAAGTTTCTGAAACAGTCCCGCAAATATCGAATTAGACGAATCCATCTAATAACTACCATAATTTTCGCCAAACCCGTCCATGAACCCAGTTTTTTTGCTAATCATCGTCGAACCCGTCACTTCATTAGAATACTTAATTATGGGACGGGCTCGGCGAAAATTAGCGAAAAAATTGAGTTCAGGACGGGTTCGTCTAATTTGATATTGGTGAGATGGGTTTGAAAATTGAAAAAACTTATGGGATTAAATGGGTTTTTTCCATATATATTCTAAAATTATATGATTAGATGAATTTAACAAGACCGAACTTGATTTTTTTTTTCAAATATATACTTATTATAATATTGAGTCAAAGTTGAACAATGAACAGTACAAAAAAGTCAAACAGAACACTTCTACTGGGACGGAGGAGTATTAATTAGGGCTAACTAGCTGGAAATTAGAATGGTCTTCACTCTTCACTCTTCAAAATTGATACCACTACGGTCTACGAATGGGAGTATGGCATGGGACTCATGTTTCACTTTTATTAATTTTTACCATATTTATTACAGGTTCATGTACAGATACGGTGAAATAAAAGGGCCGGGAAAGAAAGCAAATATATACTTATATCGCAGATGAGATACCATACAGAATTATAAATTCTCCGCACGTGCAACATGATGCCGAGTAATCTTAAAGTAATGGTAAATTTGTACTTTCTTTATTATCTCAAATCCCCTAAATATAGACTGAATTGCAAATTCCTATAAATATAAATTCACAACATGATGTCTAATAATCTAAAAATAATGATAGATTTTATCTATCATTTTTATGGCATGAAATATCATGCTGCATATACCATACATTCTGAACCCAAGATGAAGCCGGCCCCCTTATATCGTGATCCATCCTTTTTCTTTTGACTTTTTCCAACACCCATTCATTCAATTCACGAATTAATTCAACACATTATCTATTACACTAGTATACGTATATATCGTTGCTTCTTTGACTCGCAACTTTCACTTTTTTTAATTCCTATATACATTATGTTTTCAAACTTGATCAGGTTTTAAATTTCATCCAAGATTTTGGAGATGTTTGGGACTCAGCGGATCCGCTAGCAGATAGCAGATTCGGAGAGAGAACTGTGAGACAATATAATCTTCCAATATGTTATATGCTGGTCAATATGCTGTCTTCCAAACAACCCCTTTATGTTACTACGCGTTGCTCACGATACAAACAAAATAAATGGATGAAAAAAAAAATAGTTAAGTAGAATGAAGGAAATAAAAATTACTAACAGTTTTTTGGTCAATCCTAAAAGAGAGATATACAGTACAGTTCATTATATTACTTCATCCGTCTCACTATTTTTATTACGGACCCACCCAGCACGTATACCCATACATATTTTAACGGTTAATAACTTAAATTGTATACAACGAAAAGTTATAAAAAGTTAATTGTCTAAAACTACAAGAGTAGACGAATCTAACAAGATCTCACTTGACTATGTTTTTTCTTACATAGTTATGATAAAAAATCGAAATAAAGTTAAACAATGAAGAGTGCCTAAAAACCATCCGTAACAAATATACTGAGACGGATGTAGTATTGGAAATGGAGAGCTGGTGTGGTCAATCTAAAAATACTCATATACTTCATATACCACGTGACTAAATTAAATGAACATCCACAGAATTTCATTCCCACTGGATCATTGGATTTCAATAACACATACTACTATTCTTTCTCGTGCTATAAAGTTTGCTCTACTTTTTTAGTACTTGTATATTTTGAAATTATTTGTTTCATTTTGATTATAAAAAAATTAAAATATTGTTATAATACATTTTGAAAAATACACCAAAACCCAATAGAATAATCGCATTTGTGGAAAGAGTTGGAATATGACATTAATTGAGCCATGCAGCGGCATCATGCATCAGGTGGGGGCCTGATTCCTGATCAAACATGCATGCAGCCATTATTTTACCTGTCACTTACTCGTAAATTTCACATCAACATTATGTATAAATCCAAGGGATTACTATTAGTATGTAATAATTGTTAAATCCGTTTCCAGAGCACACCACATACATGCATATATACATTTTCAATGTTTCAACTTTCAAGGCAGCCGGCAGGCAAGCCTAGCTCGCTCAACTCAAGCGGACGAATATGGATTGGAAGACTATATAGCAGATATATAAAAGTGAGAAGGAAAAAAAAAAAAAAAAAAAAAAAAAAATTGTCAAGCGTAACGCAGCTCATGAATGGACAAGCTAAGGCTGCCGGACTGTATGTATAGCTAGCTAGGTATGCGATGCGAGTTCATTATTCTTGCATCATTAATCACAAGTTTGAAACGCTGATGGAGATGTAAATATATATATATATATATATATATATATATATATATATATATTCTGGCAATAATATTAAATTAAATGGCAATGGCGGCATCATAGTTCAAAGTATATCTTCATTAGTACGTACATTAATTAATTAGTCATGGCTGATTTGGGAAAACTATCGGCTGATGATGAGGATATATACTACATGCATGCATGTTTGGATAACTACGTTGCTTCATTTCAAGAAAATAATTGGCCTGGGCTCATGCATGTATGATTTTATTTTGACATGATAGATAATTTAGCTAGATAATAATAGTATTCTCAATAATGTACCAATATTATTACTTAATTAGCTTTTATATATACATATAATTAACAGCAGCCAAATTTATTTATTATTCATTTAATTTGAACAATTATGTACTGTAAGTCTGTAACAAAATCAACGTGGAGTTGGACGACGACTATAGTTATTTTTATGAATTAACGTAGGGTATTTGGTTAGTTAATTCCATAATTAACAAAGAAAAATTAGTACTCCCTTTGTCCCGTTTATAATGTCCCAAAAGTTTTGGGCACGATATTTTATGTGGGGATGATTAGTATTTAAAGTAGGGGTATATTAATGTTTAAAGTGATGGTAAATTATGAATTTATGAGATGTGATTTGAATGAATTTAAATTTTTAATTGATTTATGTATGTGTGATATGCAAATAGTTGTGTGTTTGAAATTTTAATATATTTATTATTGATGTGATGTAATGAAAGAGGGTTTAGTAATTAAAGTGTATAATTATTTCCTAAAAATAAATGTGACAATTGTAATAGGACGGACTGAAAAGGAAAATGAGACAGAATTAGTGGGTCTCCGTCCACAGAATTAGTATATTGCATACTTATATATTTAATTATTTTAATACGACGAGTGTTGTACAATTAATCTTTTAGAGATTAGATGACATAAAGTATTATAGTAATAATCCTGTAAAATTCAAGTGTATATATATATATATTTTTAAAAAAGAGTTAAATTATTTTTTGGGCCATAACAAGGTGTTATTTTCATTTTTAGGTCACGACCGAATGACTGATTCCTATGATTTTAGGTCATTACAAGGCAATCGGGCTGAATTAATATCCATTTTGACTAAGTAAATGGGAGATTGGGCCGTGTGTATCGAACGCGCCAACGCGCCGGGTTGTTTTCATCCACTAAACAGCCGGCCGCTGCCTGCGCCCGTTGTTATGCTCAAGAGCAGCTCGCATCATCGTCGCCATTGCCAAGTTCCAACCTTGCTTCCAGCCGGCTGCCCCTCACTTCGCGTCATCATATCCCCTCCAGCGCCAAGGTGCAGCCCTTGTCGTCTCTCTTCCATCCACGACTCCGGCTGCCTCCTCCGTCTTCCTCTCCAAGCGGTTGCCCGTCACCCTGCAAGTCACTAACAGAAAAATCCTATCTCCCTCGTTATCTTCTTCGTGCAACAGCCAATGTTTCATCACCTTCTTCGTCACTCCGTCCATCGTCATCTTCTTCGCTTAGATTTTGAAATTTTCATCGATTTTGTTTTATGTTGATCGAAAGTGTATTTTGAGCTCACGGTTGTAATTGATAGGCAATTTCTATTGAAATCGATATTAAGTTTGCTGCAATCGGTGAACAAATGGGCCTCCGTTGCCGTTTCCGGCCAAAAATCGAAGAACTCCGGCCAAAAAACGGTACACCGCACTACTGTGAGAATTTATGAAATCCAAACACTAATCTGTAATCCCTGTGACGAGGAGAGTTGAATGCATATGAGTTTCACCACCTTCGGAAGATCTTGGACATTCGCCGGATTTACTATTCACTTTCTTCTCCGGTGAGCCAATTCTTCTCCGGCGACTTTTTTGTGGTCCGAAAGCATCAACGAGATCCTTACGAGGTGTATATTCATCTTCTACGTCAATTTTATTAATTGGATTGCATCATCCACGAGTTCGATCAAGTTCCAGGTTGGATAATATTAGGGTTTTCTGGTATAGTTTCAGAATACGCAAGGATGAGCTGTATCAAGGAGAATCGTGATTGAGATTCTGGAATCTGGCTAAAATCCCGTCTTGGGAGGATGAAGTCTGTTCCAATTGTTTTTTGGGGCAAGTTCCGGCAGCCATGAAGTTTTTCATTGAATTGAAGGTTGTTTCTATTTCATAATAAGTTGTGTCCAGCAGTGCAAATATTTGCAATCTTAAAACAGGAACCCACAAGTTGAATTTAAGTTGAAGTAGTGGTGAAGAAACGTGAACAGTTCAAAAATCCGGCAAGCATTCTTCAAGTGTATCTCACGGGCCTGGTTAACTTTTGAATTGGTCAGAAATGGCCCAAATACCTTGTCATGGTTAAAAACCATAATATGAATGAGTCGTGACTTAAAAGCGGAAATGGTACCTTGTAAATGGCAAAAAAAAAAAAAAAAAAAATTAACTCCTTAAAAAAAAGACCGCCCTATGATTTTCCTATATTATTTTAAGACCGCGACACTAATATAAGGTGTAAACCAGAGGCGGGAAGGCAATGGGATATGATATATAGAGAATGTGGCATATCCAAGGATCAACTCAAACTCAATGCACAAATTTTTAGTTGACTAAAGGGTAATAAATAATTTAGCAGCCTACTGCTACTAGTACACCACTTGATGATTATTTCTGCCTGCAGATTATATTTCTGCCTCACCCACCAGTCACCACCACTACCCAGTCCACTGCATAATAAGGTAATAAATCTCCAAATCTGCTGTCGCTGAGGGCCAAAGGTAATGAGAAAGTAAATATGACAATTTTGGAAGATGAAAAAAAAAAAAAGAAGACAAGAGATGAAAGATTTATGTTTACTTTTATTTTATATTATATCACAAAATAGTGTAAGTATCAAATTAAACTGATTTTCTTGGGTGTTCTTTTCAAAATACTCCCTCCGTTTTTAAAAAGTTTTAACATTCATGCATTTCACACAATCCAATGCACATTTTTAACATTTAATATCTCACATTGTGTACAACTAAAAATTCTAAAAATTTGATATTATAAAACTACGTGATTAGACGAATTCAACATCTCACTTGACTATGTTTTATCTTATATAATGTGTTAAAAAAATTAAATCAAAGTTACTCAATAAATAGTACTCCCTTTGTCCCATTTAACTTGTCTTGTTTGACTTCTGCACACAATCAATGCATTTTTTCAATCGTTAATATCTCAAAATATGTACAATGAAAAATTATGTAAAATATATATTCTAAAACTACGTAATCATACGATTCTAACAAGACCCCAACTCGACTATTTTTTTCAAATATATACATAAAATATAATTGAGTCAAAGTCGCATAATGAACAGTGTCAAAAAGTCAAACAATACACGTTAGGCAGGACGGAGGGAGTAACAACTATGCAAATGTTTCAATTATACAAAAACGGAGGAAGTACGTCATAAATATTAATAACTTCGAGCAAAATACCCTCAAAATGAATAACTTCGAGCAAAATAACATCAGCTTAACAATATTGTTTAGTTACAGCCCAAGTGAATTCAAAACTAGGATCGGGAGTCTGGACGAGGACTTTGCTTAGTGATCAAAGACCTTCAACCTTATGATTGAGGTCGATTCACACCAGGCCTTTGATGGTCTTTTATCTTTTAGAAAAGACCCTGTGTTTATACAAACGAAGTTTTATTATTAAACCAGTCGTTAGTTGTCCTACCAATCAATTTGGGCTCTACTGTTAATCAATTCAACAGATAAGATCAATGAATCCAATAATCGCTAGGAGGGCATTTGAGTAAGCTGCTTTAAAATGTCCTGTATATTGTAAACTATTTTAAGCACTTTTACATGAATGAGGCCATTACTTCAACAAGGACATGTGTTTTTCAAGCAACAACTAAAACATAGAATGATTCTCCAAATCTCCCCTCAAATGAGAAAATAACACCAAAGCCAAAGCGTTCACACAGGCACGCATGGCAACGGAATCCTGAACAAAAACAAGGCAGTTGCACAGAGTGATAGTTTAATGCCACTGATTCCTCAAACATAAAAGGGGGTATAACAAAATGAACCGAGTGATTATGACATTAATTGTAGAATTGTAGAAGGATATGGCCTCCAATCGTTGATCAACAATCAACAAAAGATATTGATGGGGGAAAAAATACTGCGCAATAAAGTGCACAAACAGCCTAAGGGCAGCAGAAATCTTGAACTATTGAATGTTTCCCACCCCATTAGCAGTTCAAGAATTCCCAAAATTGCCAAAAAAATTACACTGCATAAGAAATTCATCTCCAACATTTGATCAACATGATATAGCCAAGATTCCTTCTGATGAGTGATGATGACATTCCTTGGGTATGACTTTTGTAAATACTCATCAGTCAACAAAAAATCAATAGAAAATAAATGAGTCCAAGAAATTCATTACAGCATATATAGACAGGACCACGCTACTGACAGCACAAAAGGTTAGAACTATAAACTATTAAAAGCCTAATCCTCTGCTCAAGACTCCAAGAATATTTGCCCAAATTTTCTGCCTAGTATAGTAGATTGAAAGAAAATGCAAAGCACACGAGTTCATCTCCAACTAAACAAAACAAGCAATTCGGGCTCTTCTGGTAATTAATTCAACTATTAAGATCAATGAATCCAATAATCGTTAAGAGGGCATTCGAGTGAGCTGCTTTAAAGTGTCCTGTATATTGTAAACTATCTTTAAGCACTTTTACATGAATGAGGCCATTACTTCAACAAGTACTATATTTTCAAGCAACAAACAAAACATAGAATGATTCTCCAAATCTCCCCTCAAATGAGCAACTAACACCAAAGCCAAAGCATTCACACAGGCATGCATGACAACAGGATCCTGAACAAAAACAAGGCAGTTGCACAGAGTGATATTTTAAGGCCACTACTTCTGCTTCCTCGCATCATAAAAGGGGGTTTTAACAAAATGAATGAGTGATTATGGCATTAATTGTAGAAAGAAAATGCACAGCACAGGAATTCTCTCCAACTAAACAAAAGAGAAGAGAAGAAAACCAAAAAAAAGGGGAGGGACACCGGCTTATTGGAACAAAACAACATCAATGGGCTGTTCACAATTACACATGGACAAAATTCAAAACTCAATCATGGCAAGTTAGACACGGATTTGAGTACCTCAATCATCAAAATCAGACAAGTTCTAGCTTCAGTGTAGCACCATAATTCATTTCACATTTGTTACTTTTATAATTTATTACAGCACTAATATGAGTTTAAGTCTTCTGTCTTTGCATCTGCATTAGAGCATGTGTGGCGTTAAGCCAACTCAGAGTTCATGAAATAAAATTTTCAGGCACATCAACAGTACCAACTTCAAGGAAACATCAAAAAGACAATTCAATTGAAAAAACACCAAATGGAGCAATCAGTTTCAGAAGACAGAAATGAAGAGCCGGTCTATAATTCTAACCTAAAACCTCTTTGCTAATCTTCAAGCTACAATAGATAGCCCGAGAAGCCTCAAATCCTATATTCATCGAGACAATCTGTTCTTACAATCTCAACCAAACCATTCCGCGAAACGAAATATCAACACAGCTAACATTTGCAAACTTCAGATAGAAAATTCATATCATGATCACAACTCCAAAAAATAGGTTCAGTAGCGCTCTTATTATACAATAAACAAAATCACCTATAAAATTGCAAACCTGAAAAAAAAAAACAAAACAAAACAAAACAAAACAAAACAAAAAAAAAAAAAACAAAAAACAAAAAAACAAAAAAAACAAAAAAAAAGAAGAAAAGCGAATGAATCAATCAGAATTCACAAGAGAAGACCTGGTACGGCAATCGCCAAGCTTTAGATTTCGAAAAACACATATCATCCAAGGCGTCACTCCTGCACCACCTACACTTGGGATTGTTGCTGCATTCGGATCTGGAAGCCATTTCCCCACAGCCCCGCTTCGGCTGGAGCTGAGTCGCTTTCTTGAGCTCCCGACTGTTCCCGGTGGCGAGTAACTTAGGCCCGCGGATTTTACTCCCACCAACTTCACTGGGAAGCATTACAGCGTTCGATAGATAACAGAAACCGACGGATATTGCCAAGGCTAGCCATACGTATACAAACGCGAGTTTAATGATCCCCATTTAGCTACGGAAACAGAATTTGGGGGTCCGGAAAACAGGGCAAAGAGGAAGAAGGGGATAAAAGGGTTAAAATGTTCGAGGTGCTTGAAGTAAATACTTATTTTATGAGGGTGGCTAGTTTTCTAATTATTGAAAAGTGGAGGAGTAAAACCAGAAACGATTAAAAGTAAAATCAAAATCAAAATCAAAAAATGTTTGGCCCATGCAGGTCTCGAACCTGCGACCTTCGCGTTATTAGCACGACGCTCTAACCAACTGAGCTAATAGGCCATGATATTTACTCTAATGAAAATAAATAATATGTACAATCTTCTTGAAGCAAAAAAATTAACACGCCTCTCCCACCTCTGACGTATGTATAAATCAATCGGAGAAAAGGGTTTGTTAATTGGATACAACGAAGATGATCGTGTTCCAAATTCAAACTTAATCTGTACTTGTAATTGTGCTGGTGGAGATTAAAGGTAAGGATTGCTTCCGCTGGTTTGTTCTCTTTTTCTGATTTTTGCGTTATTTGTTTGTTCTTTACACTTTTCTTTTTCTCGCGTAGGAATTATTGTGGAGTAATGAATTGGATTGAATTGATTTTTTTTTTCTTTCTCATTTTTTGTTTTGCTGAGTTATTATCCGGATTTCTTGAATTGATTGTTGAGGTGTTAGTTTTGCGTTAATGCTTTTTTTTTTGTTTCTCCTTTTTGTTAGAATTGAATTTTGAATAAAGTGAGAAGTTTTGAACTTTGTAGAGCTATTTGCTTTTGGGACTCTTGAGGAGGGGAATTAAGCTAAAATATGCCTTATTTGAAGTTTTCTTGATGGCTGACGAAGGAAGACAAAGTAAAGGGCAAATTCGTTCACGCGCAGTGTCTATTTAGAAGTTTTTCGGAAATTTTGTGCATGCTCTCTGCTTTTAACTTTTAACAACATTCTGTGTTTCATAATTTCATTAGAGCTTTATTTTAAATAATTGGATTTTTCAAATTGCCTTTTCTATTACGTGCCTTTTGAATTGTGTTATACCTGGTGCAATTTTCTCTGCTCAGGATTGTGGAGTTCGACAGAAAGAGTGGTGCTTTGCTATAGAAATCTAGTTTGATTTCCTAGGGTGCAAAATGAATTCTTGTATAGTAGAAAATCTTGGACCCCTTAAACTCTATGCGGAAAAAGATGATGCAAAAGTGAATCCATTGAGTTTACAAGATGATATGGAGGAGACGGAAACCTTTTTAGACGCAAGAGAATCGGAATGCCACCATACGATACAAAGTGAAAAGCCTGACCAGAAATCCTCCTCACCTGATGAGCCAGGAAATTCAAGTTATGTAAAGAGCTTGTCCCAATGCTGTGACATGGCTGATCCTACTGTTGTGGAAAACATATTACATCAATTTAATGAGTGCAGCATTGAAAGGAATCCGGCAGTTCAAGAAAGTTCTAGTTCTAAAGTGTGTGATTCTTTGGTAAACACAGAAAATCATGCACAGGGTTTTTCTCCCCAGAGTATAGCAGATAATGATGACCAGACTGGAGATATAGGAACCATCAATCCTAAAAAAGGGAAATACTTTTATTATGACACGCCCTTACACGAGGAAACTGGAATTTGGATACCTGTTTCCATTCCTCCCATGATGAAAAATGGAGAACTGGCTGGAGGATTCAGCTCAAATGGTGGATACATTCCTGATGAAGATATGGGTTGGGGTCAATGCATTGAAAAAGATAAAGAATTGACCATGTGGGATGTTGTGGTAGAAATGTTGCTTGCAGCCCGTGGAAAAGTGTCCGCTCTTACTTCTGGGGATATTAGCCAAATTTCATGGATGACAGACCACTTAATTGAGCATGCATGGAAGGAAATGGCGCAGTCCCTGACGGAGGCTAATTTCAGTAATGTGCAAGAAATTATTGGTTCAGATCCTCCCAAATGGTTACCTGATAGTGCAGCTTCTTCCTGTATGCTTTGTAATGTGAAGTTTCACCCAATCATGTGCACAAGGCATCATTGTCGGTTTTGTGGGGGAGTCTTCTGCAATGACTGTACGAAAGGAAGGAGCTTACTGCCTGTAAAATTCCGTACTGAGAATCCACAACGAATTTGTGATGTGTGCTTTGTGCGTCTTGAACCTGTACAGCCATACTTCAGGGATCAAGTTAGCCGAGCTGCTCAGTTACCAATACATGATCTGACAGATCTGAGCACTTTAAGATCCTGGGTAAATTTTCCTTGGGGACAGACTATGGAGTATGAGATTTATAAAGCTACAAACACAATCCTTGGTTATTCAAAGGTCTGAATAACTTTCTGTTTGACTTATAAGAATATACCCTTTTGATTTGAAGAATGTATTGGCGAAAATATGAATAAGCTGTTTTGTTCTTTTAATAAGCCTCCTTGAAACTGATGCTGTATAATTATTAATTTTTGAAAAATCAATTGAGGCTGATTGTGTGTCTTCTCAGTTGCATTATTCCTGAGGATGGCTTACCTCATTGTGTATACTACTTGACTTTGTTCCGTGAAACCTGATATCTCAGGTCGGTTCCATAAGACCAGAGAAGAGAATTCCACGGGCAATCCTACAAGATGCAAAAGGCCTTGCAATACTTACAGTTGTGAGGGTTGGAATGATGGCAACTTATAATATAGGAACTGGTCTGGTGCTTGCTCGTAGGGAAGATGGATCTTGGTCTCCACCCTCTGCTATATCTTCCTTTGGCGTGGGCTGGGGAGCCCAGGTAACTTAGATTATCTTGTAGTTACAATGGTGGAGACTGATGCAGTTTGCTATTTTTAGCATCTTGAAAAGCTTAAAAGTGCGTGTGGTTTTTGGTTGTGTAGTGCTGCAAATGACTTCATTGGTTTCATTTTCTTGTTCAGGCTGGTGGAGAGTTAACTGACTTCATAATTGTTCTGAGGACAAATGATGCCGTGAAAACCTTCTGCAGTGAAACACATTTCTCATTTGGAGCTGGTTTAAGTGCTGCTGCAGGAACCATCGGACGCACTGCAGCAGCTGATATTAGAGGTGGTCCAAGTGGATTTGCTGCTTGTTATACATATAGCTGCAGTAAAGGTTAGCTTCATCGTTAAGATACAATCCCATTACTCAACTTTATAATTAACGAGCATGACATAAACCAACTTAAATCAATAATTGGCTATTTTGATGGACTGTTGAAATCTTATATGGCAAAATTGTTGGTGCTTCCAATTCAGGTGCATTCATCGGGTGCTCTCTAGAAGGCAGCATTGTCACAATTCGAGCACGCGAGAATGCCAGATTTTATGGCTGGCAGTCGATCACTCCATCAAAAATTCTTCTTGGTACATTGCCTCAGCCACCAGCTGCAGCTATGCTTTACCGTGCACTGGGGGACTTGTTTCTTCAGATTGAGCAGTGAATGCACATTCTCTTGTCACGGATGCTAACTTCCAAATGTAGCCACAATTCGTTGGCTGTGTATATAAACAATTGCTGTACAGGATGGTGGAAATATGGGTATTGAATTGGGGAAGTACATTGAGTGCGCAAACACAATGATTAATTTATTTGTATGTAATTATTACGACCAGATTCAAGCAAAATTCAACAATGGCTTATGTGCAGATATGACCCGTCTTTCTTAATAAATTTACACAGTTCAATTGTCGATTTTAATAGAATTCTGCTGTGTCGTACTCCTCCCGTCCCACTTAACTTGTCTTGTTTCATTTCTGCACATTTTCAATCGTTAATATCTCAAAATATATACAACAAAAAATTATATAAAATATATATTCTTAAACTACATGATTTTACGATTCTAATAAGATCCAACTCGGCTATTTTTTCTCAAATATATACTTGCAATATCGTTGAGTCAAAGTTAAACAATGAACAGTGTCAAAAAGTCAAACAGGACAAGTATACTGGGACGGAGGGAGTATGTGTTTACTGTTGTGAATCACTTGTGTTTAAAGAGGATTATTACAGTGGCATATTGGTATAGACCAAGGTTATCAAAATCTAGATCTTATGTAGGATCGTTTTTCCATTTGCAAGATCGGAATTGTAGGATCGTATTCGGATCCTAAGATCCTATGAAATTAGGACAAAAAAAATATATTCATATAGCATATTAGTAAATTACAATAACCAATATCAATAGACAATAATTTGTTTAGTAAAAAAAAGGATAATAATTGAGCATTTAAGACATGATACTTGAGCTGTGTTGGATTTGTCATTAGAATTTTCTTCATTTTCGTCAGTCTCAACCATTGTCTGATTGGATTCATCATCATTCATCTGGGCAAGGGATTTAGGACTAAAATCTTCATCAATAGGGGTGCTGGAAGGGGATGCTACGGCAAGGGCCGCGGTAGAAAGAGGAATGAGATGTGAGGGCGACGATAGGACGATAAGGGGGATACGACGGTGACGTCAACAACAAGAAGATGAAGGAGATACAACGACGACTGTTGGAAGAGGAAGATGAAGGGGATGCGAGGAATATAGAGATGCAAACAAAAATCCCTAGATCTGGATTTTAGAAAAGAATGAAGAACTGAAAAATAAAAAAATGAGATGAAAAATAAAAGGGAGTGGGATCAGATCGTTCAAAGATTTTAGGATCTTGTATAGATCCTATAGATCTTATCCAGATCTCACCCTAATTTAAATCCCATATAGATCTTGATCGTTTTGGCTTTATGGGATCGTAGGATCCTAACCCTAATTTAAATCCCATATAGATCTTGATCATTTTGGCTTTATGGGATCGTAGGATCCTAAGATCTAGATTTTAATAACCTTCGTATAACCTTGGTATGGACATTTGAAATTGAACAAATGTCGGCAAATTTAATGGAAAAAGGAGTCGGTCTGCTGGGACATGCAATAGTACATCTTAATTAGAGGAAAAATTGAAGCATTGTCATGATAACTTACATTACAACAAAAACCCGCGATCATTTTACATCTGAAGGAGTACATTCCAATTACAAAAAACATGAGAGCCCACACAAACAGAAATTATCACCATTCCAACTAAAAAGAATAAAAAGAATTTTTCAATTATATTATACACTGAAACAATCTGCTAAAAATTTGCAGGGCGCCAAACTTCATGAGCTATTGATGCAATGATGCTTAAAAATCTTCGCTTCCTTTAGGGTGCTACCTTACAAAGTAATAGAAGAAACGGAATGACAATAGAGTAAGGAGAACCTGCTCGAATTGCATTTCAAATCCAATTCAGACATCAGATTTGTCCTTCAAGAGACTTAGAGCTCGACAGTGGCAGATTCTGGGGGAACTCAATTCTTTTGCCTTCCGTGTGGGATCCTTTCACCTGTGTGTGTAGTGAAGAATTTAATTAGTCAAAACTCGTCAACACTGAGAAATCTGATCATGAGAGATATAAAATGGCATAGTGTAAGGAAGATCATTTCTTAAAGTAGTACCTGGTACTGGAATTGCCAAGAGTAAGCTCAAGGTCATCGGGAACACAGTCATCGTGTATTCTCTCTCCTTCCCATGGTTTCACTAATCCCTTTGTGTTGCTTCCAAATGCAAACTCAGCTGACATGGCATCCGACATTGGGACATCTGCTGTTTGGTCGAAACCGGCTGCAACGGCAGGAGAGCAAGTTCCACTTTGTCCAGGGGTCCACATTCGTGAGCCTCCATTTGATAATGGTTCCTTGAAACCAAATGGATTTGCAGAGACCAAGCTGAAAGTTGGAGAAGAAGGCCCGTCCTGGGGAGTCTGGACACCAGATAGCCATCCAGAATCGGGTGGAGTTTGTAGACCAGGGCTTTGAGGAGTTGAAGAGGGTAAAAATGGGAAATTCTGCCCACACCAGGCAGGCCCATTGGTGTTGTCCCAGTTACCATTCATTCTAGGTGTGCGTGCTGTTGGTGAGCTTAATGGAGGAGTAACTGGAGCACTAATGGAACCTCCTGGGATGTAAAGATGATGGGGAAACTTGGATGAAGCAGGCACAGTGCCAGATGACAGATTTTTTAGCCATGGGATGAGGGAGTCAGGATCAGCAGGGTTGTTGACATTGGCAGCATAATGGGATGAGATAGGGCTAGCCAAAGAAGATGATGCAGGGCTTGGATTGAAAGAGGCTCCCGGGCTCGGCTGATATGATGTGCAAGGGCTTACAGAAGCTGAACCCATGATGTCCATGCGTTCCACAGGCTTGCATCCCTGAGAAAGATTGAAATTATCAAAGTTAAGCACTACAGCATGTCAGTAACCAACCTCGAAGTTCAAGTTATTAGAGTGTATAATCAATTAACATATATCCAGTTTCAACAGACCATTGTTAAACAAAGCGATATCAGATGGCTCACATAATCTGAAAATGGATTTTGTATCAGCAGGCTCAACTCTCAAGGGTTATATCCAAAAGAATCTTCACTTGAGAATTTAAATTATCAAACCCATTTTATTCCATCTGGCTTCATGAACATCATAAATGCCAACAAGTATGTTGCACTGAAAGGAACATTGAACACCGGGAGAATAAGGCATATAACAAGATTACCAGATAGAGTTAGAAAGTAACAATGTACATGTAAGACACCACCCTATTAGTTGATTTGCAACTCTTTTTCGAAATTGGATCAGGTCATACATGACATTAGTGGATGGACACTATATTACTGTACAACTTTAGCCAAATACCATGTAGCATTATCGTCTAGAGTTACCAATCATGACTAAAAAATTTGTAATATATTATCATTCATTTATGTAGCAAGCATGTTTTCATCCTCGAAAGCAAACCCAGGGCTTGACAGAGATTCTTGTCTTTGGCTCCCTCTGGACAGACTCTTATTATGGGTTGAAGTGTTGAACCACAACTAAATAAAACTACACCTGGCCCTGAAAAGTCTTGAAGTTGGTGTATTAGTTGCGTCTTAATTCAACCCCTTCTTGGAACTGGACTATATATCTTCAAATCAATAAAAACCCAAAACAATATGCTAACAACTTCAATGACCTTTACAGCCCCGAATGAAGGGGCATAAAGTTAGTTAAAACAACTTTTGGACATACCTTAGTCAACATTGTAGGCTATATTAACAAGTAAGGACACAACAGCTGATAATGCTTCTCACATGTAATGTCAAGTAAAAAGGCACACACCCCACGCTTGATTAATGAGATGTGAGAGAGAAAAAATCACAACTATAGCCATTGTATCATCCCCAATCCAAAAAGAACTTGAACTATACACCCCCCCCCCCCCTCCCCCCAACGCTCAAAATACTATTAATATTTGTCATAATCACGGGACTCTATTTCCAAAACCCAACAGACAGAGATGCACAAATGCTTCCATCTGATTATCCATTCATCAATTTTGACTCTGGAAATTTAAGTTACAAACATTTTATGATAACACCAAATGATCTTTCTTAACCCCCAAAAAAACCATACAGTAAAGTGGTAGTATTTTCTTTATTTACAAATTGCAAAGCACATTAAATAACGTTGAAGTAAAAGCACCCTCAATAAAGAAAATATAATATGTACAGTCGGAATATTGGACCGCAGGTAAAATGTAAATAGTGAAAGATTGGGAGGGCCCCTAAGCTAGATCAGCAAAGTTGGTCAATAAATGAATAAATCATATAGTTTCCCATTCAATCACGCAAAATCTAACCCCAAATGGCCAAAGGCTTTCAGAAGACAGAAGGAAGATGGGGAGTGGAAGATCCATCTCCATATGTTAGCAATCAATGAAAAATGAATGGGCAAGAACATTGTATTAATTTCAGATTTGTTCGTGGGCTTAGAAAGTTAAAATGCCATGAAGTTATCTATCGCAACAAGTATAAAAACAATAAACCCCCGAAACCTTACCAACAAGAACAAGGTGGCCCTCACAACTCACATGCTCTCCACAGCAAAGCAGTTCACAAGTCACAACTAATCACGCATACAGACTTAAATATTCCCAAATAAACTCATCCAGCGAAATTGTATTATTTCGGGACCTGATTCAATTCCACCCATCCAACGATGTGCCGGACGCGTGAGGCACACTCTCGGTTATCGAAGCAGGAATCCGCCGCAGGCCTCTGGTAAGCGACTGCCATATCTCTCATACGGCACAATTTTATTTTATATTTTATTTTTTACCACGAACGCAACTCTAAAAACATATTGCGACTGTTTAAATCAACTCGAATAAGATCGAGAATCGTAAAATTGAAATTACCTTTCTGTAAGTTGTGCCGTCCTCCTCGACGACCCAACCAGCTTCATTGCAGAGGGCTTTCAGAACCTCGTTATTGTCACAGTGTTTCGGGAGCTTGTAATTTCCATACATCCTCAATCCTGCGAAGATCTTAGCGGCGATCGCGCGGCGGCGGCGCTCCCTCCGCTTGTTGTTCTCCCGCTCCTTCCACGTCGGCATCCTCGTGCCCGATGTCATGATTGACACGCAGTGTCCGTCAATCTTCCACAACAGCAAATCAAAAGCTGAGTCAAATTGTGAAAATTCAATGGAGATTGAGAAATCAGAATCGGTGGCCGAACAGAGAAGGCAGGAGAAGAGGGTCGTGTGCTGAGTTGTTTCTCGTGTGTGTAAATGGAGAAGAAAAGAGGAGGAAAAAAGGCAGAGAAGGGGCGAATATTAGGACCTGGATGACAATTTAATTACGAGATTGCCACTGAACGCGCAGACCGGGTCTTTCATTAATTATTTTCCATTTACTAATTATTTTAATAAAATGAAAGAAAAAGAGAAATAGAAAAATTCCTGGAAATGCGGGAAGTGCACGTGTTTAGTCTTTTAAAAGTGGGGACACGTGTCGTGGGAAGGTAACGTCGGGCATGGATTGGCCGCTTCTGCTGCCTTTAGCTTTATTGTTAATTCAATGTTCGAGTTTGGTTCGATTTAATTCAGATTCATTACTGCACTTAAGGATGTTAATGAATCAATTCTAGGTGTATTTCTTTGAGCATCTAAGACCAACTCAAGTCTAAGTTTGGTTGGATTTTCGAGTTTGATAAAAGGGGGATAGGAGCCGGTGGGAATTCGAACCTCAACCCTTTTGTTTTAAAGGGACGTATTCATCCCCAATAATGATCCTTTTAAAATATAAAAAATATATTTTAGAACTAATTTTTATAAGTTTTAGATTTTTTTTTGCTAGACATTATAAGTTTTAGATTAATTTTTATAAGTTTTAGATTTTTTTAGCTAGACATTATAAGTTTTAATAAGTTTTAGATTAAATAAATGTTCTGAATTTTCATGGAAAATAAAGAAGAAAAATTATAAGTGGTGAGAATATACAACTTTAACAATTCAATGTTCTACCTCCTCCGTCCTATTTAAAATATTCGGTTTGACTTTTACACACAATCCATTCACTTTTATAATTGTTAATAGTATATCAAAATATATACAAGTAAAACTTATAATATAAAATATACTTCCTCCATTCCTAAACAAATGTCACATACTCACATTTCACGCAATCCAATACACATTGTTAATCCGTAATAACTTAAATTCCATACAAGTAAAAATTATGAAAATTTTATATTCTAAATCTATGCGATTAGACAAATCCAACAAGATCTCACTTGACTATATTTTATCTTATATAGTGGGTGTTTGGATGTGCGATATGAAATAGCTTATTTGATTATTTCGTTTTCAAAACGTAAATAATCAGGTTTACAGCACCAATTTTTAGCGGTTAAACTGATTATTTGCGTTTTGAAAGCGCAATAATCAGATAATCTATTTTACTGCAGCTTATCCAAACACTCACATAATTGTATTAAAAAGGTCGAGTCAAAGTTATTCAATAAACAGTGACAAAAGTCAAAACGTTACATTTAAAAATGAACGGATGTAGTATATTCTAAAACAGTAAGATTAGACAAATGTAATACTCCATCGAACTCAATTATTTTTTCCAAATATATACTATAATTATATTGAGTCAAAATTAAATAATAAACAGTAATATTTGTGTCATTATCGTCATGGTATTGTTATTTTTATGTCTCTTATTATATTCGATGCCCGATATAACATCTATTTATTTTGAATGTTAAATCAATATTTCATGATCGATAATTGTTATTTGTGAAATTAAGTATTCCTTCCGTCCCATTGATAATCTTTTGTTACTGTTGGGCACAAAAATTAAAGTAGAGTTAATTTGTGAGTATTTGATGGGCTCCACATAGTTGTTTGAGGGAAAAATTATTTCCATTTATAGAAAGGAGACATTTATGATGGTACATCCAAAAATAATAAGTAAGACATTTTAGTTGGGACGAATGAAGTATTTTTTAAAATATATATAATAATTATTTATTAAAAATAATTTTTTTTGATAAATGTTATTCATCAAGGAACCGTTATTACTTTATTAGTTACAACATGTTTTAAAAATTGAAATGAAATACTTTTTTGGCGTATAATTGAAATGAAATATTGTTGCACAATCATATATGAAAATATTATTGCACCAACACTTTTCATATATACCCTAATTTAAGAGATTTGAATCCATAATTTTCTAAATGATTTTGGATGGTTTTGGAAATTTTTTGGAGTTTTAGAGAAATATGAATATTGGCCCCCTATCCCTCCATTTTATCCCTCTTTGTAATTTGTGTGTTATAGGCCCCACGCTCCTCAAAAAATCGGGAAAAATATTTTTCAAAAAATTATGAGAAAAAAAATATCAAAATTAATTTTATTTTATATATTTGAATAAAATATAATAATTTATATTTATATTTATATTTTTCTAGACAATGGGTAAGATTTATGTTGGCTACTCGCTAGTAAGATATTTGCCATATGGTGCAAAAGAAATTAGCGTAAAAAACAAAATCCCACCTATTTCCTGCTCAAATTTTGGGGTCTGTTCTGCACGCAGTTTTTGGGAGCTTTTGATAATTTTAGCTTTTATTTCAAAACAAAATTCTCGTTCTGTACACTAACTTTTGGGAGTTTTTGAAAGCTTCTTTTTAGAAGCTAGAAGAGAGAGCTTTCGGGATTCATTTTTCAAATTTAATTAATTTCTCTTCAAATTATATTTTTTGACGGACCCTTTTATTTTTAAACCTGTTTCTATTTATATACTATATATTTTAGGAGTAATTGAAGGACTGTAAAGGGATGATAGGAGCTCATGCCATACAAATTATAAAGGAAATAAAAGAGAGAGATAGGAAACCGGTGGGATCGAAACTCCAATCTTACGATGGATAAATATATTAAAATAATTTAATAAAAACACTTTTTTTAAAGTATGATTTAGGTATGTCATTTTAATTTTTAGGGGATGCAGAACGTTATACATTGTGTTGCGATGGTATAGTTATTTCATTCTTTTTTTCTTTTTTTGAGAAGCCGAAGTCGGGAATAGGGGTGATCGAGTATCGAGTCGAAACAGTAACAAAATTTAAGTTTAAGTAGGCTAGATAGTATATAATTTAAATTTAAATTGACAGTTTTATTTATTATGCTGCAAAATATAAATTTGTTAGGCTTAATAAAACGTAAATTATATCTAATAATTTTTTATTTTTAAAATTTAATAGTTTAGTTTTCCCCAGGAAAGTTATTTCATTACTAGTACTCCCTCCGTCCCATTACAAATGTCCTACTTACTATTTTTGGATGTCCCATTTACAAATGTCTTTTTTCTATAAATATAAATAATTTTTTTTCTCCAACAATTATGTGAACCCCATCATATACTCTGTACTTTAATTTACGTGCACAACAATAACAAGGGGGTTTGAGGGAGTATTTGGTAGTGTATATAGATTTTTTAGGGTGTGAGGTGGAATAAATTCCAAAGGTACAAAAGTCACGTGAGGTTAGGCATGCAATGCAGTGCGAATGGGCAGCAGGCACAGGCAGGGAGTAGCCACTAATCTATACGTATACCACTGTCTGTCGTCACGTGATTCCCTGCCCTTTCTGACTTGGCCGTAAAGTTATTGTGTGCATGTGCTCTAGTTTCCACGCCACGCCGGCATCTTCCCTCATGGGCTCATTTATCCATCTCCCACTCACTCACATTGGGCCTTCGAGGCCCAATTACTTATTTGTAGCATTTTTTTCTTTTATTTTTTTTTTTATTACCTGACAAATTATAAAGAAGAAATTAAAAAGAAAGAATGAGAGGGGGGTGAAAATTCAATCCTCCTGTATTTATCTTATCTTCATGACCCCTGTTCTTTTCTATTGGTGTCTAGAAAATAAAGGAATTATAATTAATGCAAATATAACTTTTTAGTTTTTATATTAGTGTTTAAAGGAAAACTTTTTTTTAGGAGCCATGGGAAAGGGTGGTGGAAGCTCATGCCACACAAATTACAAATTATAAGGGGAATAAAATGGAAGGATAGGGTAATTGATTGGGCTAAGTCAATGCACTTATTTTTAATAATATAAGGGTAAAGTTAAAAAAAGGAAAAGGAAATTTATAGAACAGACTATAAGAAATTAGTGAATAATTTTATTAATAACCAAACTAATCTAAATAAATAAGTTCAATATGTGGTATGGATTTCTACCATGTTTTTAATTGAAAAATATATTGAATACAAAAGTACTTTACAAATTTTAAAATTAGTAGTACAATATTATTAGGGTTGACCTAAAGGAAAATTAGGTAATTGTGAATAACTTTATTTCCCAAATTGCAAATTGATGAAATTATGGCATATGATGAACAATAATTGGCTTTTATTGCTATTGCGATCATCAAATTGGGCCACGGGAAACCCATCATTGTTTAGTAGCCTCCACATCCAATTATAGTAGCCCGTCGGGTCGATTTTGTCGGATTTTATAGGATCAGGTTTGAGCCTATTATATTTTTTTAATGAACCCGGGCTAGTGAAAGGTGATGAGAATCTATAACGTTGAGCCTATTATTTTATTATTCACTTCCAATTTTAAAAATAAATATCCACGCCAAACCATCAATTTTAGAGTTCGGGGTTGGTGACATATCCTAGCGGTTAAGTTCCACTTCTCCTAATCTATAGTTGAGAGTTCGATCCCCACCCGGCCCTTTATCTCTCTCATTTATCCCCCTTTGTAATTTGTATGGTTTAAGCTCCCACACACCTTTTCCGACACAAAAGTGTCACTATTTACCAAAAAATTTTAGAGTTAGGCGGATGCCAATTACGTTTGTTGCGCACCCAGACATCAAATATATACTCGGATCACATGAATCATTCAAATTTCAAAATAATGGGTATATATATTATCTTTTTTTTTCCCTTATTTTTCTAAAATCACAAATCTTGGAACGTGATCAAAGAGAAATAAAGCATGCTATTAAGGCATCTCAGTAGACAGTGATTAGTAAACCGACAAATCATAAATTACACATCAAGTAATTGTACTACATGTGTATTATATAAGTTTTTCTTTTTTTTTTTTTAAACAGTGACACTAATGTGTCGGCAAAGATGTATGGAAGCTCAAATTACACAAATTACAAAGGGAGGTAAAGGGAAGAGATGGGGGACCAAGTGGGGATCGAACCCCAACATATGATTGACAGAGAACAGTGACACTCGTGTGTATTAAAAAATAGTACTTCGTAATTCAACAAATGTGGAAGAACCCCCACATCAAAGTCCAAATATAGGGTCCATAGTGTGGTTTGTTGATTGTTCACCTAATAAAGTAAAAGTTCAGTTTGGAATACCGTGAATCCATAGTAATTTAACCACTACAGTAGTACTATCACGTTAATTAAAGTAAAGTGTCTCTGGTAAAATTTATAAATAAAAAATAGTACTCCGTACTACCTTAATATGTGTAATTGAGTTTGGATACTTGCTGAATGGATAAGTTTGGAATATGCTGAAGAGCCGACCCGATGAGGTGTGTGCTAGATGTTGATGAGGTGTGTACTGTTTATTTAATGGTGTTTAGGCTGTATAAAAATACTCAAAACATACAAAGCACTCTTTCATCACTTCAGCAGGAAATCATTCAGCTCTCAAACCAAATCCTGTGTAATTTATACATTGATTGATTATTTCTTACATAATTTTATTTCAAACTTTTTGGATAACATAGACGTAAAAATGTCGGCCAAGGAGAAGAAAGTTTTATCACTAATTTTACATCAGTTTTAGATTTGGTAATAAATACAATAAGTAAAAGGATAAATTATTCAAAAGTTGTAATTGTTTGGCATGAGTCCCCACCACTTCTTTAGCCTGTATAGCTGTTCCGAAAAAAAAAAATTATTCAGAAGTTGTTAAACAGTCCATTTCAGAACCATAAACTTTTTTTAAAAAAAAATTAAAAAAAATCTGGATTGAAATTTAAATAGTATAATAAAAATTATGGGCGAAAATGGCGGAAGACTACGTTAAGGTTGCGACAAGAATTGATCCGAACCCGATTTGGTCTCCATCCACTCGACATGACGCGGTTTCACTGTGCAATCAATTTATTTATACTATTATTATTAGTATAATCTGTCTATAACAGCAATTGGCACTAGTACTAATAATAGAAGTACTTAATAAATTCTTTCCATTCTCATTTTCATTTTCCACGTAATTAATAATTACTACTCCACTATGTAAGAATTTCAGTTTATCCCATCATTAAATTGTAAACACAAAACAAATTGATTGGCAATTGCAACCGGCGGCCAGATTCTGGACGAAGAAGACCGCGTTAACAAATTCCTTATCATCATTCATCATTCAATACAATGTCAGGGCTGCCTTGAGTATAGGAAGACACAGTAGTAATTCAATGCACATAAATTAATTTTTACTCCTTTTAATTATACATTATATATTTATTTATTTTTGCACACAAATACTTCATCCGATTTTCAAAAATATTAACGTTTGCGGAGTAAACACTATTCACTGGTAACTTTGATTCGACTTTTTCATACAGTTACATAAGATAAAACATAGTCAAGTGAGATGTTGTTAGATTCGTCTAATAACATAGTTTTATAATAAGAAAGTTTTATAATTTTTTATTATATAAAATTTGATATATTACTCTTTCAAAATATGTATTGGATTGCGTGAAAACAAGAAATCTATATAATAAATCCTGAATACTTTTTTGCCTGTGCAGACTCAATTGCCCTTATTAATTTTAATTTATCCTTCTTAATTTTAAGGGGTTGATCAGTCATTATATGCTTATTTTTAGATCAACGAACCTAATTAATCCACGTCAGCGCTGATTAATCATGAAGATACACCTCAGCGCTGATTAATTCTATTTGTGCCATGTCATCAACTTTTAATACTATATTTAGACCATAAATCTTTATATTATAAATAAATCTTCAAAAAAATCTTTCTATATATTTTAAAAGATATAAATGCTCAACAAATTGTAATATATTTAATGTTTAGTAAATATTTAGTTTTTTAGCGGAACATTAGTAAATATTATGTTAAATGTATATATTATAAATTCTTTTATTTAATATATTATGTCCAATATATATTTTATTAGTCATATATTAAAGTTTGAATCCAAAATATTTACCTAAAAAATATAATAAATTAAAAAAAATTAGTAAGATTTATATTTCATAAAATTTATATTTACCTAAAAAATATAATAAATTGATATACTTTAGTTAGACTATCAAAATTTATATTTAATTAAAAAAAATATAATCCGTTATAGTAAGATTAATCAAATTTTAAACCTAATTTTTAAGTATGTTTAACTTAAAATTTAATATCATTAAAAAAAATTTAATTAACTGTATAATAGATAGACAAAAATTGATAAAATTTAATATCATTAAAAAAATTTAATTAACTGTATAATAGATAGACAAAAATTGATAATTTTTTTTTAAAAATTATAGATGTAGATATGATTATAATTATAATTATGATATTATTAATTAACATATTTTCGGAAACTATTTTTCGGTTGAATTATTAATATTAGTATTTTAATTTTTCTAATTATTCAATCTATATATAATCTATATAATAAATCCTGAATACTTTTTGTCTGTGCAGACTTTTTTGCCTGATAGTTACTAAGTAATGACTGAGTAATGCCACATCATCAAATACATTATCAATATCTATATTTAGAAAATAAATCTATATGTTGATATAATAAAATCTTTAAAAAATCTTCATAAGTATTTTAAAAAGATATAATTGATTACAACTATATATATAAATTATTTGATTGTATAAATAATATATAATATTTAAAAAATATTAATATTATAATATCTATATATATATAAAAGTAATATAGTCTAAATTCCCCCCACTCCCTCACCCCCTTTTTTCAACAACTGTTTCAACTTTTTTTTTCCCAATTTCAACAATCATATATACTCACTAAATCTATAATATATACATATCTATATATCTATATCTATATCTATATCTATATATATAAAAGTAATATAGTCTAAATTCCCCCATTCCCTCACCCCCTTTTTTCAACAATTGTTTCAACTTTTTTTCCCCAATTTCAACAATCATATATACTCACTAAATCTATAATATATACATATATATAAAATAATTCAACTAATATACTCACTAAATCTATAATATATATATATATATAATCTAATTCAACTGTAACGCCCCAAAAATTTAAAACCAAATTTCTGTGACGTCACTGCCGTGTTACCTCTCTTAAACTGTTGGCCAATCAATTTAAGATCAATAACACGTAGCCAAGTAACAGGAAGCCAATGAATCATAATACAAATCCAGAAAGGAAACCTCACATCATAACAGACGTCCGGCTTACAAGCCTTATTCATGCGACATAACAGTCGACATAACTGTCTCATCTCAACCTGTCAGAGATGTCAAGTAAAACTCAAGACATAACATAATGTACCGATCGGTACCACAAGCAGTACGAGACAAGGTAATAGCGTTATAGCATATTATTCAAGACAAGCACATAAGTCCACAACATGCTAATGCATCCCTAGGTAGATCACTCATCCCCAAACCCCACATCGTGCTCAGGCTCTGCGTCTTCCCCGGGAATATCTATACATAAAAACAATAGCAAGGGTCAGTACAAGGTACTGAGCAAGAATAGAAGAATCGGCATAAGGGGAAACAAGAATTAACTTGATTCCCTAGAAGTATATTTATACATATATGTGGAGATATATTCCGTTTTTAACATTTGTCAGGCATATCATAAAAATTGAACAATGCGAATAAGTAAACATCACACCGTCCCATACCGGTGCTTCAACCACTGCAAATAAGATGAATGATGGATGATGAGATGAAATGTTATGACCTAAAATGTCTATCTATCCTAAATGCAACACATAAGCATGTCTAGCGCGCACCTAGGTACCATGGTCGGTATTCCCTCCCATATAAGGGTCCACACCCCTTAATGGTCGAGAGACATACCCACAGTGCCCCCGCCGCGGACACCAACAGCTGAAATCGTGGCTTACGGCAAGCGGGTCAGGCAAAGGGTCATGAGCCCTCTCCAGCCAAAATCAGACTAGGATATAAATCCTTTCCAGTCTCAATGCTTCTGGGTAGCAATCCCACTATGCCCTCATCGGATACCGATTCGTAAGCATAGCGTATCCTACCGTCGTGGCATTTTATATCATCACAGATATTCACATATCATCACAGATACTCACATATCATCACAGATATTCACATATCATCACAGATATTCACATATCATCACAGATATTCACATATCATCACAGATATTCAGATTCAATTCAATCACTCATCTCGAGTGAAGTATTTTCTTTAAAATAGATAGCTTTAAAATAGTCTGGGCTCTTTGAAATATATACTATTAGTTTATAAATGATAACTTTAAAAATAATAATACTTGAAAATAATAGTTTTTAAAAAGAATAATCCGGGCTCTTTAAAATAGTAGTTTTAAAATATTCCGGGGTGTGCCAAGCCCCACATATCGGCACAAACACATAATCAGATTCAATTCCACACATGTCAATACGTAATTTACGTGTCATGACAAAATAAACAACTCGTCTCGAGTTAAGTATAATCATGGGTGTGCCAAGTCCCACATATCGGCACCAACTCTCACATCGTCATAGAAGCGAAACAAGACTTGATCTTAACTAAGGCATAGTAGATCACCGCTAATCGCAACTAAGTTCAAAGATTATGAGCATAATGATAGTTATGGCATGCTAGAAGCATAAGAAGAACTAAGGAACACGAAGGATGAAGAATCGGAAAAACGAGCAAAAGAGACATGAAGACAGCAGAAACGGCGCGGTCCCCGCGCGGTCCCCGCGCGGTCTGGGAGCCGACCGCGCGCCCTGGGCACGGACGGCCGTGCCGTTCGTGTCGCGCGCTACGCGCGCGCTAGCGCGCCGGGAGCGCGCCGATGCGACAGAATCGGTGAAAATGGCGATTTCCGGCCATTCCACCGGATTTGCCCCCCATTTAAGCCTATTTCTACCCTTGCCTGGTATTGAGGTGGTCCAAACTCTTCCAATACAGCTCCCCAACTCCTCCAAACACCTATACCAAGCTACACAACAAGAAATCAAGCTTCAAACATCAAATTCATCCAAGAACATGATTTCATCATCATGAAACCATTTGAAGCTCTAAAACTGAAATCAACAACACCAAAATGGTCTCAAGTACTAACCTTAGCTTCCTTCAACACTAATTCAGCTTCCAAACAAGAATTCAAGCTTCAATTCAACACCAAAAGCAAGAATTTCTACAAACACCCAATTTTCGTCACAAACTTTCATCACCCCAAAACTCACTCAAACATCATCAAAATCAAGTGTAGAAGCTAGGAAAATACTTACCAAAGCTTATATAATGAAACCCCCAACTGATTTGAGCATAAAATCAAGGTTTTGGGAGGATTTGGCACCAACCCTAGCCTTCCCAAAAATGGTGACGGGAATGAGGGAAGAGAGGGGAAGAGAGGATGAGGAAATGGGTTTCCAACACCCAAAATCTGATTTTTAAGGGTAAAGTGGATCCGGGTCGGGTCGGAATGTGGGTTAGAAGGTCTACACCACTTGTCTTGACCACATTGCACCCATTTGAGCACTTGACTCTTACTATCTTGTGAGTTGAACTCACTTATTTCCCCCACTTAAATCTTCATTCCCTACAAAATAATCCACATACTAAATCTTTTGTTAATTAACCATAATTAAATTAAATTAATTATGAGTTAATTAAATCGGGGTGTTACATCAACTACCTTAATCATATATACACCTTAAATACATAATATATATAAAAATCTAATATTTAATTTCAACAAAGTCAATCATATCATGTATACTCTACAAATTATTTTTGTAATTCTCCTTTATATACTACTCAAAATTTCCTCTAAAATTTGAAAATATAAAATTCGTTCTCATTGAAATCACACATATATATTATATCTATATATCTATATAAAAACAATATAGTCTAATTTCCCCCATCCCCTTTTTTCAACATCCCCTTCAACTATTTTTCCTCCAATTCAACAACCTCACTCACATATGGAAAAATTAAAATAAAAATCTAATATTTAATATCAATATTTAGAAAAGATATTTTACACATCTATATATCTATATCTATATATATATATATATAAGTAATATAGTCTAAATTCCCCCCACTCCCTCACCCCCTTTTTTCAACAACTGTTTCATCCCCAATTTCAACAATCATATATACTCACTAAATCTATAATATATACATATATATAAAATAATTCAACTAATATACTCACTAAATCTATAATATATATATATATATAATCTAATTCAACAATATACTCACTAAATCTATAATATATATATATATAATCTAATTCAACTACCTTAATCATATATACTCCTTAAATCCATAATATATATAAAAAATCTAATATTTAATTTCAACAAAGTCAATCATATCATGTATACTCTACAAATTATTTTTGTAATTCTCCTTTATATACTACTCAAAATTTCCTCTAAAATTTGAAAATATAAAATTCGTTCTCATTGAAATCACATATTTATTATATCTATATTCTATATAAAAACAATATAGTCTAATTTCCCCCATCCCCTTTTTCAACATCCCCTTCAACTATTTTTCCTCCAATTCAACAACCTCACTCACATATGGAAAAATTAAAATAAAAAATCTAATATTTAATATCAATATTTAGAAAAGATATTTTACATATATAACATATATCTATAATATATTATCTATTATACTATTATATTATGTACTTCCTCAGTTCTCATATAAATGCACCTTTCCTGCATTTCACGCAGTCCAAGACACATTTAAATGTTTTTAACTCAAATTGTATATAAGTAAAAAAATATAAAAATTTGATATTATAAAACTATGTGATTAGACGAATCTAACAAGGTCTCACATGACTATGTTTTTTCTCATATAACTATGTCTAAAAAAATTAGTCAAAGTTACCCAATAAATAGTTACTACTATGCAAATGGTTCACTTATATGAGAACGGATGTAGTATATAATATTATATATATATTATAAAAGTAATAGAATCTTCAAAAATTCATTAATATCCAACACCTCCCTCTCATTTCCTCCTTTGATGAGTAATATATATGACCTCTTATATTAAATTTTTTTTGCTCATATCCTACACATGCATGATGCATATATTGGTACTCCTTTCCCTTCCTCCCTCTCCTCATGCTCTTTCATTGGTCGGTATTTAATATTTCTCTTCTCATCTCTATTTTTGTTTCTTTCTATTCATATCATATGTGTTTCTTTTAATATATACTTCCTCCGATCTCTTTTAGGGCACGTTTGGAACGATGTATTGTATTATGCTGTATTGTATTATTTAATACAGGTGTATTGTATTAAGTTGTATTGTATTAAAATTGTATTAAATTAATGTTATACAGTGTTTGGTGTCATGATGCATCATATCCTGCTAAAAGACTGAATTAAACTAAAACCACAAATATTCAACCTACAGCCTACAAAATCGGATCGGATCTGATTTCATTCGAACTCTATCGTGAATTTATCTAAACAAATCTGAATACTAACAAAACAAAGATGCAAACCCAACAACTTTAATAAAAATACAGGCCAGAGAAAACAAAAAAAGCAATAAAAAATAAAAATCTGAAACAAGAAACTTCCAACGCACCCCAAAAGTAATAAACATCCAGCCTCAAAACGCAAAGCAATTCAACCCAGATGCGAAAAACAACACAGAGCTTGTTAGAGGGAGAAAGTGCAGGCAAACAGTAGTGTCAAGAAATAATCCGGGGATGTCGACGGGATTATAGATGCAAGATAATTTTATATTTCCAATTAAAAATAATATTTCGGCATTGGAAATTTTGGCAGGGGATTTGTAGAGTTTGGAGAGAAGAAGAAAGAGTTGTACAGTCTAATCCCACGGTTCCATGCTGTATTAAATTATACACCCTCAGCCTCACTAAAATAATACATCTACATAACCAAAGGGATGCCAAACATGGGTATGTATTATTTTTATGCACTAATTTAATACTATGCAGCCCAATACAACCCAATACAGGAAACCAAACATGCCCTTAAGTACTCCATTTGCATAGTAGTAACTATTCATTGAGTAACTTTGATTCAATTTTTTAACATAGTTTTATAAGATAAAACATAGTCAAGTGATATCTTATTAGATGTGTCTAATGACGTAGTTTTAGAATATCAAATTTTTATAATTTTTACTTATATACAATTTGAGTTATAAATATTTAAAAATGTGTATTGGACTGCGTTAAATGCAGAAATGGAGCATATATATGAGAACAGAGGAAGTAGTATGTTTGAATAATTGTTTCATATTCCATTATTTATGTATATTTGTTATTTTGCATGTGTAATATGTTTATCTGCTATTGTTCATGTACTTTTTTTTGTTTCAGTTTCATCAACAATGATTCGATTTGGTATCCGGATGTCTTCTTTGTGATTAGGTTATAAAGTTTCTCAAGATTTGATTTAGCATTTTTTATTGATTTATATTAATGAAAATATTGCCTCATTTAAAAATATTGATTGTATCTTTTACATTATTTTTTGGGCTTCACAATTGCAGGGATGTCCATCGATACTGTTGAATGGTTGAGTGAATTAAAGAAAAATACATCAATTTTCTTCCTTAAAACACAAGAAAATGGTGCTTGAGATGAAGATGATCTTGACATTCTTAACATGATAGTGGATTTTCTGGATATGGCTGAGCTGGAGATGGAGATTGTTTATCTTTCGTTTGATTTCGCTGATGAAATCAAGATATCTTATCGTATTTGTTGTTTAAATTTAGAATTTTTTAAACAAAATTTTCGATGTATTTTTCTATGCTTTTATCTCTTATGTATCAATGATATCTTATCGTATTTGTTGTTCAAATTCAGAATTTTTGTAAGTAAAATTTTCGATGTATTTTTCTATGATTTTATCTCTTATGTAGTCCGATTGGAGGATCTTTGGTTCCAAAATATCAGGCATGACCTTCAAAAGATATTTGTGAAATATAATTCTAAGTAGTTATCAATTCTTATGTAATGTTTGAATGTAATACGTTGTTTAAAAAATTATATTTCCTTTTTGATATATCTTCAATCTTTTAATGTATAGGATGTATAGGATACTTAATTATATGATATAGAATATATAGATTTATTAGTTTTATTTATTTGTAAAAGATTTATATTTTTCTTACTCATTCCTTTAAAAAGATTTAGTTGACTTTTTAAAATTAGGCATCTGGAATAAGGTTTTTAAAATTTTAGTACTACAAAAATTAGCTTTATTTATTTATAGAATATAAATATTTATTAATTTTATTTATTTACAAAAGATATATATTTTTTTAAATGTTAATTATACATTCCATCCTATAAATCCTTATATAAAACTATTGTTAGATTTCCCGCTCAAATCCTTTAAAAAACCCCGTTGATTATGCACAAGCAGATTACCTATAGTATTAATTATTACATTTTTTTATAAAATGAAAGGTATTAGAATATTTATTAGAGTTTAGAGTCTGGAGTTTGAAAAGCTAAAAGTTGGGAGAGAATAATGTTCATAGTTTTAGAGATTAGAGATTAAAATTTGACGGTTACTGTAATTAATATTTACTATGTATAGGATTTTAGGCTATTTTTAATATGTATTTTAAAATTTAAAATCGCCTGCATTTGTTCCCAAACGCAGCTGTTTTTTAGGTGAATATAATCCCCAGACTACATTGGACCCAAGACTAATCCCTCGAGGATCTGGAAGGGCAATTAAGGGCGCCTCTCCTAAAGCAGTTTTTTGCATACGCAAGGCTCGAACCCGAAACCTTGCAAGGTCTCGGGTTCGAGCGCAAGGTCTCGCGTTCGAGCCTTGTGTATGAAATCTGCAAGGGCAATTAAGGGCGGGCTCTCACAAACGCAGCTGTTTTTGAATATTCAGTATTATTAGATTTACTATAGTATGCAATTAGCTAGGATATAGAATATATATGTAGATATATATTTATTTCCTCCGTCTCGGTGTAATTGTTACACACCATTCCAACACGCATGCCGATGCACATTTTTAGCGGTTAATAACTTAAATTTTGTACAACGAAAAGTTATAAAAAGTTGATTGTCTAAAACTACAAGATTAGACGAATCTAACAAGATCTCACTTGATTATGTTTTTTCTTACATAACTATGATAGAAATTTGAATCAAAGTTAAACAGTGAATAATGTCAAAAAATAATTTTTTTTGGTAAACAGTGACACTCATGTGTCGGCAAAGGTGTGTGGGACCCCAAACCACACAAATTACAAAGGGGATAAAGGGGAGGGATATGGGGCCGGGTGGGGATCGAACCCTCAACCTATGGTTGGGAGAAGGGGGACTTGACCACTAGAGTAAGTCCCCAACCCCAGTGTCAAAAAATAATTTCTAACAAAAAGAGTGAGACAGAGGAAGTACTAGTCTTTTTTTTTTTTTAAATAGAAGATATAGATTTTTTTTATTCCTTACTTTCAAAAGATTTAGTTGGTTTTTTTAATTAAGCATCTGATATAATATTTTTAAAGATTTATTATTATAACATTTTTTGGATTAATAGTATTATAAGATTTAGTTTATTTATTTATAGAGATAAAGAATTTTTTAGGCCATCAATAGGCAGATAATTCACTTTTGGGCCACTAAAGATTGAATTATGAAATTAGGCCACCAATAGGCATTCGGGCCGGTTTTATAGGCCAAATTGACTAAGTCAATGCCACAATGGGCCGCGTGTGCGTCAGGCGCTACCACTCTTCACGCGATGGCCTAAAAGCGGAAATTGTCTCATGTTAGTGGCCTATTTTAGTTTTTTTATTTTTTATTTTTACTTTTTTTAAAACTAAAATAAATATTACTCTATGGGACAATTATCCAACCATGATCTCGAGACCAACTACTAAAATAAAGCTGCTTATTTTGGCACACAATATGTGCATTTCCATCGGAGACCCAAATTTCTTCTGATCTTCAATTTTATTTAACTTTTCTGGGTAGGTAGAGAACACATATTTATCTGTTTCCATTTATTTTTTATTAAATTTTTACTACTTATTTTATTATATTTCATTTAATATAAATATGATAAATGGTGGGTAGAGAACCCTTTTTTTTTGCCGAACAATATATAAAGGGTGGTGGGAGCCCATGCCAGAAAAAATGAAGGGATAAGGGCGGGGTGGGGAATCGAACCCCCAACCTATAAGTTGAGAGTCGAGGGACTTGACCACTAGGGTAAGTTTCCATCCCCTTTAATATAAATGAATTCGTTCAAATTAATTTATTTTTTAGTTTTAATTTATTTAATTTTATTTTATGTTATACTATAATTTAATTCTTGAAGTTATTATTATTATTAATACAAATAATTTTATTTATTATTTTGTTTTTTTTTTTACATTTTCAATATATATTTATTTTATTTTTATTTTAATGAATATTTATTTCGTGTTGGGGTATTTTGAGCACGGTATTTTATGTGGTCATAGACAGTATTTAATGTAGGATATATTAGCATTTGATGCGGTAGATTTGGTGATTAATATTTATTATTACTATAATGAAAACGAGACAAAAACGTTGGAACAGAGAAAAATGAAAGTGAGGCAAAAATAATGAACGAATGCAGTAGTATTTATTTAAATTACAAAAAGTAAAACAGGCCACCAAAAGGAGACAATTTCTACATTTGAGCCATCGCGTGGCGAGTGGGTTACACGCGGCCCATTTTAGTGTGGTATTGGTCAAATTGGCCCTAAATTAGGCCCGAATGCCTATTGGTGGGCTAATTTCATAATTCAATCTTTAGTGGCCCAAAAATGAATTACATGCATATTGATGGCCTAAAAAATTATTTATCTCTTATTTATATAAGATAAAGATTTATTAGTTTTATTCCAACCTTAGGATTAGGGTCCGATTCTCATCTAACCCCTTATCTCTTCCCTTTATCCCCTTTTATAATTTGTGTGACTAGGTCTCACATACATTTGACAACATATGAGTGTAAATGTTTACAATAAAAAATATTATTAGTTTTATTTATTTATAAAAGATATAGATCTGTTTATTTATGAATGTTAATTATACACTCCCTCCGATAAAAACCTTATATTTTGGTATAAATGAAAGGTAAATTATGTAGAAGTAAATTACTTATAGCATTATAGTTATGTATGGTATAAAAATTGTATTACAATATTATTATAAGTAGTACTATTTAATTAGGATATATAGTAGTGTTTTTATCTTTATTTACTTTTAGGTAATATATGAGGTTAAAATATAACCTAATAAATAAAAAATATTTTAAATGAATATAACCTAATAAATAAAAAAATATTTAAATCTAACGATGAAAATTATTTTAATTTTGAACTCACAATAAATTTAAATTTTAATTTAAAATTGACTTTATCTAATTTTATATAAAAGAACTAAACCAAAAAAAAAAAGAGAACTAAACTAAATGAATTGTGTGGGTTGAAAAGTTTACTTTGTGACATTTTTCTCAATAATATGTGGTCCGAAAATAGATATAACCTAATTAAGAGATAGTAACTAAATTTGGGCACGAGAAGTAGGTCCTTCTACTTTTTTGCCAAGGTATTTTGATTTAGAGAAATAGATCATTAGAAGGATTTGTGCCCGAATTCAGGTCTTTTAGTCGGAATTCGGGCCGTGTGATATGCACTCACTACGCGATGACCTAAAAATGGAAAATGCCTCATTACGGTGCCATATTTTAGTTTTTTAATTATTTTTTATTTTATGTAATTAACATAAAAAATGGGATATAAATAGGCCACATGTAGGAATTTACATTCTATTCTATTAAAAAGTGGGATATAAATAATGGCACAGAATGAATATATTTACTTTAATTATATAAAATATGAAATTAATAAAAAAATTAAAACAGACCACTAGAACAAACATTCTCACTTTTAGGCTATTTTGTAGCGCGTGGCCATCACACGGCCCAAATTCCGGCCAAATGGCCTAAATTGATCCTAAAAATATTGATTAATATAAAATGACTAATCATCTAAAATTTTTTATACCATTCTAATCAAATTTTATATAATTTTTTGTTCTTTTTAAAGAAGAAAAGAAAGAAAAGCAAAAAAAAAAAGATTAAAAACATCATAATTTAATTATTAGACATAATATTATTAATCCAGTAATCTTTATCTATTTCAACATAAAAGAAAAATATATATTTATCCAGTAATCCCTATCTATTTCAATATAAAGTAAAAATATATATAAAATTCGGAGTATCGTAAAAGAATATTAGAAGTATTTTACTATAAACAATATGTAAAGATTTGTGGTAATAATAAATAGTTTGGGTTGTAGCAATATTTATATAAAAAGACCTCTAATATTAAGTCATCATGTTGCATGTCCAAACATAGTACAAAACATGTGAATTCAATCAAACATCATTTACCATTTTATTTTTCACAAAAAATAGCTTAAAGTAAACAGTTAAACATAAATATATAGTACCAACTAATTATTATTTTACCTATTCCCAAAATATAACTCTAAACTTAACAAGTTGGGTCATTTGTACCCTTATTTTTTTTAAAAAAAACACCTAAATTTTTTATTTAGTTTTAAAATTCTACCCTTCTACCTTTTAAAATATTAAATTCGACCTCATCAATCCTAAAAAAACCTCATTTTGGTACTAACAATTTGAAAATAACCTCATTCCACCCATTCACGTTTGAAAAGTTTCCCATTAGCATAACAATTTAAAAATAATGTATGTAGTAATTAATTTTCCTTTTAACTTAAATACAAAACTATAATTAACTAATAAAATTAGATTATAATATTTAATAAAATAAAATAACATATAATGAATGATAAATCAAATTACATTTATTGTAGTATCTTTAATTTTAGAAAGTAATTTTATTATTAATTATATTTAGATTCTTATTTTAGTTTATTTGAAAATTTTTATTTCAATTTCCTTATTTCTCAGATTTTTTATTTTTCTAATTTTATTTCATTAGAATTCCTCAACCAATAAATATCATTATCCAGATAGAAAAAATAGTTTATAATTATATAAAATGTGCTCAAAAAATATATCCCTAACAAATTTAGGCCTTATAATAATAATGAATTAAAAAATAATAAAAATTTAATTTTCACATTTCCTTATTTAGAAAATTTTTACTCATTCGAACAAACATCACATCAACTATTTACTATACTTTAATAAATACCTCATTCTACATAAATACCGTACATCCTTAATAATGCAAAAATATATATTTTTTTTTCTAATTTTGAATAGTTAAAGGGTATTTATTTTCCACTTGCTCTCATAATGTTATCGATGAAAGCAAACCCTATATATTTGTTTTCTAACAGTGAAAATAATTTATTTTATATTATGTCCACCTGATTGTAGGTTTTTCTTTTAAATTTTGGTTAAATGCATTCAAAAACTATTTAAGCAAAAGATTTTGAATCTTATATAATAAAAAACTATATTCACATTTTATATCGTCATATTAGTTCAACGCCCGTGCGCAGCGGGCGAAAAAATCTAGTGTTAATATTTTTTGGATACGGAGAAAGTATATCCATTTCTTTGAAAACTTATAGTATTTTCTTTAGTGTATTAAATTATAGCCTTACCAAGGATGAAGGATCTAAAGTGTCTTAACCAAAATAAATAAAATCCCCTCTTTTATAGTTTGGGCAAATTATTTATTAGTGCCATTTTGGCACTTTCCATTTATTAAATGGTACCATTTGACTTTTTATTAGTTTTTAGTACCGTTAGGTAAATCATTTAAATTTTTACTATTAAATATTACAGTTTTACTATATATTTTTACAAATATTTACTGCAATGTTTAATGTGGGTTCAGGGTTAAAAGAATAACCGTTACACAAGCCGGCTCACAGATCGAAACAGAAGATCGAAGACAGAATGAAGGACGCTCCAGAACCGATTGTAACACATCAATAGGCGCTCACACTTTTAGAAGCCCAGAATTTTTGCTGTACCTCCGCAACTTCCGTACCTGCGAATCCATCTTACCTTTGATAGATTCCGCTGCCCGGCGACCTCGATTCGGCCGTTCACTCCACTGAGGTATGCAATTTTCTTTTGCTTGTTCATGAGATGCTTTGTTAATTCGTCGATTCGCTTCAAGATTGTGGGTAAAATTCTTGCTTTGATTGTTTTGATATGGTGAGCTACCAGTTCTGCAGGAGGGCGAAAGCATCGGATTACAATTCCAAACAGAAATGAAGTAGCGGTGAGTGTTGAGAACTTGAAGCTTCGGGCAAAGGCGGATTCGACGACTGGCCGTGGGAGTATCGGTATGTAAATACGTGTTATTGTTACTCTACGTTTTTAACTTTGTTTTTTTTTTTTTTTTTGGAGGAGCCATACGTTTTTAACTTTGTTGATAACAGGTTATGGTGGGTAGTGATCTTCCGTGAATTGTAATTCCATTTCTTTTCCTTTTCCTTGTGTTAAACTATCTTTTCTTGCTTCTATTGACTATCTTACAAAATTTATCTTTCATGATATTGACTACCAGCTTTTGATGTTGAAAGTTTGCAACTCAAACATATACTTAATAGTAATAGAAGGCCGATTGCAGAACCAGAATAAATAATTATCGGGATGGAAACTTAATGAAGTTAGGAAGTCATAATCAGAACATTAGTGAATTAATAGCAGACCGATTGTGAGACTAGCCACTTTTTCATAATCTGAAAGTGTTGCCAGTATAACATAGATGGTCCATTAGTATTGTATTTATTGAGGGACGAACAAGGAAATGTTAACAACCTGATAATTTCAAAGCAGCACCCAGGTTGTTGTTGTCTCGGTCATTACCAGAATCCCCCTGATATAATCCTTCCTCAGAATATAAAGATTTTGTAGCTTTAGTTATCAATGATGAAACAACATTTTGATTTGATATTCAAGGTATAAGTTGTTACGATATGCAAATTCGAAATTTTTGAAGAATAAATTTTTTTAAAAATTGAATGATTTAGTTAAAATAAAGAAGAGGTAAAAAAAAATTAAAAGATTTACCTAGTGGTACCATAATAAAGTGAAATAGTACTAAAAACTAATAAAAAATCAAATGGTACCATTTAACAAATGGAAAGTGTCAAAATGGCACTAATAAATAATTTGCCCTTATAGTTTTATTAATTTAAATTAAATTAAAGGTGCTGCTATCCCACATAATACTTGTTATATACTCTTACCATGTGATGTGATAATTGCACTCCCTCCGTCCCATTAGTAACGTTCAGTTACTGTTTTGCACGAAAATTAATGTAGAGTTGATTTGTGAGTATATAATGGGGTCCATATAGTTATTAGAGGGGAAAATTATTTTTATTTATATAAATGAGACATTTGTGATGATATATTTAAAATAGTAAGTAAGACATTTCAGTTGGGACAGAGGGAGTAATATTTTTCTTTTCTGATAAGTTGTATGGTAGCACTACCTACGTCTTTTATATTTGCTACGGATCTACTCAACACGCAGTTCAATGTATATTTTAAATCATTAATAAATAAAGTTGCGGTACAAGTAAATATTCAAAAAGTTCGATATTTAAAAACTATATAACAAGACGAATATAACAACATTTCGCTTTGTCATATTTTAACTTATATAACTATAATAAAACTTTAAGTCAAAAAGTATGGGTGAATAATAGCTACATAAAAAATGATGCAAATAATAAAAAACCCGAGAGAATATAATACTTCCCCCGTTTGTTAATAATTGCCCCAAACTATATTTCGCTACTATTTATTGGATAACTTTGATTTCAATTTTTATCATAGTTATACAAGTTAAAATATAGTTAAGTGGAATTTGTTAGATTCGTCTCGTCATGTAGTTTTAAATAGGAGTATCAAACTTTTAAATTTTTTACTTGTACCGAATATAAGTTATTAATGGTTTAGAATGTGCATTGGACTACATGACGGGTGTATCCGTAGCAACTAAAAGAAAACGGAGGAAGTAATAACTTAATAGGCAATAGAAGTGATTTAGAGAAGGGTGAAATAAGCGGTGACGTGGTGATGAGTGCTGATATAAGCCGTGACGTATAGTGTATATATATATATATATAATACTAATGGATTGTGTTGTGCATACTCGAATATTTATTTTTCCTACCCAATAAAAATATATATAATATATAAAAAGAAAAAAACAAAATATGAAATTTGTAACGTCACTAGTTATCAAAAAAAAAAAATGGAATTTGCACATTTGTCCCTAGCTCAATCGATAATATTAATATTCCATCTCCTTTTTGTTGTATATGTAGAGACTTTCTGTTAATTTGGTCTTTCTTTTTTGTGATTTTATTCTTTCGTTTCCTGTAACTAAAATCTGTTCACTTTAAAATCAATCAATACAGTATATATCCTGCAACACATGAGATTTTTATTCTTATTTTTATTTTTATTAAATATTCACGTGTGGAACTGGAAGCCTTGGACGCCATTAGCACTTTTATTACTAGTAGTTTACTACTTGCTCTGTTTTTATGAATATGCAACATTCTCCTACGCATGCAGTCCGATGCAAATTTTTAACTATTAATAACTCACGTTGTATATAAGTAAAAATTATAAGAATATGATATTATAAAACTACAAGATGAGACGATTCTAACAAGATCTTACTTGACATATTTTTTCTTCTATAACTATTGTATAAACGTGAATTAAAGTTGAATAATGAATAGTGTCAAACCACTAAACATTTTACATTCTTGGAAACAGAGATAGTATACGCAACAACCGACACATAATGATCATCGTGGATCAACTCACCCACAAAAAACCTAAACTAAAAATAAAAATGTAGTATTAAAAAAAATTTAATAAAATTCAACCTCTATACAAAATTAATTCATTATATAGATATAGAGAAAAGACAATATAGTTACTGCTACAGAATGTGGAAATTCTGTAGGTGCATAAATGATGGGAAAGAAGGGTGGTGTGATGTTTGACCAATTGAATGTATCTTGCCATAACAACCCAAAAATATTAATTAAACCTTCAAGCAAAATCTACATAAAATATCCAAATATATCTCGAAATATCATATCATATCAAATCTGTGCAATTCGTAATTTAAATTATTCATCCTTCAAGCAAACATTATATAATGCATGAATCAGCAAGCAAAAGAAAGAAAAATAACCTAGAAAAAAAAAGACTACATTCAAAACAACATCACATGTTGATCAACATCTTCAACAACGCCATTCTCTGTGGTTTGTCTATGAACACTTGCCCCATCCAAATCATCGTTCGCCTCCTCTTGGTTAACCACAATATATACAAGGTAAGATTCTCGTAGTCAATGAAGAACATGGCAACCATGATAGGGAAAATGTCAAAATCGAATTATATAACAATCCAAAACGGCGATGGATGAGCAACACATAGCTACGATATGAACTGAAAACCCTCCCCCTTTCTCCACCAAAAGGAAATCTTCTATAGCATCAATGCACAACACTCCAACACATTCAAAATGATAGGCATAACATAATTAAGGCACATAACACATCTCTACGGCCTCACACATCAAATCAAAGTATCTGTCTAGCCCGATCAATGCACAACCATTCAGCACAATTGTAAACACAGACATCATATAATACATGTACACATCACATTTATACGACCTGCCACATCACACTATATAACCCATTTCACCTAATTAATCCAAAATAGGACATCACATTCGTAATCGCAGTCATCACATAAAACAACTACTCATCACATGTACAAGACCTGACACATCACACCATATTACTCTATGTCGGTCCGTCCATGTGGCGATTGACACCCTGCAATTTTGGGTCGAAGGGTTTATTGAGAAATTTCAAAATAATAAATTGATGATAATAACTAGATAAATGAATAAAACCGACCCCAACCTATTAAATAAAAATCATATATTTGTCATCCCAAAATCTAATATATAATCTAATATAACTACAATATTATGAATATCCCAACAAATATGTGTACAATTACCTAACTCAAAACATTACATAAAGCAATTATGACGTCACTCCATTTTCCTACATCACTCATTGGTTCCAGGCATCATAATGTGCAGATTTCTGCACTGGAACGCCTCCCGAGAAAAGATATATAGATAAATAGTTTTAATTAATACACCTATGTGTTATTACCAACACGTAAGTTTTTTCTATAGTAGCATTTATTAATGTGACATACGAACTACTCTCTCCGTTCAACTAATTTTCTTTTGAGGTTTTTACGCCCTAGATGTCTCCCGCCGCCCTTCCAACGGCTTCCTACACCCGGCCTTCACCCGAGCCGCCGGACCGCCCTGCGCATCCGGCTTCCCCCCGTCGGTCTTTCAAGGATGTCACCTACAATTCTGCGCACTTGGAGTACCCTGTAGATTCATCTGCAATTCCTTTCACCGAGTTGGTGGACACAAACTGGTTGGATGATAATCCGCTTCTTCCGACGGTGGATTTTCATGAAGAAGCCATGAACCGCTTATGTGCGCCGTTCATGGATGCACTTGTGGTCAAAGTACTAGGCCGAAGAGTTGGTTTTTCTGTGTTGAAGGAACGGTTGCTGAGTCTCTGGAAACCGAAAGGGGATGTCGCAGTCACGGATACTGCGAAAGGTCACCTTATTGTTAAGTTCATGCTTGAAGAGGACAAAAAGAAGGTTCTTTATGAGGGGCCATGGTCGGTTTTCGATCACCTTGTTGCGGTTGCGCCCTGGTCGCGGGATTTTATGAAGCCTTCTGTGCAATTTCACAAAGTCCACGGTTTGGGCAAGGATCATGGACTTGGATCCTGTTTACTATAATGAAGATTCGCTCAGCAATATTGCTAATATGATTGGGAAGCTCGCTAGGTTTGACAATACCACGAAGGATATTAATCGTGGCCAATTCGCTAGGGTTTGTGTGGAGGTTGATCTCATGAAGCCATTGGTTGGTAAGATTCGTGTTGATGGTGAGTGGCTCTTAATATCTTATGAGGGGTTGCATCATCTATGCACTACATGTGGAAAGTATTGTCATGGGGCGGGCCCTTGTGATCACGCTGGAACGGTCCATGCGATACCAGAAGTTGAGAAAGTAGGGTCTAACAAGTCTTCAGGGGCTGTGCCTGCTGATCCAGCCAAGGAGGCTTCGTCTACCAGTGGCATCAATACATCGGTGGCGAATAACACTGAGGCTGTACAGAAACCGGTGGACATGGTCACGGACATCCCAGCTGCGACTCATGGCGATTGGATCATGGTTGTCCGAAAACCGAGGTTGAACAAGAGTCGGGAGAAACAAATGTCTAGACATCCTGAGAAGGCATTGGGTGTTCCCCCAACATCTTCTCATGGGCTGCCCCAGCCCGTTAGTTCCATGCATGGAACAAAGCCTGCGCCTACTGCTGTGGCCCGGCAATCAGGGGATATGAGTCTTCATGATCGTGGAACGGCCCCGATCACTGAGGCTGCACTGGTACTCAATCCGAGTGATGAGCCGGACGTGTCCCAGTCGAAGCGAGTTAAAGTTAAGAGGCCACGCTCCTCGCAGCCTTTCTCTGGTGCGGCGCATACTTCCACTAGCAACACATTCCTTGCATTGGAATGGGAACCCCTTACTATGGATACGGATGAGGGTGATGAGCCTCGGGTTGACACCGCAACGGGTACAACGGATGTGACGAATCAGGACACCAATCCTCCTGGTTCCTCATGATTGAGTTCAATGAGTTTTCCGTCCTCTCATGGAATATCCGTGGCGCCATGAGCAGGAGCACCCAACGCCACATTGCGGATGTCTTACGGTCGTATAAGCCATCTGTGTTTGTCATTATGGAACCGCAGGGTCCGTATGATCGATTGAGGGTTATGTTTTATCATCTGGACTATGAAGCCATTCAAATCATTGAGGCGAATGGAAGAGCTGGGGGATTATGGGTGTTAAACAGGATTGGCCAGCCATTTGTTTACCAAACCATTTTACTCCACTCGCGCATTATTACACTGTCAGTCAGTTGTGGCCAGGCTAATTGGTGCTTATCAGCCATTTATGCCAACCCTACTGCTCAGGGTAGATTGACGGATTGGATGAACTTGCGACAAGTCAGTCAGTGCATCCAGGGTCCTTGGATGGTTATCGGAGATTGGAATGCTATCATCTATACATCTGAAGCTATTGGTATGTCTCCATTACACCATCAGTGCGAGGAATTCCGCTTGGTCTTGGACGAGTGTGGCCTTGGCCAGATTCACACTATTGGGGACAAGTTTACATGGCAGCGCAGCACTTCAGGTGGCTCGATTGCCCGGAAGAGACTTGATAGGGCGGTCGCAAATGGAGATTGGACTTTTAATTTTCCAAATGGCTATGTTGAAGTTCTGCCAAGGAGGGCCTCCGATCACAATGGCATCTTGTTGCATTGTCATCACAATGTTAATCGGACTGGGGCTAAGCCATTTAGATGGGAGATGACCTGGAGTTCGCACAACTTATATTCCCATGTCGTGGACTCGGCTTGGACGGCTACTGAAGGATCTTTGCTACAACGCTTGTCCCAAGTGCAGCAGTCTTCCTTACATTTCAATCGATACACCTTTGGGAATATTGCTAGATGGAAGAAACGTATTCTTAAGAGGCTGGCCGGTATTCAGAGAGTGCTTGTGGGGATTGATTCAGCTCAAATGATGCTCCTTGAAGCTCAGCTCGAGAAAGACCTTGATGAGGTGCTCCAACAGGAGAAAATGTTATGGTTCCAAAAGTCGAGGGAGTCGAGAATTAAATTGGGAGATCGCAACACTCGATATTTTCATGCGAAGACTCGCATTCGACGGCAAAAAGGGAGAATTCTTGGTCTTAATGTGGATGGCACGTGGGCGACAAATACTTCTCACCTCCAGGAGCATGTTTTAAGCCATTTTAGGTGGGTGTATAGAATGTCGGAACCCCACGCACCTGTTCACACACAGCTTGTTCCCCTCCCGCCTCTGGACCATACTACAGACTTGGATGAGGATGTGGCTTTGCATGAAGTGAAAACGGTTGTCAGGGAGATGAAAGGGACATCGGCCCCTGGGCCCGATGGCTTTCCGGCGTTATTTTATAAATTATATTGGGATGTGGTTGGCCATGATCTTTGGAGATTTGTTCGTAATGCTGTTGCTGAGGGCTCATTTGATCCGGAGGTCTCGGCCACCTTTATATGTCTGCTGCCTAAGGTGATGATTCCGCAAGAGATTCGGCAGTATAGACCCATCAGTCTCTGTAATGTGTGCTACAAAGTTCTCACGAAAGTGGTTGTCAATCGCCTTCGGCCTTTGCTTAAAAATTATATTAGTTGTACTCAATCGGCGTTCTTGCCGGGCAGAGGGACTTCTAGCAATGTCATTCTTCTTCAAGAAGCGATTACGACCTTCCGAAATCGCCATCATCGATCCATGGATTTCCTTCTCAAAGTGGACTTAGAGAAAGCCTATGACAATATTAATTGGTCATTCCTTGAGCAGTGCTTATGGGATATGCAGCTCCCTCCCAGGCTTGTGGCGATCATTATGTTTTGTGTGAGATCGCCAATATACTCGATTTTGTGGAATGGTTCCGCCCTCGCACCTATCTCTCCAGGCCGAGGCCTTCGACAAGGGGATCCGCTCTCCCCTTACTTGTTTATCATAGTAATGGAAAAACTGTCTCGGACTATTTGTCATATGGTGGATATTGGGAATTGGCAGCCTACATCATTGTGCAGTCGGGCGGCCCCCTTGTCTCACCTTATCTTTGCCGATGATCTCATTTTGTTCTCTAAAGCGTCTCTTGCCAGTGCCCAGTGTTTGGATGGTGTCCTAGCGTCTTTTGCTGCGATGGCAGGCCTGCGCATTAATCTCTTGAAATCCCAGGCGTTTGCCTCAGCATCGGTGCCTCCTCAGTTAATTGGTGAGCTCTCTTCAATCCTAAACATTACCTTTGTTGACAACTTAGGTAGTTATTTAGGCTTTCCATTATTTCATGGGCCGGTCAGGAAGGATCACTTTAATTTCTTGGTTGAGAATATTCATGGCAAATTGTCAAATTGGAAACGTTCCCTTCTTAATAAAGCGGGACGTATTACTCTTGCTCGGTCTGTGTTATCAGCAATCTCATCTTATGTCACACAGTTGTTTTGGTTGCCCTCGACTACCTGTGAACTTGTTGATAAATGTGTGAGAGATTTCATATGGAAGGATGTTCATGGTAAAGGCCTCCCGCTTGTTCAATGGATGAAAATGGCGTTGCCTAAATCTGAGGGGGGGAGTTGGGCTGCGCACGTGTAGAGATAATAATGTGGCTATGTTGGGAAAGTTGTTGGGGGATTTTTTGACTCTACAACCTAAACCGTGGGTGCATTTGTGGACTGCTAAATATGGGGCAGGAACCGGTGCCCTATCTATCAGACCAGGATCCTCACCCTCATTCCGGGCTATCTGCAAAGTGGCTCCACACCTCCTTCAAGGCTTTAGAGTTCGCTTGGGTTCAGGGGATATCAGTATATGGCATTCTTCTTGGCTTTCTGGTGGTCCGGTGGGTCCGCGTTTACCTTATGTTCATTACAATGATGTGCACATCAAGGTGAAGGATATCCTTGTTGATGGCAGGATTTGTTGGGATAAATTATACACATCAGTTCCCATGGATATTAAAGATGAAGCTGGCGCGCTTGGTCCTATAACTCTTCATCCCATGGTTCCTGATTTATTATGTTGGACAGGATCCGCTTTGGGAGCATATTCAGTTAGCTCGGGCTACAGCTGGATTATCTCTCAACGAAACCTTCCTCCGGAGAAGTTCAAGGCGTGGGTTTGGAAACTTAAGGTTCCAGAAAAGCTCAGGGAGTTGATGTGGCTGGCCGTGCATGATGCCATTCCCACTAATCTTCTGTGGCATCGACGTCACCTGTCCCCCTCCCCTCTCTGCCCAGTATGTGGGATGGCGCCTGAATCCATTGCACATTTGTTCTTTGAGTGTTCGCCTGCTGCTGCCTGCTGGAGTATAGTTGGGGGTCTGCATGGGATGGAGAACCTGCAGCAGCTTCCCCAATGGGATATGGTGTTGTTTCATCTAACCAGACGCTGGAGTGGGACTCAATGGGGTATGATATGGAGCCTTTGGTGCAGCAGGAATGATGTCTGCTTTCGTGGTGTCTCTGCTACCGTCCCTGAGCTTGTTCGTCGAGCCAGGAAGTTGGGGGAGAGCTTTGACAGGCTTTCTGGGGGGAAGACGATTGTTGCAACCACTCGGTTTATCAATTGGAATCCTCTGTTTCATCCAGGTGTAGTTTTACATGTGGATGGAAGTTCGCTTGGTAATCCGGGTCGGGCAGGTTATGGTGGTGTTATTCGCGATGCAGATGGTTGTTGGATGAATGGTTTCGCGGGTTCGCTGGGGCATGCCTCCAACCTAGTTGCTGAGCTTCATGGTATTTGGGTTGGCATGAAACAGCTCGTTGCCTTGGGTTTAACTCAAGCATGTTGCTATTCAGATTCGGTTGAAGCCTTGCGGCTTATGAGGTCGGAGTTTGGTCGGACGCATTGTCTGGCGCCTTTACTTATGAACATTGTTGATCTATTGACTGCCAACCCTGGTTTTCACTGGTTCCACATTCTTAGAGAAGGCAATTCGGTTGCGGATAGATTGGCAAAGCGAGGCGCGCGTATGGAAGAGTTCTTCACCACCTGGGCCTTTCCTCCGGATGAGGCTCGTCCACTTGTTAGATCTGACTCGGCAGGAGTCTGGTACCCTCGGGCTTAGCTTGTGCTGTTTTGTTGCTTTTATTTATTTCTGTCCCTCTGTCTCTACCTCCTGTTCTGTAGAGTTTTGTAGTTTTTCCTTTTGCCGGCGCATGTGAATGCGCCACCGATCACCAAAAAAAACTACTCTCTCCGTTCCTTTTTAGTTATCTCTTTCAGCTCAATTTCAATAACCAATGTTTGCATTAATTAACTCATAAATTTACATTTTTACCATTCAACTAAACTCATTCATAATAAATGTCAACAAATAGCATTTATGTAAAGTGAATGACAATATAGTAAAAACATAGCATAACTACCTATAAATGACAACTATTTTAAAATATTTTTACTCTATAAAAAGACAACTAAAAATGAAGTAGGGAGAGTAAAAAGTGAGATGATCGTTTGTGACCGGCCCCCACCTCTATTTATTTGAATTTGTTACACCCAACTCCATATTTCTTGTCAAATTAATTTTGGGTAGTTAGATTTTATTGCAGATATAAAAAACATATGATTATATGATCTGTTTTGGTAATTTTATTTGATTACATCCGCCACGTAATGTATTCGTATTCAATTTTTTTCTTCTACAATATATGCATGTTTTTATTTTTGATTAATTGGTTTTTAGTATTAGATTAGACGATAGATGTGCCGCGAGATCAATAGAATCAATTTCAAATAGAGGAAGTATATATATGGTTGAAATTCAGATTTTCATATGCAGAAATGAAAAGTAATTGCGAGGGTATAAAAAATATTTTGAGGAATGTAGGGGCAAAATAAGAATTTTGAAGAATGGAGGGGGCATACGGTGATTACAAATACAAGAAGAGTCTACGATTCTACGTGATGCGATACATACAAGTGGTAGATGATTGTTCCCCAAGTTAAGAGAGCAAATTATCAGATGTTCTCAGAGACTTCCATTGATGTGAAAACCCTAGAAAACCCCACCACGTTCCACATCGATTTGCGAAAATTCCACAGATTCCAATATATAAATCAATCGAGCCGGACTACCGACGGGAGCAGCCGTTGGGAGTTCGAATTGTCGGCGTGCAACCTTGCTCATTCTCCTTAATTTCCTGCGGGTAAGTTCTCGAACAATTTCATGTAATCCTTCATTGTTGGGAAATTTTGTGCGCGTTGGTGTTTGTATGTGAACGCATGCGCATCATGATTACCGAATTGCGGCTAGGAACTGTGTATTTGTACTATCATGTGTTGACGCGTTTGCTTGAAGATTTGGGGAAGGCTTTTTATTACTGTTCTAACGACCTTTGATGTGCTTGCTGTTTGTTAAAATCTGCCTTTTAATTCTGATTTCTCTCTTTTTCTCTTTTTGGGGCACAGGAGCAGGGTGCTTGTAGCTGTGAAGTCTAATTGGTCGATTTGAATTTTTGTTTCTCATATCTTGGAGGTGGATTGGAGGAATTGAGATTTGAGTGTTGAAGGGTTTATTGTATTTGATATCAGTTGGAATGATTTGAAGATACCCTTTTTTATGCAACGTATGTTTCTTCTTTATATTGTATTCTGGAAGTGTGTTCAATGGTTAGGATTCGATTTGGATGTGCAAAAGGTGGAAAAATGTTTGCAGTTATAAGTAGAGTTGATGTTTTGATTTGGAGGAGTTCTGGAATGGTCCTCAACAGATCTGGCTTGGATGTATCTATGCTGTTCACTTCTTGATTTGTTACAGCTGCGGTGAAATTTTAGGTCTTTTGTTGATGTTTTCGACGATGGATGAAGCTCCATCCAGCTCCAACTCCTTGCCTCCCTTTCTTGCCAAGACATACGAGATGGTGGACGATCCTTCTACTGATTCTGTCGTATCTTGGAGTGAGAATAATAGAAGTTTCATCGTGTGGAATCCACCAGAGTTTGCAAGGGACTTCCTGCCCAGATTCTTTAAGCACAACAATTTCTCCAGCTTTATTAGGCAGTTAAACACTTATGTGTGTAATTTATTCCCTCAACACTAGCTAGAATACTACTATATGTTATCATATTGTGTTTTAGAATATTCTTTACCTTATGTTGTTTTCCTGCACTGAACAGGGTTTCAGAAAAGTTGATCCCGAGAGATGGGAATTTGCAAACGAGGATTTTGTTCGGGGCCAGCCTCATCTTTTGAAGAATATCCATAGACGAAAGCCAGTTCACAGTCACTCTGTAGCAAATCCGGGTGCCACCTCAATACCTCCCTTGACTGACTTGGAGAGGAATAGGTATAATGACGATATTGGGAAGCTAAATTTTGAGAAGAAATTACTTCATGAAGAACTGCAGAGACATAAGGAGGAGCTACAAGACCTTGAAGTGCAAGCGAGGGCACTCACTGATCGTTTGCAAAGTGTTGAACACCAACATGTGAACATGTTATCTTCATTGGCCAATACATTACGCCAGGCTCCTAATTCTTTGGATCTTGTACCATCTTTGCAGCTGGAAGGTCATGATAGAAAGAGAAGATTTCCTGGAAACAGTATCATACACAGTGGACCTGGCTTGGAAGATAATCAAAGGGATACGACTCAAATTTTGAGAATAAGAAACTCAGATGCTAATTCCCTTTTGACTTTCAACAAGGAATTGCTGGGGCAGCTAGAGTCTTCTCTGGTGTTATGGGAGAAAATAGTATTCGATGCTGGCAAAGTTCTGATGCAACCTACCGAGCCATCCATGGAGCTAGTCGAGTCCACAAGTTGTGCACCCAGCCCAACCATATCTTCCATGCCGTTGAATCTCGATTTTGAGACCTGTAATTCTGTAATAGACATGAATTCTGAACCCAATACTGCGACTGTTCCAGAGGTGCGAGTGCAACCTGAAGTTGAAGAACAACCACATGTGGCAACCAACATGCGAACAGGGGTTAATGATATGTTCTGGGAACAATTTCTTACCGAAAACCCTGGTTCAAATGATTCTTCTGGATTGTTTTCAGAAAAGAACGATACACAGGGGAAGAAAAACGAACTCAAACCCAGCGGCACTCATTGGTGGAACATGAACGTAAACAACCTGGTGGAACAGTTGGGACATCTCACTCCTGCAGAGAAAACTTGATCCGAGCAAGTTACCCTAATGGCTTGATCTGGTGTGGATAGGAGACACGATATATATATTAGCAACACTTTCTGCACATTCTATGTAGCATAAGAGGAATTTCTTCACTTGTACACATCATCTTTGTTAAATAGAAGAATAATACAATAATCTTTCGACTTGAGAGATATGTGCTGATGTGCATATCAGACCAGTTTGCTTTATGTTAGGACACATGGAGCCGATATTCTTCACCAGCGCTACCCTGGGTTATAACCCAGGGTTTAACTATGACATGGGGTAACCTGTAATGGTAAGTTACTAGTAGTTATTATTACTTCGGATTAGGATCATCTCAAACATAGAAAGGGGGTTTCTTAAGACATCCCTAATTTATACTATCATATATATTTATATATTGTTTCTGCATCTCAAAGACTGAGTTCAAGGACAAATTAAAATCCTTTATCACTGAACAAACAAATTATGTCTATAACCTCCTTCCCTTGTATTCATATTTCAATGAAGACTTATGATGTAACTATTACATGTAAAAAAATTGGGAGTAAAGAATGAAATTAACAAAACCAGAAGCATGAAAAGTCACAATTACAGTACTGGCACCGATATGGAGACCTGCATTGCAACCTCGCTTGCAATCCTCGTTTCATTGGACACAGCTGAGTTTCCAGCAAACGCATAACTTGCACCTAATCCCCCAAAATGCAAGGTGGCAGCATTTTCACACCTCTGGAAGACTCTAGCAAGAGATGCTGCTTTTCGTCGAGCTCGTTTGGTCCCTGTAAACAGTAGACTCTGCAGCAAACTGGCAAGTGCTGGTGCCCTCAATACCCTCTGTGTGGTGGCTGCCCCGCCGTTTCTGCATAATTCAAGAAGTGCTGCCACAGCATTTTCTTTACCCCTGGGAGTGCCGCATCTCATCATTCCTGTCAATCTTGTCACGGCCGTTTCATCTTTCGCAACTGCTTCAGCACCTACGGGTTGTCGGACAATCAAGGCCAATGCACCGGCGGATTCTTCACAAACTCCTTCATATTCCAATGCCTTGACTAGAGCTGTTACAGCTCGAGACTCAATCATCCTGGTACAGTTCTCGGTGTGGGTGGATAGATTGAATAGAGCTGTTACAGCGTCCTTTTTCCCTCTGGGGGTTCCTTCTCTCAACAGTGCAGCTAAAGCTTCTATGGCTCCCTCTTCTTGTGCTATCATTTTCTTGTAGTCGTGAACGGCAGAAAGACTAAACAGAGTGGCTGCAGCATTCTCCCTCGCCTCGGTAGTGTGTCCGTGTCTCAAGACTCCAACAATTGAGCCCAAACACCCTTCAACATCCATGATTCTGCTCTTATTCTTGTCATATATTGACAAATTCAACAATGCAGTCACGGAATTCTCTTGTGCATAGGCCTCTGAAGACGAAAGCAGTCTTTCAAGAAGGGGTATGGCGCCAGCCTCAGCAATGCAAGCACGATTCTTCCTTCCAGTTTTTGCCAACAATCTGATCTCCCTGGCAGCCACAGTCTTGGCTCTTGGCGTCCCATTTCCCAGTTGTTCAACAAGCAAACGTGCTGTAGCTTTTGTAGCTTCAATTGCCCCCTTGCTAGGCTGAGCAGCAACTGCACTTTCAGAAGCATAATCCGCATTCTCCGGTGGATCATATGGAATCCCATGGGCCACACACCATTGCAGGATCAAATTCCTGAGAGCCCGATTTGGCACTAACTTGGTATTGGTAAGCATCTGCCCTGTCTTTGGACAAGTACTATGCCCTTCATCAATCCATCTCGTGATCGACACCCGCTCATACGTCTGTCCTGTAGATACTAGCACTGGATCGTGCATCAAATCCAGAGAAATTGGGCAACAGAAATCCTTGGGGATGGTAGAAAACGTGTCTGCAATCTCCCGAGTGATCAGCCCTTTCTTCACTACTCTCCGTTTCCACCCCAATTCTCCATCTTCATCCTCGAATCTAAACAGCAAGAACCTACAATACCGCAGTACAGCCACAAATCCGTAAAGAACTGAGGTTGCAGGTTCGATATCCCCATTATGATTCGCAATCTGCTCCTCCAAGAATTCAATTTCAGCCCTGCAAACTCTCACGTCACAAATCCTCAACTCTTGCACGAAGAATGTATACAACTCATCCATCTCAGGGATACACCCATTCTCAAACTCATTCAAGAAATAGTAAATCTTCATTCTCAGCAAATCCTCATGCTTATCAATAAGCAATTTAGACTTCCTCAACTGTCTCCTAAGCAATTCAATTTGTTCCTTAACATCATCGGACAAATTCAAATTAACTTCATCAAAAGGGAAAACATCCAAAATCGTGGAAATCTCCTGACTAATATCATGGAAATGACCCGAAATGGAATGATTCTGAAGCAACAGCCACACCTTACTTGAACCTTTCATATAATCCAGCAAAATTTTCGACCGGTAAAGCAGGAGGTACAACTCCTTCAAGCACAAAAGCACTGTATAACTAAAGTTGGACGCACCCAAAGACCGCAAGCCATCAACGAGGACAGAAATCACCTGTATTTTCCGGATTAAAGATCTGGAATTCTTCTGCAGGAAAAAAGGAGCGGCCTTCTCTTGACCCGACACCAACTCCTCAGAAATCGCACGGAGGGTTTCCAAAACAGCGGTGCCCGATAGATCCACCGGAGCCAGAAACGCCTCCAGCGAAGGCGATCGCCGCCGCCTCAGCGACGAGAATATCGCTGCGGACGCCATGTATTAACAAAATCGAACCGAATCCACGACTGTATAACCGAAAAATTCAGAATATAATTTCAACTCCACCTATAGAGACAATTACGGAATGGAATTACAAAGATTATATACGAAAGGATCTCCCCGCGGCGGTGGATTTTATGGTGGCAGGAAGGCTACAAGAAGACGGCAATATTAGGGGGGGAACCCGCGTGCCGAGGAAAGCGAAAACGAAAAGGAAATGAAATTAGGAATTGAGGCCTGAGGGTTTCCCAACAGTCTTTCAATCAAGCAAATGTACGAATTATGCAATTACTCAAACATTTGACTGAAATTTCGAAACGCCAAAATAATTCCTCAATACTTCGGCCGATTTTTTATCACTCCGTTGAAATATTTTCCAATCCCTGCCTGCCTGTCCTAATAAATTAGCCTCTACCTCTACTTACGGATAGATTCATTCATTCGTCCTTATTCATTTTATTTGGATGAAATTTAATTCCCCTTTCCTTATTTTTATTTCTACATGAAACATGGAGCATTTTTACTGTATTAGTAATACTACTACTAGTGTAATGTGTTATATAATGGCCTGTTTGTGAAATTATTCATGCTACTTAGTACCAAAAATTTTTTAACAATAAAAAAATTACTTCTACTAAATGGACCGATGGTTGTAATTATGAGCTTAGTTGACCCGCCTTTTTGGCTTTATCCAATTGTCCGTTTTGTCCTTGGGACCTGGTTTTACAATTTTGCCCCTGGAGGTGGAGGAGGTACATGTTGAAATTGGCCCACGCTGGTGCCGTGCGTTCCGATCTCTCCACGTGGTCCAAAGGCCGACGTCCGGCTCGGGTTAATAGTATAAGCAACTGCCAAAAAGTCAAACCGTACGCGCGTCCATGGCCACGTCATTCATGTTTGCAAGCGTGGACTTTTCCTTTCCTCCACCTGTCGCATACTCACTTGCTCTGAGTTTAGACACATTGATTATTCGGGCCATTTTGAGAGATTGTAAAAATTAAAATGGTGAGTGCATTTAAAATTAATATTTATATTTATATACATATCTATAGTAACTTGGTACTAATTTTATTTGTCAATATGTTTTCTTTCATATATCAGGATTGTCTAGAAATTTTCGGATTCGCCATTCCTATTTCTAAATAGTTTATTAGAATCGACGTGTATAACCCTATAGGCTATAAAACTACTCAAATAAATATAAATTTAGTAAGCAGAATCAAGAAGTTATTGAAAATTTTCTCCAAGACTTTGAGGAGAAGTGTAGAATCTCATCATTCCATAAAATTTCTTGATTTTCATTTTTATTTAGTTTTATTTTAATTTTTTTACGTGTAGTTTGTAAGTAAGTGTACATGAATTTTATATGTCAATTGTATGAGTTCTGTTTTGGTAGGGACCAAAGAAAAAAGGAACCGATCCTGTAACATAAAATCATGTAATCTGAACTATTATCTCTATGAATGATTATTTAACAAAGCGAATCCAATGAGGATTATTAATTTTATCACATGTTTAAAAAAAAAAAAAAAAAACCCTATTCATCAAGACTTGACGCATGCAGACAACATTTGTACCTTTTTCATTGTATGCATTCAACTGCAGATATCTGATATTTGTGTTTCTAACACGGTATCACATAATTCAGCACGTTACCAATTTCTTATCAACCTGCTTAAGTCTCGTCCTTGTTATTTATATATTGAGAAAAAAAAAAAATGAGGCTCCACAAATGAAACGAACCTTTTGACTCAATGAGAGCGCACTCGAAAAATAAAGGACGATTTGGAAATTGAAAGTGGCCGACCACGGAGTTGTGTCGTCATAATGAAAAATGAAGTCAATTTAACTGTTGAGCATCTTTAGAATTCATAACCAAAAGCCACCAATATAGTATATCTTAGTACTACATGATTTACACTCAACACAAAAAGAGGGCCATTTAAAATATAGCAGCAAAAACAAAAATCAATCAATAAATAGATGTGTTTAAAAAAGTATCCAAACGGACCAGTCACCACATATGCCACCAACTTTAATTGAAAAAGCCGCCCAATTAGTAAATATCTAATGATATGGTATGCTAATAATACTGCACATCAACAACAACAAACGTTGTCAAGTAGATTTTCCCGATCGTCAGAACTGAATACCTTTTGCTTTCATCAGCCCGTCTTTGGCAAAGTTAATATGCATATGCATGCATACATTCTATATATATGTGTATATATATTATACATGTGTGTATATAATGTGTATAGGTATCTCAGACATAAGTGAAGTGCATGTAATATTGAGTGGTTCTTGTAAATTATCAAATGTAGAGAGAGTGCGAAGGATTCATACTGAATACATCAGTAGATTGCAAATGTAAATTTTGGAAGCAAGATAACAAGGAGACCAATTTACATGGAATATACAGAACATTTTAACTGTCGCGAATCAGGTTAGAAGGTTCGCTCAATACATACTTGGGCAACTCATATTTGGCACCTGAAATAGCAAACCTTGGATTAGGATGGGAAATGGAAACGCGTGTGGTGTTGGTCAGAAATGTAAAACTTGGTTCAGCCCAAAAAAAAAAAAAAAAACCTCTCTCGTCGTAGCAGATTGTTAAATCTGGGTTTTGTACAATAATTCCAGCACCATCCACAATTGCTTGTGCAAGTGACAAATCAGCATCAGCTGCAGCACGCAGGGCATCCCATATCTCTGATCGCAGTAATGAGACAGAAGAATTAAAGAAATTTGGTTACACTATTTCGGATCCTTGTATCAACACAAGATAAAGCCAGTTTCAAGTAAGCTTGCAGACAGTTTTCAAAGAAACAAAAAAAAGAAAAAAAAAGAAGAGCATGTAGATAAGATTGCAATATGAATTTATGAACATACTACTTGAGTTAAAAGGCCAGGTATGAAGGCCAAGGGCTGCTGTTATTTACCTTTTTAGTTTTTCCACTACAAGTTCATTAACATTTTGATTTTGTTCCAGTTTAAAATTCTCCATGCAGACAATTGGAAAGGTTAAAACTTGCACAACAAGAACATATATAGTTTAGTTCTTTTCTTATCAACCATGGACAAGAAGTAGATTATAAGGTCATGCACACATAAAACCTGATTTCCTTAGGACACATGGAGTCAAGTTCCATGGGCAATGATAATACAACAAATAGAAGCTGAAATGTGTAACTTGAATTGACAATAGCATTCTACTAAATAAAAAAGTTAGAAACTTAGTCCAAAGCATGTAATGTTACAAGTGGAAGAATGGCATCACTCACATACCTTTCCTACCGCCGTAGTGTGGAGCAGTGTCCCAGAATTCCTCACGCATCTGCATCAATTGCGCCTGGGTTATTGGTTCTGAATGTTTCCATGCCTTGGGTTTGCGTATCTTCTTTGAAATTTCTGGATCAGGCAAAGAGGAGAAAGAACTTGAGAGCTCAATCATCAGACAAGTAGCAACAATCAGAACACATGCTAATAGTATTATTAACGAGAGAAATGAAGCATATAAGCAAAAGATACATTATTGCACATTCCCATACAACAAGATTAGGTTCAATGACTCAAATCCAGTATCATGTGTCATAATCTATATCTCGATTATTCCAGTATATGCTTCCCCAAAGCCATTGTTAGCAATTTGTAGAATTAACCATCCAGCTTTCATCTCCCAGAAAAGAAAAAAGAGTTTTAGTAGTAATCTGTATTACTCAATCCTTTATTTTTATTTATTTATTTATTTATTGTAAAAGGGACTAGGAAAAATCATGAAGTTGTTCAGTAGTTATTAGTTAGGTTCCGTAGTTATTTTTCCTCTATCTCATCCACACCAGCAAAAAAGGGCACTGAAAATTTTGGTGCCTGCTTTTTTACACCAGGCGCAAGATGAACATCTCAAGGGAATGAGACAGGGAGGACAACCTTAATAAAATCTAGTGAAGTGCTTACAGGTCCAGAAATTAATAGGTTTGGTACCTCCAAAATTGCATATTATCACCAAGATCTGAAACTACCAATCACATTTAGCATATCAGCAATTGAATGCCATTGCCTAGTGTCCCCACCGAGACCATTTGGCATCTGTCAGGTGAGGCCATCTTAAAATCATGAACTCCCTAATCAAGGTCCACCTGTGATGCCAATTGATACAGGACCAACCAGCCAACAATGACTTTTAGCAGTTTGACAATTGCAATCCAGTATCCCCACTAAAGTAACCCATCTAAGTTACTTTTATAGGCGATTTCATCAGCAGACTGTTCAGAAATGCCAAACCTTCCATTCTCATTTAAATGTCAAATGTCTCAACTCTCAACTGCAATTAGCATATAAGCAACTCATCTAAATTAAAAAACCTGGCCATGATAACAAAGTAGAAACCAGTGACAAATCCAGCAATTACAATTTGTACAGGAACTGCAGACTTACAAAATTATAAAAACCCCATAAATGTTTCTTTGGGAAAACGAGATGATCTGCTTCACTCACAAGTCACAAATATAAACCAGATTGGATCAATTCCATGGACACATTTAACAAGAAACTAAATGAAACAAAAATTCATCCAAACAAAAATTTATTATTATATCAGTACATTCTGATCTCCTTTAAATCACCAGCAAGTTATATAAACATTTACTACTAAATTTAAACAATGTTTCTGTTCTCGTCACCCGATTAATAAGTGTATCAACAACCACAATGACCAACAATACATCCACTGAAAGATGGAAAAAATAAAATAAAAACGGACGTGAAGATTGAAATTCCCCAATCAAGGTTAAACTCATCATCAATTCATAGTCCCATATAATCAAACACATCAAAAGTACATGTAAAAAGGACGCAAAATAATCCCGTATCTAAATTCAAACAAACAGCAACAATACCATCGCTAATCAAGGAAATCAAGCACAAAAGTCAACAGTACCGTCTCCTTTTTCACGCGATCCAGCGCACCCCATTCCCTGATGCAACAAGATTTCCGAACCCGTCCAAGATTTTCCAGCGCCCGTAGATTCAAGATTGGAGTTAAAAACCTAGAAAGGTGAGTAAGAAAACAGAGTTAAGGGAAAACAGCAAAAAAGTGGAACTAATTTGGAGGTTTTGCGTGGGAGTGACACGACTTTCTATATTTTAGAAGGCGTTGAAATAGAAATCTCAGGTATATCGATGGGAATTTGGAAAGGGAAGATTGAGAACCCACTTTAATCACAATTATTTGCATAACTTGGTGAGGGCCGACGGGGAAAAGGTAGTCTACGCCTCTATGGAGATTTTAACGATTTTTATTTTTGGGAATTAGGTTAAATTACCTGTTATTAAAATTATTTTTTTACTTATATTTTGTCACCAAAAAATTATTTTTATTTTATTCTTTTTAATTCAATATTTCCTTGCTTTTCTCAAAAAAAAAAAAAATCCCTTGAACAACCAATGAAGGCTAGAAAAGGAAAAGAAAAAAATAACAAAAGTAGCTACAAAAGAAACCTAACTAAACCCGTGGGAACCACGTCCCAATCGCATCTGCCGCAAGTAGCGGCTTTACATCATCTGGGGGGAAAGCCCAAGTTGTATAGAATATATCACCAACCGCACCTATCCGTGCTAAAGAATCAGCCACGGCATTGCCTTCTCTGAGAATGTGTTGAAACTTGCATGAATGGAATTGTCCCTTAAGATCTTTAATATGCTCAATGTAAGACGATAACCAATGAGAGGACGATTGATCAACACCAATTACCCTTAGTGCCTCTTTAGAATCAGAAACACAACATATATCCCTGATTCCATTTGCAAGACTAAGGCGGAGGCCAAACATGATGCCTGCAAGTTCTGTTTGTAAAACTGATGCTTCGCCCAAGAACCCAGAAACACCACTTATCCAACTCCCATCAGCATTACGTAAAACAGCTCCATACCCAGCCCTTCTAGTTGCAGGCAATAAGGATCCATCAGAATGGATATAGTACAGTGCCCCGGGTCCCATGTTCCAACATACCAGTCTAGGATGCCCACCGACAGACAGGGAAGCGGATTGAGTCCTTGACAGTGTTTCACTTAAGTGCCAAATACGTCGAACAAGCATATGTAGTGGGGTAATCTGACTATGGAAAATCCTAACGTTCCTTTCCATCCACACATGCCAAAGACCTGCTATGAAGAGAAATCCATAAGTGTTGTACATGGCAAGCAACCAAGAACGGATATTGTTTTGATCAATCGTGTGGAGATCATCTGGAAGGAAAATGAAAAGAGTACGCCACACAGTTTTGGCCCAATAACAGTAAAATATACTATGAAACCAATGATCTTCTTCGACGCCACAAACTCCACATAATGGTGAGGCCGCAACCTGACGATAATGACGAAGTGCATTGCATGGCAAGGCTGCCCATGCTATCAACCATATGAGGAAACATATCTTCTCAGGGATCTTGTTAACCCACATCCAGGACCAATGGCTAGCAGCACGATCACTGCCTAGTAAATAAGAATATCCGGACCGAACGGAATATACCCCATTAATATTCATTTTCCACTGCCAGCCATCCTCAGAAGCATGATGCAGAATTGGTGGAGGATGTTGTATTATTTCCAAACGGACTTCATGCGGTAATATGGATTGAATTGGTGAGAGATCCCAGCCTTCAGATCCTACAATGTCTGAAACCTTCAAAGTCGTATCACATGTTTCAACAAATGGGAGTTGCGGTGCAATGGCCTTACCATGACACCAGGGTGAGTACCACAGGGAGCTTACACCATTACCAATCTTGAAATCATATCCTCCGGCAAGACGCAGCACTACTTTCTTTATGCTACGCCAAATGAAGGACCCACCACGGTAACGAATTGGCGCAGGGCTCCCGTCCGGACAATAGATGGATCGCAATTCTTGAACCCAAAATATATCCTTACATAGAAGAAAGTCATTAGCTATGCAGCCAAGAAGAGCGATATTAAATAATCGGGATGAACGAAATCCCAGGCCGCCCCAGTTCTTCGGAGCTGCAATTTTTCCCAACTAACTAAATTCAATCCCTTTCCTGATCGATCCTTCCAAATAAAGTTCCTAATGCGCTGATCTATTCTGTGACATGTGATTTCCGGAAGCCAGCCAATTTGCATGTAGTAAGTGGGGATGGCTGCAAGGACGTGTCGTGCTAATGTGATCCGGCCAGACTTGTTTAATAATTTCATGGCCCAACATGAAAGCCTTTTATCTATTTTTTCCAGAATAAAATCGTAGGAATGAGTTCCAACACGACTATGATGCACGGGGAACCCTAAATAAGATCCAATGTTGGTAGTGAAAGGAATAGGTGTGGCAGTGAATAGCCACGATTTTTCCTCATCTGTGACACGACTAGAGGCAAATGCCATGGATTTGGCATAATTCACCTTGAGACCTGAGCATTCTGCAAAATTATGTAGGATATTTGACACAGAATTGACATATCATCATTAACCATCGTGCAAAGTATGAGGTCATCTGCGAATAAAAGATGTGAAATCCCCCGACTTCCAGTAGAGAGTTTGATTGGATGCCATATGCCTCGTTGCACAGCTTGATCAATATATATGGACATCCTTTCCATAACAATATTAAATAAATAGGGGGAAAGGGGGTCACCCTGGCGAAGTCCCCGTGCAGGTTGGAATGCATCCGTAGGCCGACCATTCTACAGTAGTGAATAGGTTGGAGAAGATATACACGACATGATGATCCGGCAGAGACCTTCTGGCAACTGCATTTGAGTGAGACATTCTTCTAGAAACTGCCACCGGACATTATCATATGCTTTTTCAAGATCTATCTTCATAATAATAGCTTTAATCATGGTCTGAGGCCGCGAGAGGGAATATATTAATTCTTGCAGGAGAATAGCATTATGCACTGTACCACGGCCTGGAAGGAATGCCGACTGAAGAGGAGAGATATATTTTTGTAGAACAGGGCGCAAGCGATTGACAATAACCTTGGAGATGAATTTATAAGCCACATTACAAAGGGTAATAGGCCGGTATTGTCGGATACTGGAGGGTATCTGCACTTTAGGAATTAAGCAAATATATGCTTTGGCTAGTTCAGGTGCAAAGGTACCCGTATCAAAGGCCCGACGAATCGTGGATATAATGGTTGGTCCCACCACCGGCCAATGCTGCTTGTAGAACTCCGCTGGGAACCCATCCGGTCCTGGAGCTGCAAGTGGTTTGAATTGATTCAAGACAGCCACCACCTCAGTTGGATTCACAATATTATGTTCCATAGAACAATCTTTAGCAGACAGCGTTTCCCAAGGGGGAATAGAACTGGCGATCTGATATAGGTTGGAATCAGCGAACAAGTTAATATAGAAATCACGAGCATATTCTTGTAAAGTAGATTGATTACAATACCAACTGCCATCATCGACCAACAACCCATGAATGATGTTCTTGTGATAACGAAATTTAGATTGGGCATGAAAATACCGGGTATTGCGGTCTCCCAACCGTATCCAATCTTCTCTCGCCCGTTGGTACCAGAATAACTCTTCCAAGTCCAATATTTCTTGATATTGCTGTTGAAGCTTTCGTTCTAATGAAATTAGACGGACTGAATCCACATGCTGCAATACCCGATCCAAACCTGCCAGACGTCGAATGATCTTTTTCTTACGGTTCCGAAATCGACGTGCTTCAGACTGGCAGTGCTCAATTGATAGAGATCTGAGATGGCCTAGCCTATCATGGAGTGAGTTGGATTCATCTACCCAAGCATTCTGAACTAACTGGTGGTATGAACTATGGTGACTCCACCGAGCCTCCCATCTGAAAGGCCGGCCAGATTGAGTCATCGAAGATTCCCCACATTTTAGGAGAAGTGGTGCATGGTCCGAGCCAATCCTTGGCAGGGTGACTATGTGTCCATTAGAAAATTGGTCGATCCAGGAAAACAAAGCCATCCCCCTATCCAACCGTTTCTTAATTAATTGAACCTGATTAGCTTGGCGATACCAAGTGAAGGGAGATCCTTCTGTCCGGACTGAAAAAGGCCACATGCACTAATACATTGTCTAAATTCATCTGCCTGCGATGGTAAGAAAATACCCCCGATGACCTCAGAAGGTTCTAGGATTTCATTCCAATCTCCTATAACGAACCATGGGTCAGAAATTCGAGTCTGTAGTTGTATGAGTGCGTCCCAATTGTTGCGACGCCGAGAATGACTAGGATAAGCATATATAGCGGAACACAACCATGTAGAGGACCCTGATCGGAGCCTAATGGTGACAATGCGTTCTATCTCATCAAAAACCTCCAAAGATACAGTGCCACCTGACCTTTCAAGGATCCAAATACCTCCCGAGCGACCAGTGGCCTCCTGAATAACCAAGGGAGAATAGCCGAGGTGATATACAAAATTTCGTAATCTGTCATACGGGCCTTGTGGCTCAAGCAAAATGGCAAGTGAGGGCTGGTGAAGTCGTATACATTGCGCCAAATGTCGACGTGCACGTGAGTTCATAACCCCCCGAACATTCCAAGATAGTATAGAAAAATTATCGAATCCATATAAAAAATAATATACAGAATTCAACCCATACCCAGTGACGTATCCGACTGAAACCCATGCCTTAATGAAGTCTGACCTCTTGCGGGCCTACACTGACAACCACCTCCATATTAGTGTCATCGGTGGGTGCAGGGAAAATCTGAAGGGCACTTTTCGGCGGTGAACCAGGTATTGACACGGTTTCATGCCGCTGTGTGTTAATTTTCGGATGCAATACTAGATCAGTGTTTCCTGGAAAAACTTTTTCTGTCGAATCACAGGGAATTTTCTCTACCCTTCCCCGTTTATAACGTTGCGTCGGTATTATGTCATTTGCCAAATGATTCCCAGAAAAAGAAGCATGAAATGTGACAGTAGCAGGTTTAATATTTCCCTTCCTGCCTTCTGCCATGCTAAAGGGATTTGATGTTGGTTGCAATGTTGGTGGGCCAAATTTACTCAAACCGTTAGGCCTTTCTTTTTGTACACCATCAAATACTTTCTTTTTGGGCCTCCGTCGGGTTACCAACATCCATTGGCCCACTTGAAGATTAGGCCCAGGAGAATTTTCATTGTGATGGGCCGGATCCACATTGGGCTGTGAAGTCCTCTCCTTGGCGTGAACCAGGCTGGCAGAACCTTCCACGGCATTCGTGAAGGTGGGATCATCGACCATTTTAACCGCCTCTGGGTTGGGATCGCCGACCTCCAAATTTGCTGATGTTGATTGCTCAGAATTGGAAGCCCAAGCCGGAGTTGTTGCCGGCGGACCATCGGAACAATTATTCTGCAAATGCCCATATCTTCCACAAACCATACACACCGTATGAAGGCTTTCATAAGCAACATGGATTATTTTTCCCATCAATATCAAGCATTCCGATCAGTGGTTCATCCAGGTTAAGCTCGACGCAGGCCCGAGCAAATCTTCCTCGGTGAATCGCCAGGGTGTTCATATCAATTTTAACTAACTTACTAATAGCCGCTGTTATCACCCTCATGCCCTGTTCTTTGTAGTATGCCGGGTTTAAATCTGGAAAGCGTACCCAAGTTTGTATCGTGTTGATCTTTGTCACTGCCGGATCAAATTCCCGGAACCATCTCTTAATAGCCAAGCAGTGGTCGAATATAATCCAAGGCCCATTCGTTAAAACTTTGTCTCTATCTTCTGGGGTTTCGAATTTTGCTAGAAAACACCCATGACCGACGTCCAATAAATCGAAGTTTGCAGTGAGTTTCCATGCTCGTGTCAAGCGTTCCTTCATAGCAACATATCCAACTGTACTCCCAAGGGGTTTAATAATAAGGGTTTCCCTCCATGGGGCAAAAAACTCCTCCAAAATTGATTCCTGAAATCGAATTTGGGGGCACCGACGGTGTTCTCCATCCCTGACAATCGAGGCCAGGTTTTCTTGAAGAAGATCAGTTTGCTGGGTGGACTTAGGAGCTGTCGGAGCGGAGCTCGTCGTGACAGCATCTCTGAAAGTGAACTTTGGAGGCGAGGCAGGCCCGTCCGGAGGCTCCCCGGCCGGAACAGAAAAGTCTGAGGGGAAATCGTGAAAATCGCGAGAGCTTTGCATTCTGTAAATTTATATCGCAACTTCCCTCAATAAATTGATTTAATCACACACAAACCTCTTAATTTATTTATGAAATAAAATCTAATCACAATTATATTGAATAACCGAATTTGACATCGGTCAAGTTCCCGATTTAAATCGTTATTGGTAAGAAAAAAGAATACTTACATTTCAAAAAAAAATACTAATAACTTAATCATTATTCTTATAACCCATAGGATACGTCTTATTTCTGCGTGAGAAATAAGATTAATCATATAGAATGCTATCATCATTGTTGTGACTAGTGAATATCTAGAGAGTTCACTCTTAGGGTCTGTTCTGCACGCAGTTTTTGGGAGCTTTTGGTAGCTTTAGCTTTTATTTCAAAACAAAAGCCCCGTTCTGCACACTAGCTTTTGGAAGCTTCGTTTTAGAAGCTACCTGTAGCAGCGTTAAAAAATAAGCTAGGAGCTTATTTTTGAGCAATCACAATTTTAACTCAATAACCAACCCACTACCAATAATCTACATAAATATTTGTCCTTTTATGTCATTTCATACATTTTTTCACAGCTACAGCTACTTGTACAAAACACATCAATAGAACTGACAACTACAGCTCCTTACAGCTTCAGCTCCCTACAGCTCCAGCTTGTAGCTATAACTCACAGCTACAGCTCTGCGTGCAGAACAGACCCTAATATTTGTTTAAACTTTAAAGCAGGAATTTATACAACAAATTTCTTTTTCTTTTTAGATTTTGAATTTGAATATATAAAACTCGTGTTTAATTTTATACTACTTATTTTACATTGTATTAACAAAAAGAAAGAAAATTTAAAATAGTACCCTTTTTTCATTTTAATATTTAAATTAATTAAAAATATAAGGAAAAAATAGTCAAAGGAATAGAATTTAAATTTTCAAACTATATAAGGAGGTTTTGTAAAGATAAAAGGAAGAGGAGTGCAACGTGAAAATTGTAATTACACTCATTCTAACTAAACACGTTTAAAAAATTAAAGCTTAAAATACAGAAATGGCTGCAAACAGAAACAACAAATGGCTTTGGCTCTCAATTCCAGATGAAATGCTCCCTCATCACATACACAAATAATAACAAAACTATGCCAGCATTTGAAGTTTCTTTTACACTATTATACTAACCGATGCATCATACCAATCACCAACACAGCTTTACACCTCTTCTTCTGGGCAGGCTTTAACTTGCAAAAATCCCTTCAATTCCACATATCAACTCGACTAAATAACTGTTTCGTTATAGAGGATGGCACAGTGCTGCAAATCATGTAGAATGCTTTTGTATTTGTACCAATCTACCGCACTTTGCTTCGTATTTTTTTATATTACGCTGGTAACTTCAGTTTTGCGTTATTTTTCCAGCTGTGAAATTGCATATTACAATGATTAGTGTTGGGAAAGTGTATTAAACACAAATGGAGTGGGGAGTGGATTCGGATAATACCTCATGAAGTAATAGTAGAAGAAGTCTGCATAAAGAGCAGTTTGGACAAGTCCAGAGACGCATGCTGTAGGAAAATAAAAACAAGGTCAATGATTGCAGTGAGCAAGAAAATCTGTTTAACCTACTTCTTTTGTGTCTTACCAATCCATCGGCTGAAGTGCTCCTCAGTGAAATAGCGGTATATCCAGTTCAGGATGTAGAATGCACGATAGGCCCTGCACCCAGAAAATAGTTGGTATCATCTTCTCAACATTTTCAATTCAGCTTAATGACCATTTCTCAGAAAGAGCCAGGTTCATGTTTTATGTGATATCCTAACTAAAGACAGAACCTGCCCATTTGTCTTCAACAATGAGACGGTATACTCATCAACCTTAATTAGTCATAACGTGAATTCACATGTAGTAATAATTTTGCTAATCAGGGTTTCATACTACTTGATATTCCTTCATTAAAATTACTCCATTTCAATAATAATTTATATAATTACATAGGAGATGAAGAAATGTTATGTGGAACATCTCAAAGACCAAGCACAATACTTCATCAGTTGAGAATAAAGAGCAAATTACCCCAGAAAAAAAACATATTGTCCAGTCAGATTATCCACATTCCCACTTCTCTGCAAAAGAACCAACTGTGGTAGGATTGCAACCGCCTCCAAGTATATTGAGAATGCCCAAAATATCTGGTTGACCAAATTATGCAGAATTTATAAGCATTAGGAAAGATTATATGATCAAAATCAGCGATGCATAAACTTCAACACTAGCAGGGGTGTATTTGGACATATGTGATATGTCTTTTAAGTATTACACATTATTGATTTAAGTTAGGAAACAAGATCCAGTGCTTTAACAGATGTGTATGAAACTGTTAAGTGTCAACAGCTGAACAGCATACTGCATACCAACAAATTGAGGCTCAAATCAGTGAAATAGGAGTACATTCTATATGGGATAGGAATAAATGTCCAGGGCATTGAAAAATGGAATTTTAAAAAATATATGCAATCATAATAAACAAAATTGATTCTAAGACTCGAAACTAAGAAAATCATGAGCATGGGCCAGAGGAATGCAACATTCAGCTCAAATAACTTATATAGAATATCAATATAATGGAAACTAATCTAACCTCCTGAAACGAGAATTTCTCATGGACAAGAAGTCCCAGAAGGAAGCATGCTCCCACAAGAAAATAATGCCTAAAAGTGTCAAGCTCACGGTCATAGGATCGCCTCACAGCTCGGTGAAACCTCATGCACCATACAATTGCCAAAGAACTTCCAATGAAAACCACTTTCATTACGCTGTTATATAGTGAAATGAAGTCGGTAAGCAGATCGAGGTATCGTGCCAGGAATACAATTGCATACAATTCCTGAGTCTTCAAGGAAATGCCTGTACAGCACATAAGACTGTCAGTTGCATGCAGGGGTCTTATATCCACATCCGCAATAATTCAACAATTTATCTACAAGAGAAGTGTAACAGGAAAGGAAGTATTCCTTTTCCTTTTTGAAAATGTGGTACATCCCAAACAACACATAGAGCATAAGATCACACTCTGACGAGCTTGAAGAAACTATAAGCTCCTGCATGAATTCTTGCTTCAAACAACACATGCCCAACCTAATGAACTAAACAGGAAAAAGTCCATTGGTGACTAGCCTTTGGGAATGCACAGAAGTTCTGATCACACAGCAAAAGCTTCCCTGGATAATAAGGCCTCTCTATAAAACATTATTTATGGAGGAGACAGGTATTTACAATGCTTCCATAGTACCATGAAAATATACATTGACTTAAATGGCTTATTTGTCAACAAGTATTCAGGTCAGTGAAAGTATTTGGCCGATATTGGTAACCAGTAGCAAAAACATTGACATCATAATTGGAGCTAAGCCATAGAGTCAAGTACTCAGTTATGATGCTAGATAAACAGTGCAAATATAAGAAGTGAATAAATCAATATAGATCCTTAGCCAATGACAATATTAAATAAAGGGCACAAGAAGATGATATGTCAATGCAGGCATATGACACAAAGATACTAGAAAGCATAAAGGAACTTTGGTTCAGTGTATTTTGAATCCAAAACTTGAAAGTAGGTAGATGCAAGAGATACATTATGAAGCGTTGCTTCCCAATTTAAGTCAAACTTAATACTCTCATGAATATCAAGCATTCCTAATTCTCTAAGAGCAATACCATGAACATATACGGATTGCCACAAAGTCATGGAAGGCAAAATTAAAATGCTAGTTAGCACATAAACAATATTGCATTCATGAACAACAGGTATAATGCAGTACATCAATAACATAAAATATAAATGAACTCCATTAATATTCATATTGGAGTGAATTCAAGGCACAAAATTAGTAAATAGGCAAATCCGAGAACTAGTAGAACAAAAGAATGATATAGCTTAACATATTTTTCACATCCCCCCCACCCCCCACCCTAATCCCAAAAAAAACGGGAAAAAAAATCTAAAATCTAAATGAACATACCAAAATCGCATAAACGCAGAATTAGATCCTCGGATCCACCGAGTTCATAGTGGCATGTAGCAACTCCATTACCATTTATAAATGGGAAAATAAAACCCTAACAATGCCGCTCCAGGATCCGATTCGAAACACGACTTATACACGAAAATTTCAATTGGTGGCGACTGAATGTAAATCCTGAATCACTCAGAACAATTGAAACTCCCATAATACCTTAGCAACTAAATGCAAAAAGAATGCATCGTATAACAGAACAACATAAGAAATAATCCAACCTGAGCATGATTTCGTCGCATAGATTTTAAGCAGCAGGACCAAAATACTGATTAAATGCGTCATATCACCGGCAAATCTAAATATATTCATTGCTGCGATTTTTCTTGTTTACAGATTTCGAAAATCAGAATCCCGATTCCGTTACTTTTACCGCTTGAATTGTCGGAGAATATTGGCGTCGAGGAGGATTTGATTATTTCTGGAGATTGAGCTTTCACGCGAAGAAATTGAAATGGGAGTTGTGACGATGAAAAGTCAGAGAATCGAGGTGGAGGGTTTCGTGAATTTTAATTAATATAAATAATTCCATTTGAAGAGGTGGGGAAAGTGACGTGGCAATTCGATGCTGCTCGAACCTCCACGGATGCCATTTCAGTTTTACAAGTCCACCTATCTTCTGTGCCCACTTTTTTTGGCACAGAAATTTATAAGTTGTGGTGTTTAGTAGTTAAAGTAGTGTGAATAAATTTGACTAGTTTTTTGGGTAACAGGGGACGCATTCAAGCGTCGGCAAAGGAAAAAGAAAAAAAGAAAAAGAGAGAGAAGAAAGAAAAAAGGCACAAGTGCCAAACAAACGAACTAAACACGGGGAAACCAGACACCCATACGATCAGCCGATAATGCAGCAAGGACAATATCTGGAGGAAAAGCCCAAGTCGTAAAGAACTCTACATCGCGAGCCCCTTTCTTAGCCAAGGCGTCAGCCACCGAATTCCCTTCCCTGAGGATGTGGGCCCACCGAATCCCGGGGTGTGCCGTCCACAAGTCGGAAATGCTCAACACCAATGCACGAAGCCAATGTCCATGATCAACACCATGACGGATAAGGTGCAAAGCTTCAAGAGAATCAGAATAACAACAAGCATCTTCCACGCCCAAATTAATTAAACGCTTCATGCCATTCAAGATACCATGGAGTTCCGCAACAAGATTGGTGCCAATTCCACCTATCTTCTGTGCCCACTTTTTTTGGCACAGAAATTTATAAGTTGTGGTGTTTAGTAGTTAAAGTAGTGTGAATAAATTTGACTAGTTTTTTGGGTAACAGGGGATGCATTCAAGCGTCGGCAAAGGAAAAAGAAAAAAAGAAAAAGAGAGAGAAGAAAGAAAAAAGGCACAAGTGCCAAACAAACGAACTAAACACGGGGAAACCAGACACCCATACGATCAGCCGATAATGCAGCAAGGACAATATCCGGAGGAAAAGCCCAAGTCGTAAAGAACTCTACATCGCGAGCCCCTTTCTTAGCCAAGGCGTCAGCCACCGAATTCCCTTCCCTGAGGATGTGGGCCCACCGAATCCCGGGGTGTGCCGTCCACAAGTCGGAAATGCTCAACACCAATGCACGAAGCCAATGTCCATGATCAACACCATGACGGATAAGGTGCAAAGCTTCAAGAGAATCAGAATAACAACAAGCATCTTCCACGCCCAAATTAATTAAACGCTTCATGCCATTCAAGATACCATGGAGTTCCGCAACAAGATTGGTGCCAATACCAATCGACCTTGCAAAACACTCGATCCATCCCCTATCATGGGTCCGAATAACTCCTCCAAACCCTGCCGAGCCCGGATTACCTACAGAACTACCATCCACGTGAAGAATTATGCCATCCCCTTGTAAATGGTTCCAATGAACCCAACGAAGCTCCACTCGCCGGGTACGGCCCGCAAACGTCCGTGACAAGGAGAGCTCCAAGCGACAAGCTTCCTCCGCCACCTTAGCAATCTGGATCCGCTCTCCTCGTATGCAAGCAACATTCCTATATTTCCATATGCACCATAGGATGGCCCAATGCAAGTATGTCCACTCACCACAGACCAAGCGCAAAGATGCACCCATGGCATTATCCTCATCCGTCCCAAGTGTAGCAGCATGAATGCCAAACCGAGCCCAACAATCTACTGCCCATTGACAACGGGAAAACAAGTGACCAATTGTCTCTTCACTAGCACCACATAGCGTACAGGAGGAAGCAGCCGCCATGCCTCGTCGAAACCGGAGGCCGTTTGTGAGAAGGGAGCTTCGGGCCATCAGCCATAGCAGTATCTTCATCTTTTTTCAGGAAGCTTAACCTTCCATATCCAAGCCCTATCAATATCTTTTTGGCAGCCTCGACTATTAAGTAGCCAGTAGTACCCGGACTTAACAGTGTACTCACCGGAAGAAGTGCCACTCCATCGCCAAGCATCCGCAACTTGCGGATGAAGTACCAAAGGTCCATGTGCGACAATCTCCATTTTAATGTCCTGAGGCACCTGAGTGTACAGGGTTTCCCACTTCCAGCGACCCTTCTCAAACAGATCTTTTAAGCGAAGATCAACATCGTTGAAGTGGACGAAAGGCAGTGTGGGAGCAACAGGTCCGTTTGCTAACCAAGGGCTATACCATACACTGCAATCGCCATTGCCAACCCACAACCTGAAGCCAGCCACAAAGAAAGGAGCGGCTTTGAGAAGAGATCGGTACGTAACCGATGCACTAACCCGTTGCGGAAGCTGCCCAAGTGCCGTGCGATATTTAGCGTTTAGCAGGGCGACCCACGGTTTAGGCGCTAAGGAGAACATATCTATGACAAGCTTGCCAAGAAGAGAAATATTCATGTCTCGACAAGACCGAATACCAAGTCCTCCCATCTCTTTCGGAACGGCCATCTTTTTCCAACTAACTAAATGAATCCCGCGGCCATTCCCATCTTTCCAAATGAAATTTCTCAGGCAAGCATCCACTTGGTCACAGATAGCTGTGGGAATCCAGTTAAGCTGCATTACATAATTTGGAATGGCCGCCAACACGGCCTTGGCCAAGGTGATCCTCCCGGCCTTATTGAGTAATGCCCTCTTCCATGTACCAAGTTTACCTCGGATACGATCAAGCAGAAACTCAAAATATTGTCTCTTAGCCGCCCCCGGAAAGATGGGGAAGCCCAAATATTTGTCAAGAGTAGATGAGAATTCCACATTAAGGACTGAAGTGAGCTCCAATTTGCAATCCAAAGAGACTGAGGCCGAGGCATAAGCCATAGACTTGCGAGCATTAATCCTTAGACCAGCTTGAGCAGCAAAGGCGGAAAGAACCGCATCCATGCAGCAGGCACTATCAACCGAGGCCAATGAAATGAGGAGAAGATCATCCGCAAATAATAAATGAGACAACGGGGCAGCTGTACGAGCAAGATGAATAGGCTTCCAGGTCCATTCTTCCACTTTTGCCAGTATAGTGCGAGATAGTTTTTCCATGATAATAATGAACAAGTACGGGGAAAGAGGGTCACCCTGGCGGACACCCTTAGCTGGAGAAAAGGGTGGCAGTGCCGCTCCATTCCACAAAATAGAGTACACAGGGGATCGAACACAGAACATAATAATAGTGACTAGAGAACTAGGTAGCGCCATCTCATGTAAACAACCCTCTAGGAAATCCCAACTGACGTTATCATACGCCTTCTCCAAATCGATCTTCAACAGGAACTCTTCGGCCTTCCGATGGCGATTATGAAAAGAGTGCACAACTTCCTGAAGAATAGCAGCATTGCCCGACGTCCCTCGTCCCGGAAGGAAAGCAGACTGATATGGCCCAATATATTGCTGAAGTAGAGGCCGAAGCCTATTCACTATAATCTTAGTAATGACTTTATAACAGACATTACAGAGACTAATAGGACGAAACTCCCGGATCTCCTTGGGGATGCTTACTTTGGGAATAAGACAAATAAATGTGGAAGCAAGCCCCGGATCGAAGCAAAATTTGACTAGTTCATCCATGTAATTTATAATTGTTACATTTGACTTTTAACCATATTTGTTATTTAACTTTGACTTAATGTTATCGTAATAATGTAGAAAGAAAAAAATAATCAAGTGTAGTCTTGTTAGAATCGTCTAATCGTATATTTTTAGAATATATATTTTATATAATTTTTATTTATACCCCATTTTGAGATATTAATGTTAAACTTATATAGGAACTTTGTGCAGAAAGTACAATTGTCATTATTGTGGGATTTTTAATCATAATTATGTTAATCTAATTTGCTTAAAAGGGAAAGTGACCAACCTTATTGAGACACCCCAAAAAGGAATAATTGCCACTTTTAATTGGACGGAGAGAGTACATTATTTCTTTGATACCTTTTAGATCTATTATAAATTTATAATTTAAAATTATAGTTACGTTTGATTATTTTTTAGCTGTAATTATATCAGTTAATTGGATTAGTTATAACCTACTTGGATTAGTTACAACAAATATATATATATATATATATTTTGCTTTGAAGCCAATACAGGCCAGGAAAGTAAAATAAAAGTAAAACCAAAATATCCTAGGACTAAACTAGCGCCGTGGAAACCACGTGCCTGAAGCGTCTGCAGCTAGGGCAGGCCTAACCGAATCCAGATGAAAAGTCAATGTCGTATAAAATAAATCACCAACAGCACCAATTTTCGCCAGAGAATCAGCAACCGAGTTCCCTTCACGCAAAATGTGCTCAAATCGACAAGAGAGAAACCGATCCTTCAACTCACGAGCCCGAGCAACATAAGCCCCCAGCCAATGGCTGGGTGGAGGGGGGAATTTGAGCAGGCGAATAGCCTCCTTGGAATCGCAGCAACAACAAATCTCTACCACTCCAACCTCTAACGCCAATTGCAAACCATACACCACTCCAGCTAATTCCGCATGTAAGATGGAAGAGACACCCAAATAACCCGACACGGCTTTAATCCAGCCTCCACTTTGATCCCTTAACACTGCACCATACCCCGTGCGGCCTCCACAGCCCAGCATCGATCCATCAGTGTGCAGGAAATTACAACAAATAATTGTCATGTCTTTAATTTTACTTGCGTAACTCGTAGTATGAAATATTACTTGTAGTGTTTAAGAGATTACTATTTTTGAATTATTTGATTGGATTTAAAACAATATTTTTACTAATATAGTAATACATAATACTCCCCCATTCCTTTATACTTGTCATTTTAGTTGGAATTGTACAAACCAAGAAAACAAGGATTATTTTACTTTACCAACAACAGTTGGCTTGAGTGGATAGGGTTCTAGCGCTTAAGTAAGGTCTTGAGTTCGAGCCTTGTGTATGTAAAAAACTGCTTTGGGAGAGGCGCCTGCTTTTTGGGGTGTCTCAATTATTCCTTTTCACCTAAAAAAATGATTATTTTACTTTTTGATTGTTTTGCCCCTGCTTTTTTATGGTTGGTTTCTTCTAGGCTTATTATTGATGAGATTAGAAGGGTAATATTGGAAAAATATGATATAAATATGAAAAGTGACAACTATTTAGGAATACTTATTAATTTTTAAAAAGACAACTAATAAGGAAGGGAGGGAGTACTACATCCTAGCCACTCCTGTTAACTAACAGAAGTATTAAGTTATTACACGATGTAAGTAATTATCCGTCAAAATTTTCACTAAAACCGTATATAATTTCATTACAACAAAAATTCTTCAACGAATCATGGGATCAAATTTATCTCATTTACTGAATAAACCACATTGTACAAAAGAATAGACAATAAATAAATTAAATAATCAAAGAAATTAAAGTAAGAGACATAAACCCAGAACAACTATACCATCCCACAACTTCCAATACACTTCTAAGTCGTATAACCAACTAACTTAATTGACGATCAGTGATCACTAAATTAAAAGAATAGTACAGTATTTAAAAGCATTAAGAAATGTTAATTGTTGAAGAATAGGACAACAGGGCAGGAGGTCATCTAGCTAGTGACCAATTCCCGGACTAGGAACCGACTGCAGAATCCGTTGGACTTCCGCCAGTTGGCCGGTGATGAACTTCTGGTAGACGGCGGAGACATGGCTTCTCTTGCTGGGGGCGGACGGCGCCGCCGCCGCCGCCGCCTTTCCCTTAGGCAGTGCGGATAGGTACAGCCTGTCTTGATCAACGGTGGGGAAGCCATTATTGTTGTGGTCATCCATCAAGAGCTTTCTGCCATGTGTGGTTGAAGCTAGTACAGTCGACAACATCAGAATTATTACAACGCCCTTCAAACCCATTGACATTAATTATAAATGTAATAAGATTTTCTACAAAGAATGATAATGAATTCTTTTTCTCGAGAGAGGGAGAGCGAGGCAAGGGAGGAGGAAGTCGTAATAATAGTCTAACTGTGGTGTAGTGGAGTTGTGTGTGTATATATAGGGCAGAGGACGGAGGTAGTTAAGGCAAGCCGATTTGGAGTTCTCTTGCAACATTTGAACGGTCAAATGTTGTCTGAATAGTGGAAATTGGTGGCAACATGTTTTACCGCTTTTCAAAGATTTGAAAAGAATAAAGGAGTCCAGTCCAGAAACGAAGGCTTGGAGAAGTGACAAGTGAGTGATATTGCCATTTAATTTAGGTAGGTTCATGTCGTCATTACAGAGTGAAGGTAGTATTTCCGATTTCGTAGAAGAAGAATTTAGGGAGCCGCCACCCGAATTTCTTAGAAGCTTCGAGGGAGAGACCAACCGACGGCTTTGACTTTCTAAGCATTATTTTTGTTAAGCCGTCCTGGCCAATTCCATTTCCTTTTTCTCCTTGAGTTAGTAATAGTGGACTAGTGGTATATTCTTTTCTTCTTTTTTTTTTTAAAAAAAAAAATTATGATCACGTCTGTCCTCATGTTCTTGTTTATCAATATTTCCACACTTTCTATAATCATTGTTCTTAATAATTTAATTATTGGACTTGATAAATTAATTAATTATTATGTTCATCACCTTAATTTTAACATGGCTTTTCATGTTTATTATTCATGATTCGGGTAGATAAAGCACAAAGCAATACAATAGTGATATTTTTATAAAATCTGGGAAATGGTTGCATTTTTCAGTAGTAGAAGAGTACTGTGTTTAGGGTATGCATATGAATGACTCGATTTCAATTGGTTTTTCCTGAAATATTTGACATGATGAGCTGGTTAATTTTTTTTTAGGAGCTGTCTGAAGCCAGAGATATGGTGGTAGGAGTCCATGTCACATAAATTATAAAAGGATAAATATGATGAATAGGGGGTCGAGTGGGGAAATCGAACCCCTAACTCCAAGGTTGGAAGGCATGGGTTTAACTGTTTGAGCAAATCCGCATCCCTAGATGGTTAATTTAATTTGTGGTGAATTCTGAAATTCAATTAATCACGGTTCTAAAAATTGAACCATAGTTTATTGTACCAAAACCAACACAAATCACCATTGAACTAGAGATTGATGTTTTTTAATTTATTTTATTTTATTTTATTATTATAATAAAAACTAGATCATAGTTTACTCAAACCAACACCAATCACCATTGAACTAAAGATTGATGATTGTTTAACTAGTTGGTGTAATTTATAATACTATTAACAATTGATATTATCTTCGTGTTTGTAAACATCACAATTCATGGTATACCCATAAAAAATTTAATAGAAATATCTAAATAAATTTATTTATTTAAAAAAAAAACAAATTTAAGATAAGCAAACAACTTAAAATTTAGTAGTTTTCGAAGTCCTAGATAAACAAATCCAAGGAGAATTCCGTCTAAGGATATACAACTTCTTGAAAACTCTTATTATGGAATTTAACTACATATTTATTGTTATAATTAATTTAATGTAACATTAAAAATATATGTAGATTAAAAAAATAGTAGTAAATTTTAAAGACATTTTTATAATTTCAATTTTCTTTTTTTGATAACAGACTTTGCTTACTGTTTTAGCGTCTTTGGGCCTGCCAACTATAAGTCTCGCTGGCCCAATTTTACTCCATTTCTAACGGTAATAAACTCGCCAGCTGCCAATATATTCTCATTCCTTTCGGTTTTGGGTTCCCAAGTCCACTCTTCAGTCTACGCTCTTGATGGATTAGCTGTTGCCTGTCTGAGTGTCTGGGCTTCAGCCTCAGGAGTCTCGACAGAAAGGTGCGTAAACATTCCACCTTTGAACAAAAAATCGCACTTAATTTCTCAATATTCTTAATGCGATTCTACCTCAATTTGGAGGAGTCTCGCACTGGGAAGTCTGAAGATTACGATTATGTGGTGAGTATTAATTGATATGGTTCGCTTAGTTTCCGTATCGGTTGCCTTTGGTTTTTCTTGATCAGTGATATTCGAATGGGTACTTGAAGGAAGTAGTACAACTAACATGGAGTGTCATTGCCTCATGAGCAGCTTTAACGCACAGGTGGGATGCGGTAACCAAATCTTCTAATTCAGTCTTAATGTTTTCTTTTTCGCTCTATGTATCCGATGATAGTTTCTTGTTGGCTATGTTTGTTGTCTGCAAAATTTTATGCCCCTCCACTTTGATTGTTCTTTCGTTCCTTGAGAGATTCTTGAATTCTGGTAGATAAATTGTAAGGGTCTCTCTCTCTCTCTCTCTCTCTCTCTCTCTCTCTCTCTCATACACACACACACGTAGCAAATTAGATTCTTTATGTAGTCCTTTATTGACAATTATGTATTCTTGTATGTTTTCTGTTTTGCTAATCTATTTCTTTTACTTCCATAATACTTTTTCTCGATATATCATTTTCTTGATAATCTCACACTCAAAATGTTCCATTTCTTTTTCTAGTAATCTGTATAGAGTGTAAATTGGAATCGGCATGACCTGATACCTTTTATTTTGTTATCTTCCCCACAAACTGATGCATGCTGGTCACCTGATGTTAGTATGATGCTATAACAGAATGAGTTCTGCTCAAAACTATGTTTCTTGAGTAGTCTGTAGCAATGCAAGATCAGATACTAGCCCATCAGAATGTAGTAGTGTGTTTCTGGGTTGGTTGGTTTGTTACATATTTTGCTTGACCACAGAATACAATGTCTTCAGCTTTCCATTTGTTAATGTTGCAGGGTGTTCCATTAGGTGGAAGAAATTTTCCTCGTTCATCTCCATATGCGTTGGCATTGCCTTCATCCCTTCCAAGCCCTTTTCTCCAGCATAAATCTCATCGCTTTGTTCACCCGAAAAATTTGCCGATTCCTTCATTGAGAACCTATAAAGGCCCAATTCTCTCGGAAACTGGTCGGCAAGGTTGGGACCTTGGTAGATTTCTTAAAACATTATACTTCTTTAACGGTCCCCCCTCGCCTGCAAAGGTTGAGCTTCCCTGATCCTTTCTCTGCGTTTTTGTGGTTGAAGTGATTCATTCTTATGATCTGACGAATATTATCCACATTTTTAGATATTTAAATCGTTGATTGAGAAACTTTCTGGTCCATCACCTAGTGAAGCTGTAATAGCAATGGACATTGAAGGAATAACATTGGTAGCTGGAGCTACTGGTGGTGTTGGCAAAAGGGTGGTGGATCTTCTAAGGAAAAAAGGGTTGGCAGTACGAGTTTTGGTACTTAATCCCATATGCGCTAATTTTGTTGTTCTCATTAATTTGCCACTTTGAGCAGTGACAGTGAAAAGCTAACGACAGACAGTAATTCAGCGAATTATAAGTTCTAATCATGAATATTTCCTTTAATGAATCAATCTTAGTATAGCTTCGTTACAGGTTAGAAATGAAGAGAAAGCAAGAAAGATGTTGGGTCCAGATGTTGATCTGGTGAGTCTTCTGCTTTCTATGTAATACATCATATTTCCATTCCCCGGGATTGGATATTGGTATCTGTTTAGTTGGACATGTATTTTTCTTGTATTATGACTATTGCGTACCAGTAGGAAGTATGAATATAATATGGGCCAAATTATTGGTATTACTCCCTTACTTCCATTACATTTGGACACGTAGTCTTTACATTTGTTTAACTGCTAATATCTTAAAACGTATACAAGTAAAAATGATACTCCCTCCGTTAAAGGCTCTTAAGTTTTGTGTAAGAATTGTTGAAAATTGTGCAATATCTTTTTAGTAATTATGTGTTTTTTTCCCCTTCCAAAGATTATAGAATGTATGAAACTTGGAGACAGTGCCATTTATTTTTCAGAGATTTGTCAGTACTAATCACAAGGAATCAAACTCACCCATTTCTTTTCCTGTTTCTCGGTGCCTTCACATTTGATTTCCAAATATCGTACCAGGTTGTTGGGGATATTACAAAAGCCAGTACCTTGTTACCTGAGTACTTTAAAGGAGTAAGAAGGGTGATCAATGCTGCCTCAGTGATTGTTGGACCAAAGGAAGGTGATACTCCTGATAGAGCCAAATACAGCCAGGTGTGCATGCACTTTGTCCCAACAACATAAGAAATAATTAACACTTGCCATTGAAGCTACATGATTGAATTGTCATTATTTGACTTCATTTGCAATTTATTGTTTCTGTTGTACTTTTTAGTTGATTTTTTTAGACTCCCCCATTCTTTGCAGGGAATCAAGTTTTTTGAACCTGAGGTCCGTAAACATCTGAAACTTTTATTGGTTTTTTCATTGAATAACGAACTTTTATGATTTATACTTGTTAATGAACAGTGTAAAACATCGATTAACTATTCATGTTCATTTGATTGATGAAAGCAGATTAAAGGTGATTCACCTGAAATGGTGGAGTTTATTGGGATGAAAAATCTGATTAATGCTGTTAAAGATACAGTTGGAGTTCTAGGTGGAAAATTGTTATTTGGATTTGAAGGTATGCCCATGTAAGGCTAAGCTTGTAGAAGATTCTACTTCGTAAACATTATTCACTGATAGATGCCCCAAAATCTAAACAATTGTGTATACTGATGATCAATTTCTTGGGAAGATATGTGAAGCCACTCAATGGCTAACATATGTGTTGTTTTTGTTGCATTAGCGTTTTAGATGTTTAAAATCTTTCTTTATGTTGTTTGTCCAATGTTCTTAACATTTGTTATCATCCCTTCTTCCATTTTCGTTGTTCCAATAATGACACAGACAATCGTTCTGGAGATCTTCCTTGGGGTGCATTGGATGATGTTGTCATGGGCGGAGTGAGTGAAAGTACTTTTCAGATAGATCGTAGCGGTGGTGAAAATGGTAGACCAACAGGAGTTTTTAGAGGTTTATTCTCTGACACTTTAGTTTTACCTAGGGAACTACTACATGTATATGGCATGCCTAACATTTTAATTGAATCAATATATGCATTTTTGTTACAGGAGTGGTTTCAACTGCAAACAATGGTGGTTTTGCTAGTATTAGGACAAAGGTATCTTTGTATTCTATGGCCCCTTGCTACAGTAATTCAACTTGTAGCATGACTACTTCATTTTTAAATCTGTCTGTTACCTTAGTTTTCTATAAGGCTGTTTTGCATGGTCACCCTTCCCCCATTTGGGCACCTGCCCTAGCTCCCTTATCGTACTCTTGACTAAACAATAGGCTGTATACCATTCTGGACATCTGGAGATATGCATAGAGTTCAGCATTATCATGTTCTCATTTAGAATTCATGTGGTTCTCATTTGAAGGTCTCTTTCACCAAATGTAGTCTCTGAAGTAGAGCCGTTCTTTTGGCCATTTTATTTCCATTTCAGCTATGCTGCTATCTAGCTAATTCAATATCAGAAAAGTTGTGATTATTGAGGTTTCGCTTTTTTACCCTTTTTCCTGCAGAATTTTTCCATACCTGAAGATCTATCTGCATATGATGGCCTTGAGCTACGCATTAAAGGTGATGGCCGGCGGTACAAACTCATTATTCGAACAAGCCGTGATTGGGACACAGTTGGATATACAATTGGATTTGACACAGTGAAGGACCAGTGGCAATCGGTTGGCACATTATATAACTATTTTACTCTTTCCAAAGCCAGTGGATGATTAATTAAGGATTATTAACAACTAATGCTTCAGCTAATCCCTTCTAGGTTCGATTGCCTTTCTCTTCTTTGAGGCCTATATTTCGAGCACGAACTGTGTCAGATGCACCACCATTCAATCCCAGTGAAATTATATCACTACAGGTATGGTTCCTTGGACACTTTCTAAATCAAGTCCTCGTTGATTTTCCAGTATTAGTCTTTCTTACATTTATGTAAAACAAATAATGCAGCTCATGTTTAGCAAGTTTGAGTATGATGGAAAATTAAACCCAACCTTCGTAGAAGGTCCATTTCAGCTTCCAGTATCAACCATACGTTCTTACATGAAGGAGCCAATCATTCCCAGGTTCTACAAATTCATTTTATATATGCATTGTTTTGGAAGGTTATATGTTACACTTTTTTTCTGGTAGCATTTGTTATATTTTTCAAATTTCTCAGGTTTGTGCATGTAAGCTCAGCTGGTGTCACTAGACCTGATAGGCCAGGACTCGATCTAAGCAAGCAACCTCCAGCTGTTCGCATGAACAAGGAATTAGGTTTCATTCTCACATACAAGTTGAAGGTTCTCAATCCTATCTTGTTAAGTACTATTGGATGAAATCAAGATGCAAGAATTCTTACTGAAAAAATTCAATTTGTGTCTGTATTTTGTTGGAATTTGCATGATGGTCTTAGTCCAAGTTCGGAGTGTTAATTGCATTTTTTGGGCATTTAACTACTTGTCAAGGGGGGTCAAGGCTCCCTTTGAACTTTACTATTCTGCCATTTAAACCCTTTACCTTTCACTCACTTCTTTATGCTGGACAAAGTATCATTTTTCTTTACTTCAGTATCTCCATTTTTCAAAAATTTCGAGCATCTAACGAAAATCATGGAAATTTTTTGTGTCATGTCTTAGCTAACTAAAGGATAGTTGCATTATGCTCAAAACATGAACAAGAAAATGTATTGTCATCCATAAGGATAATGATAGAAATCACTCTTCCACAATTTTTCATATGAAGTACATAACAACACAGCTAATCGTCCACTTGTGTATATGTTATTCATATGCTTGCCTCCATTTGATTGCTACTCCATGTAATACTATTTAGTTATGGCTAAATTTCATCACAGGGAGAGGATTTGATCCGAGAAAGTGGCATTCCTTATACTATTGTTAGGCCATGTGCATTAACTGAGGAGCCTGCTGGAGCTGATCTCATCTTTGATCAAGGAGACAATATAACAGTATGGTCCACCAATAAAAGTTCGTGGAAAATTTACTATGTTTTTATTACATGATGGTAACTAATATTTGTGTACAGGGGAAAATTTCCAGGGAGGAGATTGCAAAAATATGCATTGCTGCACTAGAAAGCCCTTATGCATGCTGTAAGACATTTGAGGTAGCACACCTTTTTCCTAGAACTAATTTAACTGATGTTCAGTTCTGATAATAATCTGTGCTAGTTGTTGATAATATGCCATCCTTTTATCTTGAATACTATCCAAAAGTATCCTATCAATTTGTCATGTATTTTAAATTTGCTTATCCCTCCGTTTTACAGGTTAAATGTGTCATTCCATTCAGTGAAACATACACAGTGGATCCAGAAAATCCTCCACCAGAAAAAGACTACAATGTGTACTTTACAACTCTGAAAGATGGCATTACTGGGAAAGAAAGCTTAGAACCAAATCCTGTTGCTGTCTAAAATCAGGCAAGGTAAGTTTATCCTATCAAAGTTCTGAGCAGAAATAGTTTATTTCTGGATGGAAGTCAAACTTTCAGTTTATTCTCGATATTTGTAAAGGCAACCAATTTACAGAATTGAATATTTTTAAGAAAATTACTGGCTATCATATTAATATAATATTTAATCTTAGAGTTGAGATTTTATTTGATGCGTGATATAATCATAATCGAATTTTATTTTGGTGCCTCCCAATTTCCATCTCCACTGATTCTTCTAAAACTTGCTTCTACTTCATATATCATGGACAGGACATTTGAATTTCGTTTTGTTATCATGTTTGGAACGTAAAACCTGATCTGTTTTCATAATTTCACTATTTATTCTTCAATTATCTTATTATGTGTTACTTCTGTTATGCTGTCATTTCTGCCAACCCTGTTTTAGGTGTACCTTTGTACCCCACTTCATCTATGATTGCATCTTGATTTAATTGTATTTATTTTTATACGAAATAGTATAAAGATGTCAACAAGCATCTCTGTTTATTGAGAGAGTTAAGTTCAACTTTTCAGGTCTTTCTGAGCATGGGTTTGGCATTCAGTCAGTGAATTGCTTTCTTTGTGCAGCTTTATGATCATCATGGGCATGGTACATTATAACTTCTTCTGTCTTGCTAGAGACATCTATTCCAAATGTAAATGTCTGTATCATAACAACACCAACCATAAAAATTTTGTCGTTGAAATAAGAGAAACCAAGTTAAAGAAATAGGTTTTAAATTAGACAGTCTTGTTTAGCATATATACAATTTGATTTTTATTTTGTAGGCAGCTGTTTCTTTAGATGTACATGCTTACACCAATATTTTCAGCATATCATCTCTATGTTATAAGCAGATTAACTCTAGTTTTCCACTTTGTTGAATCATGAATTTAATTAACCAGAATAATAACGATTTGATGGCCAAGAATGAAATGGTGAAGTGCTCATCATCTGATCAGCACTTTTCAGCCGAACCACATCATTAATCGACATTAAGGGAATGGTGAAATGGAGGGAAACAGTTTTAATTTCACACCACTATTACACATTTATCTGATACTCTCAAATGCAGGAACTAAACGTTATTATCATTTATCAATTATCTCTCAGTATGATTTTTAAGAACGTTGAGAATAGCCTCACTCAATACTGTTGCATCAGTATTCGTCTGGATGATAGCTTCCATCCCGAAGGAGCTTCGGCAGTCCACTCTAGCCTGCACAACATTCAGATTCATGTCCTCAAAAGCCTCCAGAATTGGTACCAGCAATTCCTCCCTTTTCTTGCTGGTCACCCTCACTCTTAGGTACCCTCCTGTCCCAGTGTTCTCTATTTGCACTTCCTGCCCAATTGAACATTTATAATCTTGCAACAGAGTCCACAATGTAGCCATGTAGGGATGTATATATACATATATGCTTGAATATGTGAGAAGGAAAGATGCAATACTTGAATGTGATTTATTAGACACTGACAATCTTGTTTGATTGCTTCAATTCGAAGCCTCAATTTGGCGATGTAGAGGATTGCATCCTTGATAATGGTATCCTTCTTCACCTTCACACATACACACCGACATAATTGACACATAAAATGATAAAAAAAGCTGGTAGAAGAAGCATTAACTAGTTAATAATCTTAAAAATAGAAGCAAGAGTGAGCAAAAATACAGATTTAGATTTGGCCAGAGAACTCAGGATTTTAAGCTTTCTGCGCAGTGCTCTTCTCCTTAAGTGCAATCTAGCAGTCATTTGCTCTAGGTGTTTGTTTCCTCCCTCTCTCTCTACCTTCTCTTTATTTTGGAATTGGTATATAGTGTTCTTGAAACATGCTTGTTTTATAGAGATTTGGAAAGGTGGGAGAATGATGATGGGGTTTTGGGGACAAGAATGTCCAGACACAAGCTCTTGTCTCATTATATGATTAATAAATTTGAAAAGTGATGTAATCATTGTTGTCCCAGGACATACAAATTATTGAATGAAAAGATAGATGGATCTGGGATTATTTTTTCGGTTTCTGAGCAAGTTGTGTACTATCACAGCATATATAAATATGTGCGTGTATTCCCTCCGTACAACTTTTTGTTGTTGGAAGTTACGCACACTTATTAAGCATACTACAGCATTCTACATATGCATACATAGAAGATGATTATGTATTGAATAGAGAGAGCAATTGGGGAGGGTTAGAATTTAAAACGAAATGACAGAATCTCCTCAACCATTAATGCTTTCATGAGAAACATTTTTACAGTCAGGAATAGTTGTTGAATTTTAACATTAAGCATATAGTAGTATATTGAATAATGTATTTAGGGTTTTCGTTTTGTATTTTGAATTTTTGTCATGTCATATATAGTTACTACTATGCAAATGGAGCACTTAAATGATAACGGAGTTAGTATAAAGTGATGCATTTTGACTTTTTATGACGTTAGGTATATAAGTACATCACAACACAAATTTTATATATCACCTTTTAAATTGTATGTGGATATGCAGATTATGCATCTAAATCCAACCGGCAATTTTAGGTTACCCCTTTAGTGTTTTTATAATGAAGTGATTGAAATTCTTTAGGAAGAGAGAGAAGTTGCATAGGATACCTTCTGCCAAATAATTGAGAAGTAAACCTTTAGGTATCATTTGGACAGAGGGATTTGGAGATAGTGAATTTTAAATACATAGTTAAATACTACTACTAATTTGATTTCAAGTTCATATAATTGAAAACATGATTTTAACCCTAATTTTGTTCTATTGCCTCTACTTAATTAGCTCTTATCATTTAAAATTGTATCTGCAGATAAATATCATATATAAACAATGAATTTTAAATAGAAAGTATTTGAAATACTCACATTCGAAATTTATTCATTTTAAGTTAAATTAATATATAAGTTCAAATCCTTCCATTCAAACAAAGTTAAATTGAAGATTAGTGGAACCTAGATTCATTGTCCTTCAGACCTTCACACCCACACATTTTCCCTTGCACATGTAATTATTAAGGGGCTGATGTAGGCCATTAATTTGGAGCTTATGAATGGCAGTATATATATAGTGTTCATTTGCACTGAATGCAAAGTGGGCTGTGCACTTTTGAAATGAACTCATCAAACCAGCTAGCTAGAGCATCACATCATTCATTGCTCATATAACATGTGTTTCCAGTTTCCTGTTTGTCTCTATATTCTTATTGTTTACTGTAGACTCTAGTAATAATGTCTCCAGAGCCCACTTTTTATGTCAAGAATCATCTGGTACACATGTTATGCTCATCTTCTGGTGCCTTCCATTAGTGGTGACGGTCCCATTTATTCGCCGCCGGTCAGGACCGATCCGAAAATCCTTCACAATTGTCCATATTCAACCCTCATGCATGTGTGGTTGTAACTGGTAATTATATCCAGCCATCAAATGCAAATCCTTCCTTTGAATTGGGGGTGTAACTTGTAAGCACGGGTTTGGTGTTGATTCTTGTTATTAACATTGCAAACAATTTGTTTTTTGAGTTGGTTGTTTGGTACTTTGATCATTAACCTACTTAATTTTTACCTTTCTTTTTATTAAGTGGGGGTGCAATGAAAGTTGGAGAATGCACATTATAGTACACTCTTTTTTTTTAAGGGTTTAAGGTACTTTTTTGTCTGGTCATCTTTTCAATATTCGATCTTGGAAGCTTATGTCTCATTCTCTTTTTCTTCTTGATTAATCGTCTCTAAATGGTCCTCCCTCTTTCACGGGTCCAACCAATATATGCATACTTGCCATTATATATACAGGTTTGTCTTCATACACCAATTGGGTTGTGAGTTTTAACCCTTTCGCTCGTCCTTAGAATCTTTAGCTTATGCACGCACATGATCACACTTGCTCTTTTTTCTCTTCAAAATTATAGCTACGGTGAATGAGAAAAAAAGTATACTTTGATGATATACACTTTTCAAACAAAGAGTCAATTTTTTTAGGGGGAAGAAATTAATGTGAAGTACGCGAAGTTGATCTACTGTATTTATTTATCAAGTGCAGTACACAAGAAAGTTTCTCGTTATTACTGTCACATCCAAGATCATGACATACTTGGCCGAGTAATAGATTTGATTTATTGGTCTCCGATATGTTAAACTATTATGCTTAATGCTCCCTCCGTCCCATTTCAAATGTCCAATTTTCTATTTTGGTTCGTCCCACTTCAATTATTGCATTTCCTTATTTAGAAAATTTTTCTCCTTCATACAAACATCACATCAACTATTTACTCCATTTTAACACAATAACTCATTCTGCCTAAAATATCATGTCCAAAAGAAATGTGACATTTCAAATGAGACGGAGGGAGTATATTACTTTACCCACATAATAGTATTTGTTTACAATTTTGTCTATTACATGCCTATTTTACATTGATTGACGTTGATAGAGAGGATTATGGTTCCATCCCCGTTACTTGAAAAGAGACATAACCACTTTGATGCTAGAACTTGTCCACGAGGCAAATTAGTTTAGTTCACATGAGTCGATCCCCACGGACCACCGAAAAAACACTTAAGAATTCTACTTTTACCGAGAATGGTTTCAAATTCGATGTTGGAAGCACCAAACGCAGTTGGTCTGAGTGGTATGTGGTTATAACGCAGTTGACCAAATGCAGTATTTGTATACGTATAATTTTGCTTTGGAAGTGGTATGTGGTTATCACTAGATTATCCAGGGATTAATCTTGAGCTGTTTAGATGTTGGAAGCCAAGGGAAAAGAAGTTGGGCCTGCTTGTCTTATCCAAATCCCAGAAATAAAGATCCACTAGACGTTATTATGGGCTTAGAGCTGGACCAAGTATTAAATTTTAAGTCCACGGTAATTGGGTTACATTACGCACTTATTGGCCCAAACCATCCACAAGAAAACAGTGTGGCACCTGCCGGCAATTACGAGCAATCCAAATGGAGAGCCCACCGCGCACGCCACGGTGATGAGATGAGCGAGCCAATCGAAGGACGCGTCGATGGATGGATATTCAATCATATTAGATGTCCACAGAAATTTCATGCTCCGATCCGATCTCCTCTCAGCAGGGTAGAGGTGCATTGGTGTTGCTGCTGCAATTTCCATTCTTTTTTTTCATTGTTTCCTCATGTTATTAAGGTCTACAGCATACAATGGGAGTGACGATGGATCGGTTAACTTTACGGTGATATTGAGACTTTCCTGTTCAGCCAACCCGAACTTGATTCAAAACTGGACATGAGTTCTGCCAAGTTACTGAAAGCAAGTTCATAATGGTAAGTTAAAAACCATACGTAGCTTGTATTATTGTATAACACGCATAGCCTCAGTTACTGAAGCAAGTTCAATTGGTTCTACTTGATGTAAGCTTCACCTTACTCTGAAATATCCATGGCAGGCTATGGGCACTCGTCAGTTTCATGTAGTCTTCACGTGTTCAATGCCCCAAATACTATATCTATTAATCAAAACTCAAAATACATTATATTGGAAACTGATGTCTAGAAAAGTTGACCTTAGCTTGTGGCATTTTGAAACATGAATGGAGATATGAAATGGCAGGGCAATTCTCCTTCGGCAGAAATAGTATAAATGATATTACAATCAGTGACATTTTCTGCCGGAGGAGAAGTGCTCTGTTACTGCTCTCCATCCTTTGCATGTTTGCATGTTTGAACTCTGATTTTAGCTTTTCTCATCGCTCATCAGTGTTCGTTGGGGGAGTGAGTTTTATTCTTGTCTACACCACATTGTGTGGATATTCTCTGGTAGCTCTGTGGCATATCCAGTGGAACAATGCCTTTGTGTCTTTGCTTTCACTTTTATATTGCATTCATGGTCCCCCATACAGCTCTATTTGGATAATGCCTGGCTAGTGGCAACTCCGAAGATCGAGGGAAATAACAATTTTACAGGAGCTACTTAGATGGCTAGCTTGTTCTCTTGTTGCTCTGTTATAGTTGGTAATAAGGTTTGCTTATTGATGTTGCATATGAATAAAGGCATGTGGTTTTCATGCTTTTTTGAGGGTAGTTAATGTTTATATTCATCATAAGGATTGTATTGTAAAGAGATCTTGTGTATGTCTTGTGGTCTGACACACACATATCGTGAGCTTGCAGATGTTTGATACCTAAATATAAGTTGAAATGCATGGGACTGATATTGAATGCTTAATGGACAACTTTCTGAACGAAAATAGATAATTGCATTTGCACAGTTACATTCCACCATCAGATAAGTGGATATGAAACATGTTTTTATTTCTCTATAATCATCAGTGTAGGTTACAATTGTGTACTGCTAATTTTGTACAGTTATTGGCAGGAGGCGACAGGCGACCACCTGGGATGCAAAGACTATGAGATAATTTTCTAGGTGGTTTTGCCATTGAGTTGAAATGTGTTGTGCTTTGGAGAAAGGGCCACAGCTATAGATTGCACATCTCTATTTCAAGTTTGGTTAGAAACGGATGGAATGACTTTACAGACAGGAGCTTTTTGTTCAACCCATCTCACAGTCCCAATCATTTTCGTGCTCTAAGTCACGCGCACTATCATTGGTAACTGCGTCAAAACATAAGGTTCGGTAGCTTCAACTTTCCTTGCCCTGATCCGCACTAGTGATTTTGTTCGATTTTTGGATAAGGAAGCTAAGAATTGCCTTCCATTTTGCTCAAGCATGAATATGATTCCGTTCATCTATTAAAGCACCTAATGCAAAACTAAGAGCAAACAATGTAGAGATTTTTTTGGAAAAAGAAAATGACAAGAAAGAGAGTAGAGATTCCAATACAAAAATCTGAGGAATACAATGATAACTAATGTTGTGAGCTTGTGAATATGTTATCACTTTTGGTTAATATAAGTTTGTTCATGACATGTTTGTATATATAATTTAATGTTGGACAAAATGTGATTCGCTCTAAAATCTGCAAATCCAAATATTGCAACTGTTTCTCAGTTAGCTTGTGAGGTTTTGGTGAATTATTAGGCAATATCCTTTAGCAAATATCACAGGTTCGATATTTCTATTTCTTTGGTGCAATGAGTCATTGCCTTTCTTAGTAATTATCCTACAACAGTACTGCAATATTTGCTTTTTAAAAGACATTTCCTCAATTTCGGATGGTATCGTTGAGATATCATTATGCCTGATACTCCAGTATAAAGTAAGTGTTAGGTGCATGGTCTGAAATTATGTGGATGATGAACTAGTCACTGCAAGTACAATTCCTCAGATTTTTGCTCGTAAATTGGCATTATTATATGTCACTAACTATTATATTTCACACAGCAACATTTTAAACTTCACATTGTGGATTTTCAGGTGAGGTGAAATGGGACAGTGTTGGGATCAACTCACATTTGACCAATTGACCGTGTAAGTCAACGGATTATCAATTCAGAGACTATCATATCAAACTGTGTAAGTTTTCATTGAAGTCAATAGGCTTTGAAAATGTGTTCCATATAGTGCCACCCCATTACTGAATTTTTTCTCCAAGGTCAGTTTGCTTAATGAAAAGTGATGTTTACTTTTGTGTCATCTTCCGAATATAACTCTCTAATACATGCAATTCATAGGCAGATTATGAAGGGCGTTTTTTTCAATGCAATTTATGAAGGATGTTGATTATCATCTCATTCAGAAACTCCACATGTTTCAAGGCACGAATTTTGATTTTTTTCACAAAGCCTTGAAACACTTTTTCAGAAGTGGCTATTCTGGAATTTACATACTAGACCTCGGTTCTAATACCATGTTAAATTACCCATTGAGTTTACATTTCAGAAGAATATGTCTCGTGGGGGTGTCGGGTGTGTATTGGAAGAAAACAATACAAATAAGAAAATACTATCATACTTGTTCAACATTGGTATACAATAATTGCAGTAATACGTAGTTGTTTCCAAGAATTTTATGGCTTTGGTGCTCATGTCTTTTAGCCTATGCATAAAAGGTACTGGTAAAGACCTACATTTCTTTGTTCTTTACTGGTAAAGAACACAGTTCCAGAAATGTACAGTTAGTGGAAGGATAATGAGCTATATATCATATTCATATTAATAAAGAAAACCAAATAGTTCATACATGCAATTATGAATTATCCAACAATATCCTTACAACTTTTTTAAAAAAAAAAGTAGCATAATGATGTGTAAAAGAGCTGATCCCTTCCTAATTTGTAGCATTGTGAGATTGAATGGCAGGGCAATTCTCCTTTGGCAAGAGAGAAAGGATGCATCATGCATGAGCATGTCCTGCCTGCAAAAGGAGAATCACACTGTTATTCATTTTCCCACACATTTTTTCCCCTAAACAAACCTGCCTGAGTTTTAAGTTGGAGTCTGTGTCGGGAAGATCATAGGCCAGGTTTTATATAGAGGCCAACTTATGTATCATCGTTTGGATATACTGAAGGAGAAACGGCATATGCTTTGGGTCTTCCTCTTGGTTTCTCCTTTTACTTTCCCACAGGGGCCATAGAACAAAAGGTTCCGACCTTTGCACTCTTTTTATGCTATGGATATGCTCTTTTATATATGCAAAAGTCGTTGAAAGATCATGTATCTGACTTGTCATAAGGAATTTATCCTCGATTTCCTTTTATGAGTGTAGAAATATAAGATTCCTGTAATTACCTGTGTCTTTAACAAGCAGTGGAGCAGTATAGAGTATAGACACAGGTCAAATTGTTTTGCATTGCTGTTGACAGATGGCTTGAATAAAGGACCAAAATTCACAAGTCAGGAGCAGAATTTAGCCCCTGGAGAGTTATGTAAGTGAATCTGGTTACATATCATTCAATTATTTTTTAACCACAAACTGAATACTATTATACTGTTAACATTCAAGTGTGTCATAGCTTGGAATGCTATAGATTAATAGATGTGATCATTTCTTGTAGTTTCTTTCCATAGAAGACAAAAGAGAAAGTCTTATTACCGTATGCTGTTTGAATCTAATTAAGACTAATAAATAATCCCCCTTGCGTTATACTACTACGTTACTATAGTACATTTGGCCTAAACAACGTAACAGTGTGCAGTGAAGTAGACTCTTGGTTTAAATTCTTGACAGTACTGTACATAGTGCTGTAACAGAATTTTAGAAATGAAATGTGTGTATGTCCATGCGTGCAATAATTACACTTAATCCACGTGTACTTTCAACTGCGTTTTATTTTTTTTAAACCATCGTGCACGGCTTGCCGCATAAGTAGACCCAAGAAAACCAAACAATTATTAATGTTGGAAAAAAATAAGTGGCATATGCCAGGACAATTCTTGCACAAAATCCCTTTTAATTGATGGGTTAAGGGTATCTATTCTCTCGCAGGCCCCATTGAAATTTAAATCATTCTTGTTTTCTCTGTGAAGGTTAGGAATGGTTTGTTGCCACGACATGTGGAGGAGGAATTTACCCCTTTTTCTGATTTCATCAATTAATTCTGTTTACATCCTTTGTCTCAATTACTTATTTCTGGAATGGATTAACACTTGCATTACTAAAATTTAACTGATGAAAAGCAATTTCTTGCCCCTCTATAATACTCAATTAATTCCTTGTTGTGTTCCTGAAAATGGAGGCCAAAAGGAAATTGTTTTTGAGAATACACAAGAGGACTCATAAAGTTATCCCTCAGAATCTGCGTTGGTTTTTATGATATTTTTAGCCCCTTAGTCCCACCAGATGATTTCATTATGTTTAGATTTTATTAACTTTTGGTAAAAGTTAGTAAAAGGAATACGAGAAGTTATAAAGGTTGTAGCTTTTCACATCTTTGCCTTCATCCAATCCCTCTATACTGTGATGGCTAGGGGTGTAAACGAGCCGAGCCGAGCTCGAGTCTGGCTCGGCTCGGCTCGGCTCGATTAAGTAAAAATTCGGCTCGGCTCGGCTCGAGCTCGAAGAGCTTTAAAAACTTGAGCTCGGCTCGAGCTCGACATAAAAAAGTCGAATTCGAGCTGGGCTCGAGGCTCGAATAAAGCTCGAGTTTTTTCTTTTTTTTTTAATTTTTTTTTACATTGACACTCATATACTAATAAATGTGTGTAGGGGCTCAAATCACATAAGTTAAAAAGATGGATAAAGGGGACATTACCACTGGACCAGGTCTCCATTCCCAAACTAAGCTCGATATAAAATTAGGAATAATTATCAAATTATTAAATAATGAGCTTAAAAACTTGAAGGATTGAAGTTTAATAGATTTAATATATTAAACTATTCCTAGTTCCTACTTCTAACTATAAAAAAGAAAAAATAGAAAAGAAAATTTATAGGAGTAATAAATATATTATACATTTACCTTCCGAGCCGAGTATTGGTTAGCTCGGCTTGGGCTCATTAACCTTCCGAGCAGATCTCGAATTCGAGTCGAGCCTTTTCGAGTCGAGCTTTGGTCGAGTTTTGATCGAGTCGAGCCCGAATATTTTACGAGCCTATCAGTCTCATTTACACCCCTACTGTGACCCTTTAAATGCAAAAGGGCCAAAAGCCTGTTCCTCCAATATTCTCAATGAATTCATTTTATGAATGCAAGAAACGGTAGCGTTGTTCGAAGTAAAAACCGAAAGGAATATTTCGAGCAAGGGATGTAAAACTAATTGTTGAATTGAGAAGTGGGATCCAAAAAATCGAACCCAATCTTTTTGACTAACTGACATAAATAAATAGCATAAAGGATAATTTCAGGAATATACTGCTTGTACTACATGAAGTAATTTCCCTGGCACACTATATATACGAATGGCCTGACCAAGTCATTTGTCAATGGGAACCAACAGCTACATTCTTACATACATATTGTGTAATGTATAGATGCATTACTGGGCAATACTCTATTGGCAGAAGCTAATTGTTTCCTCTGATGCATGCAGTTAAATGTTATTTTTTGAAAAATTAGATTTCTGCATGGATACTTTTACATTATTTACGATTCATTTCCCTTAGCTGCTGCCAAAGGAGATTTGCCCCGCATTGCAGCTTATACAGATGTTATTTATGTTCAGAATGTGTATAAAGTATTTAATTATGGATAAATACATCGGCAGATCTCTCGGATCCTCACACTTGTCACACAGAGGTCTTCCAAGCAGGTAGTTGTTTTCTTATTTGCACTATACATATGTGCATTTGTGGATTTGTTTATCAGTTGTAGTTTTAATTCTGCAAAGTTCATGCAATGTTGAGACTGATATATACGCTAATGTCTAGACTTATATATATATATATATATATATATGCCAATTGATTGAATTTTTAGGCGGGCAGATCACTAACTCATGAATTTGAGAAGTACTAAAATAATCTCTTTAGCTTATGTGGAGGAACTTTAAATCTACTTTATCAAGTGGTGATCCGTGTGTGCCTTTGGTTAGCTTTTGGTTTTTAGACCTTCTCTCAATGGCTGTGTGTTTATCATCCATGTTATGTGTCGTGCATAAAAGGGTATGGAATCTTCTGCAGTTTTGACGTTATAGATTCCAGTCATGTCCAAGTTGTTGAAGATGTTAAATACTGTAGAACATTAACAATTCTATTGATGTAACATTCCGCAGGTGCAGAGTGGAACAGGGCATGAAGTGCATTTGTTCCGGGTACATAAATGACTTGCAAATACCAAATACCATCCAAGTAATAAAAACCCAAGTTTCTTTTGGGTCCCATTTCCAACAACAGGAGGATCCTCATGCTTGTTAACCCATATGGCCATATTGCTCTAGAAGGTGTTCCTGGTTGAAAGAAGTAAAGACTAGACTAATGGCACGACCCCAATAATGCAATGGTGACAGCATGGGAATTGGACAGCCCTAGGAAACAATGGACTCGGTCGATTTAGGAAGGACGGGGTTCCACAAAAAGTTTAATTAATACAGTGTGGGTTTTTTCAAGTGTATTTTTGTTTTATCATCATTATGCAAGTATTCTCTACTCATTCATACCATCGATGCCCCAAGGAAAAGGAAGGATGAGGAAAAAGGACACACTGAAGAATTGTTCTTCTTCACTTCAGGTAAAGGCAAGCAAAAGGAAGATGAGGCCCATACGAATTAGAGTAGTTAATCAACTTGTTGAATTCAATCCCCTTCTGCTTACAAAGAGATGTACTGTTTTTTAATTTCTTGTTTGGGTTTATCTGGTCAGTACAGTGCATTATTTAGAATCCACACGTGCGGATATGAAGTATCCGCATACCAACATGTCCGTTTTGCGGATTCTATTCGAATTTTGATTAATTGGCGATTGAATTCGAAGTTTTTTTTTTTTTTTTTTTTTTGCATATGAGCCTGAAAAGGCAGGGAAAACAAGGAAAAAGTGCCAAAACATGAAACAAAGCGTCAACGGAGACGAGGAAACCATGTCCCCACCCTGTCAGCCGCGAGACGATTTTGGACAGCATTCTGAGATAAGCCCATGTGGTGAAGAAGAGTTTCTCACTTGCTCCCAATTTAGCTAAGGCATCAGCAACGGCGTTTCCTTCCCGCATAATATGCTTGAAGAAACACACACGAAACCGGCCCTTAAGCTCCTGAATCGAGTTGATGTAAGCTGACAGCCAATGGGAAGAAGAAGGAGGGGAAGCCAGCAACTGAAGCATAGATGAAGAGTCACAGCAGCAGCAGATTTCAAGAATATTCTTACTTAGCGCCAAACGAAGGCCATGGAGTAGTCCCGCTAATTCAGCACAAAGAACTGAGGAGGCAGGCACCAAGAAAACCCGACGTCCCAGCCAACCACTGGCCATCGTAGGTCCGAAGAACCGCCCCGAAGCCAGCCCGATTGGAATGAGGCGTGAAAGAGCCATCAGTATGCAAAAAATGTCCCCTCCAATGAATTCGAAGTTTTGATATCCGAATGATAATTGATTTAATTTAATATTTAATAAATATTCGATTTCATATTTAATAATATATATTAACTTTATTGAAAAAACTTAAATTTAATTTTATTAATCATATTAACCAATTAATACTTAACCGTTCTTTTTTCACGGACCCACATTTCACGCAATTCAATACACATTTTTAATCCTCAATAAATCTATGCGATTAGACGAATCCAACAAAATCTCACTTGACTATATTTTATCTTATGTAATTGTATTAAAAATTCGAATCAAAATTACTCAATTAACAGTGACAAAACATCCAATGTGACACTTATAAAAGAATGGAGGAAATATATGATACTAAGTTTGATCAATAAATTGAATAAAATACGGAAGTTCAACAATCAAAAATTAATATTATTGGATATTAAATAAATTATTGTAGAATAGTTTCAATGATATTCGAATAGCTTTATGAATCAAATCGAATATTGTTTACATATCGAACTTGGATTTAATTAAAATTTACATAAATTATGTTATTTACCCAGATTGTCCAGTGGGTCGCGTTTGGGTATTCTAAAGCTAAGGTGAACGAATTCTCGGGGGCCCCAATAGACCACTTGCCTTGAAAATTATGTAAAGGCCCAAATAGTTTTAATACTGTGCAAGTACTAGGGTCATAGTAGTAGAAGTATAAGGGCCCGTTTGGATTGACTTTTAAAAAAACAGAAGCCAAAAGCAGAAGTAGAAGTGAAAGCCAAAAGCAGAAGTAGATAACTTTTGTGTTTGGATGGAATGTTTGTAAAACAGCTTTTTTTCAAAAGTGTGTTTGGATGTGTAAAAGTGAAAAGTGCTTTTGAAACATGTAAATTACTAAAAAGGATATGCTATTTATATATCATAGAAGTAGTATATATTTATAGTGTAATTGAAATAAATTAATAGGGGCATTTATGACTCTGCACACATTACTAGGTGCTTTTGGCTTCTGCTTTTCGGAGAAGCACTCCTGGGCTGCTTCTCCCAAAAGCACTTTTGCAGCTTTTCGAGGTGCTTTTGCTTTTTCTAAAAAGCTAAAACAAACACTCTTTTTTCTTCAAAAGTGCTTTTGGCAGAAGCAAAAGCCAAAAGCATTTAGAAAAAAGTCATTCCAAACAGGCTCTAAATGTTTCGAAAAGACCAGACAAATACTATTTTCTAGACAAAAAACTCTAATGTGATCATTTTAGCTGCCTTGGCCTTCATCTTCATGACATATAGGAGCATTTACATAAAGGACAATTTCGAATATAGATTATATAAATGGATAGCATCCTAACACCACTTTACTTTTTTTTTTTTCTTACCACTAGGGTGGGAATAGGTCAGGCTACCCGACGGGGGCCTACGACCTAGCCTACCGAAGGTCAGGCCATGCCAGACTTTTTTTATAAACAGGTCGGGCTCAGGCTATTTCGAAAGTCTATTTAGCTAAATAGGCCTAGGCCAGGCTTTGTACAAAGCTTATTAGGCCTAACAGACAGGCCTATCTATAATTATTATTAGTGTGTTTATGTTTACTACATATGAATGTGTATTATTATTATTATTATTATTATTATTATTATTATTATTTTATATAGAAGTATTATTAATTTATTATTATTAGTGTGCTATTAAAATATTTTTAAGTTTTTCCTCGCATATAAATAGTTGTAGATAATAACTTTCCCAAGTACACAAATTCATGGCTTCAAATTTTATGATTACATCTGAACATATATCAATGAATTTAACTTAATTTTAAAATAAGCTTAATCAGACTTTTAAAAGGCTTAAAAACTGACCTATTAAATAAAGATGTCAGGCTTAGGCCTATAACATAGGCCTATCAAAGGTAATAGGCCAGGCTCGGGCCTTAAATTCGACGCAGACCTAGGCCGTTCAAGCTAAGGCCTAGCCCGGCTTAGCCTATTACCACCCTACTTACCACATACTAATAGTAACACATTTTTTCATTTCGTTTTTGATTCCCACATTGGGCGAGAAATGAAGGTTTCCTCTACATAAGTAAGACTAGCTAAAATAGTACTATTAATTCTTCAACTTCCCAGACCGGACTTCCTTATTGATGGATTATGTATAGAAATTTCATCCGCCTATATCATTTCTTTTCTAATTACTGTAAATTATGATATGAACACTCATATTTACGCCTCAACAAGAAAGTAGTTAAAAACAAATTAGTACTATTAGTGAGAGGCAAATATTGTTTGTGCAATTGTGCACTATTATTATGCCTTTCCCTTTTGGTGGAGTGCCACTGCCGTGGGCAATTATATGGCAGATACTGTGGCGCTGTCTTTGATACTAAGTGATAACTAACAAATTAATGACAATGAAAACCAAGAAAGGGAACCCAAACTTAGACAAAAAACCTCAACCTTTTTGTTAGGGAAACACAACTCACAACTGTGTCCAGCTATTAACAGACTTTTGTACTCCTATTTTTCTTCTACTCATTAGTACTACTATTAATAATTAATCAATCTATTCTAAATTCTCTCCCTTCAAGTTCAACACCTCTCCTTGACCTCCACCACCACTTCTTTATTTGCATTTATTATTATTTTTTCCAAAACCCAATTACGATTACAGTCCTAAGACCATCTTCAATGGTCCCTTAAAACCCAAAATGGGGTGGCATCTTCTCTCCAACAATACCCTAAAACCAAACTTATTTTAGGTTTTTTGAGTTTTATGAATAGTAAATACTCAAATTTGAGTATTTACTATTCATAAACCTATATCACTTTTTGCAATTTCATCCCTCCAATTGTTGCAAGTTGAATATTAATCTAATTTTGTATTATGGTTGATAATTTTATACTTCATATAATTTTTTATTAAATTAATTTTATATTTAATTAGATTAGAAATTTTAAGGTTTCTTTATAAAATAAATTTTAAACATAAAGATAACTAAATTTTTAAAGTTTTAGTACAATCTTAGCAATCATTAAAAAAATTACATTAGCATATGAAAATATAATTAAACATAACACATCTCAAATACTAAAAAAATGTACAATATTAAACAACTAAATAACTACGCAAACGGAAAATTAAGTTAATAGTCATCTAACTCAACATCGGATCCTCCAACATTATTGAAATTTGTATTGAATTTATGTGAGGTTAATGTATAATTTATAAGAAATGACGGGTATGATTGAAAAGATAAATAAGTTTGTATGGAAAAGAATAGATAGAGAATATTCTTTTAAGTTTGAGTTTAGTGTAAATGGTTGGAGATGAATTACTGTTTGATGTGACATTTACTGTAAAATGGGTTTGAGTTTGGTGTTGACTATTGGAGATGCCCTAAGTAATACTGGCAATTGACACCTGACAGAGCCACTCTCCTCTTGGAGTGATATTTTACTTTTACCTCCCAATTAATTCCAACATTTTAAGGTTGCATTGCACCTCACCCTTTTGCTCTCTTTCAGACTTTGACCACTTGTACTCACTGCACTAATAATAATGCCACTTCTACTGCATTTAACATTTACCACTTTTCGAGCTCTAAACTATGGTGGACTTAAATAAATACAGTATTAGACAAGTAGTAGTAAGTAATAGTACAATTCATTTTCAGTATCATATTTAATAAGTTGTTTAATAATTTCAACATGCCCTTTAATCGGTCCTAAGTAGATACCAGGTAATCTTGTATCATGTCTGATCGGTCTAATAAAAAATTCCTCCATAAATAATTATACTCCATCATTTCTTTGTTAGTTGTCTTTTTAGAAATAAAAAAATATTCCAAAATAGTTGTTACTTTACATATTTATTTCATACTTTTATAATATTATCTCTATACTATCTTAAAAGATATTCCTAGAATACTGTGCATTTTCTCTCCACTCCAATTCTATTTTCTATTCCCAAAAAAACACATAGGGTTAAAAGTGAAATAATATAGAATAATAATTATACAATAGTTGATAAACATTTTTTCTGAGAACGGAGGGAGTAGGGGTGGGTCGGTACGGTATATTGTACAAATTTCGCCGTACCGTATACAGTATCGAACTTTACGGTATGGAAAATTTCGTACCGTTACCGTACCGAACCTTTCGGTATGAAATATTTTCATACCGTTGTCATACCGACATTTCGGTAAGTTCGGTATATACCGCTATACCAAACATTCGGTACATACCGACATACCGGTATCGCGGTATATACCGACATACCAAACATTTGCTACATACCGACATACCGGTATTGCGGTATAAACCGACATACTGAACCTTCGCTACAAACCAGCATACCGGTATTACGGTATATAACGGTATCGCGGTATATACCGACATACCGAACAATCGGTATATATCAATATACCAATACCGCGGTATCAAAAAATTTTTACCGTTACCGTACCAAAATCTTACGGTATGGTATGATACCGTACCGAAAATTACGGTATACAGAAAATTTCGGTATTCTCGATATTTTTCCGATACGGTATGTGCGGTATGCGGTATATTCGGTATTTTTCTCAGCCCTCCAAAGGGAGTAGGAGAAGTTTGCAAGTGAGGGAACATGGGGATTGGGGATGGGGTGGGTAGTTCCCATATTATTAATTAGGTAATGGAATTATATTTAAAATTTGATTATGGACGAATCTCAGTGTCAGCCTGTTGTAATTTGGATAGGGTAAATACAGTAGTACTTCCTCTATTTTTTTTTTTTCTTCTAATTTGCCAGGGACGCACACAGTACATAATCTAATGCACATTTTAAATCATTAATAATTCAAGTTCGGTACAATAATGCACATTTTAAATCATTAATAATTCAAGTTCGGTACAAGTAAAAATTCTAAAATTTCAATATTTAAAAACTATAAGACGAGACGAATCTAACAAGATCTCACTTAACTATGTTTTAACTTGTATAACTATAATAAAACTTCAAATGAAATTACTCGTCCGTGTGAATAGTGTAAAATTCACTAAATTCACTATGCTATGATTTTACGGAGGAAGTACTATTTACAAGTTCAGGGCCATCATAACTCATAAGGAATTCACTTCCTACTGTCGTCTGTGACTCACCCACCATTATAGGAGTACTATTATTCCTTCCCACACCCCTCAAAACGCAAACTCCTCACTTCTCAGTTTTCCCCTTCCGTCACCGTCAACCGTCACCCTCACCACCATGGCACTGTATCTTTCCCTCCTCTTCCTCGCCCTCTCCGCCGCCTGCTCCTCCGCCGCTGCCCCCGCCGCCGGACCGGCCTCTGCTCCCGCCCCCAAACCACCCCCCGCCACCACCCCCATTTCCTCCGCCAGCCTCGACCCCAAGCAGCTCCGAGCTCTGCAGTCGCTCCATGTCCCCATTGGCAAAAACCCTTGCTCCCCTCCCACCGCCGCCTGCGACTCCTCCCGGCCGTTCCGCCAACTCGTCTCCCTCACACTGGCTAATTGCTCTGAAGACGTCGCCCTCTCGCTCACCGCTCTCAAATCGCTCTCCACCCTCACCTCCCTCAGTTTCCTGGATTGCCCTATTGCCCCAATCCGGTTCCCGCCCGAGCTCTCCTCCAATCTCCGTTCCTTCACCTGCATCAGCAGCCTCAGGCGTCTCACCGGCGTCTGGCTCAGCCGGATGCACAATGCCACCCAGCTAACCGTCTCCCAAGTCAGCATAACCGCCAGTGGTCCCTCCATTATCATCGGCGGCATGCCGTTCCTGAATTCCGTTACACTTTCCCAAACCAATCTCTCTGGCTTTCTCCCCCGGCGTTGGCATCCGAATCTCACCTATGTCGATTTATCCGGGAATAATCTGAGAGGCAGAATCCCTATCTCACTGACCCGCCTCGAGAATCTCGAGCACTTGGATCTCTCATCCAACTCCCTCAACGACACAATCCCCTCCGCCATTGGAGATCTGAGCGCCCTCCAGAGCCTTTCTTTATCTTCAAATTCGCTGTCAGGTCCCATCCCGGATTCTTTAGCTGCATTGCCATCGCTGACGCATCTCGATCTGGGCTCTAACCAGCTCAACGGAACAATCCCTAGTTTCATTAGGGATATGAAGAAGCTCAAGTACTTAAATCTTGAAGGTAACAATTTCCATGGAGTATTGCCTTTCAATACAACGTTTATTAGTGCATTGCAAGTGTTTAAGGTTGGTGAGAATTCCAATCTTTGTTACAATCGTACTACTTTGGGGTCAAAAATGAAGCTTGGAATTGCTCCTTGTGACAAGCGTGGGCTGCCTATGTCACCTCCGCCGGCTAGGGATTCAGCTGATGATACAAGTGACTCTTCTGATTATGATGACAATGGCACTTCAGGAGGTAAGAAGCATAATAGTGGGCCAAATAAGGTTGTTCTTGGCGTCGCTATTGGACTTGCTTCTATTGTGTTTTTAATCGTTTTCTTGATTTGTGTGGCTAAGTGTTGTAAATGAGTTTGGAGTTGAGATAATAGTATATTTGATCAGTTAGTTTAGGAGGGAGTTGAGGCATTGAGGGGTGAGAATTGTATTTTATTTGTTATTTTTGGGGAAAATTCATATATATTGATGAGCAAAAAGGGGATTCTTTTGGTTGTATATTGGTGGAGCAGTAAAGCTCTTTTGACTGATCTCTGCTCTGTATTCTTTTTTGTTATGATTTGGATTTGCCTATTAGCTCAAAAGGGTAAAAAGAATATTTTTCTTTTTAATGATACAGGCTTTTCTTTTAGTCATTTATCTTTAATCTTTGCTTCTCTTTTTTTTGGATGAGCAATCTTTGCTTCTCTTGAAATGTAAGAATTTGCTTTCTTTGCATACCTAGTTTCAGCCTTTTGGTATTGCCCTTTTTCCCGGGCATGGCTTATTGGTTAGGCATGTCCCCAAGGCATACAATATCTCTATTCTTGAATCTTGAGCCAACTCCTCTGGTGTGCAATGGGCATTCATTTTAGATGTTCTGGATTTATTTTTTGTCCCAAGTTGGGAAGTTCTTGCAATGGTTGTTGTAGATCACTTTGATCTATGTTTGGTTGCTCTTGTATTAATAGCAGCAATCAATGGGTTTGGCTTGTGCCAACTGGCAATGAAATAGCTTCTCTGTTGTGGGGTTCATTTCAAGATTAGTTTGTTAAGGGGTTTGGTATTGTTGATGGAAAGGAACATTGATACATCATGAGAGGCCATGGCATGTTACTCACAGCTTTCTTTTTCATAGTCCTAGCAATCATCATATCCATCTTCCTGCCTCCCCATCTAACCCAATCTATTCAAGAAACTAAGAAAACATGGATACATTTTGGGTCATGGTTGACATTATCTGTAGCACTATGAGGGACCAATGCCAGGTCAATGACAAGTCACAGAATCTGCTAACCCAACTGTTCATTTTGTTATTAAGTTGAATGGTTAGACTCGTTTACTTGGTCAATGTGATTGAACAAATTTGCATATGCTTGCTTGTGTTTGTTTAGAGAATCTAATCGCTAGACTATTTTATACTTTCACTTCAAACAATAATAGTATGAACCAATGAGTAGTGTTCTAATAATTTTCTTGGCTTCTTCTTTACTTTAACGAATTTAAGCTCATCTACCATACCAAAATTATAAGCTTGTTCATTGAAAGTTCCAACCAACATAACCCATCATTTTGGGTTCTAAGATGACCAATAAGGGGTTGCCCTGCGTTATATAAGTACTTATTTCCTCAACAGAGTAGGAATTGGCTAAAGACAAGTGGCGGCAGGAATTGACACGTGGAGAGTGAGTGCATCTTAATCATCATCAGTGATTACTATATGGGGAGACAGCTCAGCAATATTAGGATTTAGGGCAGCAGAAAAGCATTATTATCATTATTACGTCAGGAATAGTGGAGAGCATAATTGGGGAGCAGAGATTTGAGGAATGAGGAATATGATGATGATGATGATGATCTATTGTCCATACACCAAGTCTCCTCCTAACATCCTTGTCGTCAAAAACAAATCTTTTAAATGTCACACAATCATAGAGGCTTGGTGGAAACAAGACAAAACCATGTTTGTACCATGCATCTCCCAAATATGTTGATGATTTTAGTGTCATCATGTATTTTGGTGTAATTGGATTTACTAAAGTTTGGCTTATGTTGTAGTCGAGCTATAATGTGGGTTAGGAGGTGCGGAGTGCACACTCACATAAGTCACTACGACAAAGGATAACCTAGCGAGAGGTCAAGAGGAATGAATTAGGAGGTATATGAAAAGATGTTGAAGGAAAAAATGACAGCAAGCAGCCTATGGGTTAGTCATGACCATGACTAAATTGTAGATAGGTTGCTGGAATTTCATTCTCTTTTGTCTTTCAATGCAGCAAACGAGAGCAGACTTAATCATGGTCATGACTAAGACCAGTATAGTTTGCTGGAACTTGTTTTGTCATTTTCCTTGTGCAGTTATGTGGGTGGTATTTAGTCATGGTCATGACTAATTTAAATTCGTATTGCTGGATAAAATTAACTATCAGCAATTGAATTTGAAATTTGAATTCAAATTTTATTTGAATTTAGATTTGAACTTGAAATTCAAATTTGAATCTCAACTAATGCACCCATTCATAATTGGTTGTATCTTTTCCATATCTACTGCTTTATTCATCTACAAATATGAATTCCTGCAGAATTCATAGACACAACAAAATAATACGTGAACAACAAAAACACTACAGACACAATAATTCTGCAATCCTCCAAGCGAATTCTCTTATTTCTTTTGAAATTAGAGTGCATCTTTTGGATTATCCCAAAGTTGATTTGCAGTGGCAAAATACAACTTTAGGAAAGTGTTCTTCACACGATCCAATTGATTATCCAAGTTCTTCCTATTTGATTCTCATATTCACATACTGCGAAAATTCCCCAACAATCTAAAGTTGTATTTTTCGTGAGAATCGTGGCAGAATCAATGAAGAACCTGACTTCAAAATTCGAGAAATTGGACAAATTTGAAGGCAACGATTTTCGAATGTGGCAAAAGAAGATGCATTTTTTGCTGACAACTCTCAAAGTCGTCTACGTTCTTAGCACACCATGCCCGGAGGCTAGTGAGGCTGAAACTTTGGAGAATGCTAGACGCAAAAACAAATGGGAGAATGATGATTATATTTGTTGAGGCCACATATTGAACGGTATGTCTGATGCACTTTTCGATGTTTATCAAAATGTTGAATCAGCAAAAGAACTGTGGGACTTTCTTGAATCGAAGTATTTAACTGAAGATGCTTCGAGTAAGAAATTCCTGGTTAGTAATTTCAATAATTACAAGATGATTGATTCTCGACCGGTTATGGAGCAATTCCATGAAATCCTACGAACCCTGGGACAATTCAAACAACACGGCTTGATGATGGATGATCTATTGCTGTTTCAAGCATCATTGACAAACTTCCACCATCCTGGAAGGATTTCAAACATATGTTGAAACACAACAAAGAAGAGTTGTCATTGGAACAACTTGGTGGTCATTTGCGCATTGAGGAATCATTCCGAATGCAGGAGAATGACGAGAACAAGGAAAAAATGTTGTTGGACCATCCTCGGTGAACATGATCGTGGAAGGCAAAAACACAAAAGATGACAAGAAAAATAAGGGAAAGAAACGACCCTTTAATAACTCCAACAAGAAATCCAACAAAAAGCCTAAAATGGCTTGTTGGAATTGTGGTAAACCTGGACATCTCAAAAGAGATTGTCGTGTTGGGAAGAAGAATAATGGAGCAAGCACGATTGGTTTAGGAAATGGGTCTAAAGACCAACCTCCAAACCAAGGTCAGAATTTAATTCATAATTTGAATTTGTTTGAAAATTATGTGTCATTAAATTCTGAAGCATATTATGTGCAGGATGATGACATTGCTTGGTGGGTGGACTCGGGTGCCACTACACATGCTTGCAAGGATCGTTGTTGGTTTAAAGACTTTAAATCAATTGATGATGGATCCGTATTATATATGGGCAACGAGTCATCTGCTCCAATTCTTGGTCGTGGAAGTGCAGTATTGGAATTTAGTTCCGGAAAATCTTTAACCTTGTCTAATGTGTTGTATGTACCTAAATTACGCAAGAATTTAGTGTCAAGTCCCGTACTTAATAAGTGTGGTTATAAGCAAGTCTTAGAGTCAGATAGATATATATTATCCAAGTGTGGGGTCTTCATTGGATTTGGTTACTATTGTAATGGAATATTTATGTTAAATTTGAATAAAACTCCATGTACAGTTGATTCTGTGTTTATGACTGATTCTAAGTTAATTGATTCATCTATTTGGCATGCTCGTTTGGGACATGTTCATTATAAAAGGATGCGTGACATGTCTAAGGAAGGATTGATCCTTGCATTTGATTTTAACATGGACAAGTGTTCAACATGCATGCTAAATAAGATCACTAGACAACCTTTTCAAAACATTGTTAGAAACTCTGTTTTGTTAGAATTAATACATAGTGATCTTTGTGATTTTCATTCATCTCCATCTTTAGGAAATAAGAAGTATGTGGTTACTTTTATTGATGATGCATCCAGATTTTGCTATATTTTCTTATTGCATGCAAAAGATGAGGCTTTGGATAAATTCAAAGTGTACAAGACTGAAGTGGAATTGCAACTTAATAGTGCAATTAAAGTCTTGCGTACGGATAGGGGAGGTGAATACTTTGATCCTATTTACTTCCAATCCGTAGGAATTATCCATGAAACCACGGCCCCTTATACACCACAACAAAATAGTGTAGCTGAAAGGAAAAATCGAACCCTTAAGGAAATGGTTAATCCATGTTGTCCTATTCGGGTTTGAATGAAGGTTTTTGGGGTGAAGCCATGCTAACGGCTTGCTATGTATTGAATAGGGTTCCTAGTAAAAGGAACAAGAAAACACCATATGAGCTTTGGTATAAAAAGAAACCAAATTTAAACTATCTTCGAATTTGGGGTTGTAGAGCTATTGTTAGACTTCCCGACCCCAAAAGGAAGAGTTTGGGTGAAAAAGGCATTGATTGTATTTTTATTGGATATGCATAGCATTCCAAGGCCTATAGGTTTTATGTAATAGAACCAAATGATTATGTCTCGATCCATACAGTTATGGAATCGAGAGATGCAATTTTTGATGAGAATAGATTCTCATCTCTGCCTAGACCTAAAGACATAATTCCTAACTCTATTGGAGTTCATGAGGATGTTGGTCTAGGTGATACTTCTAATGAGAGTTTCGAACCTCGTAGGAGTAAATGAGTTAGGAAACCAAAATCATTTGGTTCCGACTTTCAACTATACTTAGTTGAAGGATCAAGAGATGAGATTGCTTCCCAAAACTTTTATTGCTTTGATGTTGAAGAGGATCCTAGAACCTTTGAAGAAGCAATGAAATCAAGAGATGTTGCATTCTGGAAAGAAGCAATAAATGATGAAATTGATTCTATCATGCAAAACAACACTTGGATCATAACTGATCTTCCACCGGGCTGCAAATCACTTGGTTGTAAATGGATCTTCAAGAGAAAAATAAAGGTTGATGGAACAATTGATAAGTTTAAAGCAAGATTAGTTATTCAAGGCTTTAGACAAAAAGAAGGCATTGACTTCTTTGATACTTATGCACCAGTTGCTCGAATCTCCACAATTAGACTGTTGATAGCTCTAGCAGCTATTCACAATCTTGTGATACACCAAATGGATGTTGAAACGGCATTTTTGAATGGGGATTTAGAAGAAGAAGTGTATATGAAGCAACCAGAAGGATTTGTTATGCCCGGAAATGAGCATAAAGTTTGTAAACTGATCAAATCTTTGTATGGGCTGAAACAAGCTCCAAAACAATGGCATCAAAAGTTTGATGATGTAATCTTGTCAAGTGGATTTAGTTTAAATCAAACTGACAAGTGTGTTTATAGCAAATTTGATGAAAATGGTAAAGGAGTCATCATTTGCTTGTATGTCGATGACATGTTGATCTTTGGCACAGACCAAAGACAAGTCGATATGACAAAAGAATTTTTGTCATCTAAATTCTCTATGAAGGATATGGGGGAGGCGGAAGTGATTCTTGGAATAAGAATCAAACGGGAGAACAAATGAATTTCAATCACACAATCTCATTATATTGAGAAAGTGCTCAAGAAATTCAATTTTTATGATTGTTCTCCTATTAGCACTCCATTTGACCCAAGTATGAAACTTATGCCAAATAATGGAGAAGCTGTATCTCAACTCGAATACTCAAAGTTGATAGGTTGCTTGATGTATGCAATGACAAGCACAAGGTCGGATATTGCATTTGCTATAGGCAAGTTGAGTAGGTTTACAAGTAATCCTAGTACTCACCATTGGCAAGCTCTGAGGCGAGTGCTTAAATACTTGAAGAAAACTATGGATTATAGTTTGACATATATTGGATTCCCTTCGGTCATAGAAGGTTATTCGGATTCAAGTTGGATCACTAATATGGAAGATCATTCTTCCACTAGTGGTTGGGTATTCTTACTTGGGGGAGGTGCCATTTCGTGGGCTTCCAAAAAGCAAACTTGCATCACAAATTCTACAATGGAATCTGAATTTGTTGCTTTAGCTTCTGCCGGCAAGGAAGCTGAATGGTTAAGGAATTTAATTTATGAAATTCCATTATGGCCTAAACCTATACCACCCATTGCTATACATTGTGACAGTGCAGCCACATTGGCTAAAGCTTATAGTCAAATGTATAATGGGAAGTCTAGGCATTTAGGCATCCGACATAGCATGGTTCGTGAGCTCATCATGCATGGGATAATTTCAGTTGATTTTGTGAGATCTCAATGTAATCTAGCTGATCATTTGACAAAGGGATTAGCTAGGGACTTGGTTCACAAGTCGGCCATAGGGATGGGTTTGAAGTCCAATTAAAATTTCTATTGGTAAGATACCAAATTCCCTTTCAATACAACATTGGAAGCTGAATTCAATGTGGAAAGCTTGCCCAGAGAAATTGGAACACATAAATAGTTCATCCCAAGGTATGTGTTCGGACCTGCAAGTAGGTAGGATGAAATTTATTTCTTAATAGCTCTTTTGAAAAAGTGCATATGCAGGTGCACGAGTTAAAAGAGCTACCTATATGAGCATGGAGTGTGGCCGCTTCAATAAGCTTGGACACTTAGCTTTGTATATGCTTATGAATGGATAGGGACGCATGGCCGTAGATAGCGTCAAGTGAAGGCTTAGAGTGTTGTAATTAACTTGTGTGTACGTTATCTTCATGTATTCAAATGAGTTGAAAGGTTCAATCCTATGGACACCTTGATTTTCGAATGCTTGGAATGTGTATCGTACTAAGATGGAAATTCAATCGTCACGATATTTTCATTTATGCATGAGTTTGGTTTTATTGTGTGGATTTAGAAATCATGGATTACACTAAAATGGGGGAGGATTGTTGATGATTTTAGTGTCATCATGTATTTTGGTGTAATTGGATTTACTAAAGTTTGGCTTATGTTGTAGTCGAGCTATAATGTGGGTTAGGAGGTGCGGAGTGCACACTCACATAAGTCACTACGACAAAGGATGACCTAGCGAGAGGTCAAGAGGAATGAATTAGGAGGTATATGAAAAGATGTTGAAGGAAAAAATGACAGCAAGCAGCCTATGGGTTAGTCATGACCATGACTAAATTGTAGATAGGTTGCTGGAATTTCATTCTCTTTTGTCTTTCAATGCAGCAAACGAGAGCAGACTTAATCATGGTCATGACTAAGACCAGTATAGTTTGCTGGAACTTGTTTTGTCATTTTCCTTGTGCAGTTATGTGGGTGGTATTTAGTCATGGTCATGACTAATTTAAATTCGTATTGCTGGATAAAATTAACTATCAGCAATTGAATTTGAAATTTGAATTCAAATCTTATTTGAATTTAGATTTGAACTTGAAATTCCAATTTGAATCTCAACTAATGCACCCATTCATAATTGGTTGTATCTTTTCCATATCTACTGCTTTATTCATCTACAAATATGAATTCCTGCAGAATTCATAGACACAACAAAATAATACGTGAACAACAAAAACACTACAGACACAATAATTCTGCAATCCTTCAAGCGAATTCTCTTATTTCTTTTGAAATTAGAGTGCATCTTTTGGATTATCCCAAAGTTGATTTGCAGTGGCAAAATACAACTTTAGGAAAGTGTTCTTCACACGATCCAATTGATTATCCAAGTTCTTCCTATTTGATTCTCATATTCACATACTGCGAAAATTCCCCAACAAAATATTGCAAAATCCAATTCACGAGGGGCCAGGGCATTGTCAATGACTCCCAACATGAACATGATCTACCAAATAGTATTCATTATGTGGAGACTGGAGAGAGAGAGAGAGAGAAATATATATTGCAATGATGATCTCTTAATTTTGGATCACCACCACTGTGTTTATATATGTTTCGGTTAGTTAAATAGTGGGCGGCAGATGAGCACCAAACTGAGATATTAGTAGTAGTATCATGTTTTTTTGTTGGGAAAGCTGAACAGGTGATGAATAGATGATATACTACTCCACCGGCCGGAAATGAAAGGGGCAGAAATTGACTTGTAGAATTAAGTAGGTTGACTGATGATGAGTTGATAATTTCTTCTGGGTTGAGAATTAACGATCAACTCTCAGCCCCCCTGGGGTTATACCGCGTCCCTAATTATTAAACACTGCTTTTGTTCAATCAAACCCACCCATCATGCCACGATTAAAATTAAATACTTCTTAGCTTTTACAGAATCCGCAGGATGCAGGCTTCAAAAGGCAACTTGTAAGCTGCTGCTGGAGTCTCGTAGTCGTAGATGGTCTTTTTGCTTCGTCACCAAATAGTGACTACTGATTAGTGAAGAAGACCAGTGCGGGGCAAAAGTGTTTAAATTTTTTTTTAATTAAAAAAAAAAACCCGATAGTTTAATTCCGTTGCCGGGACTTGAACCCGGGTCTTTCGGGTGAGAGCCGAATATCCTGACCAACTAGACTACAACGGATCTTGTGTTAATGCCCTTATTTGGAAGTACTTATTCTTTAGTATTTTAAACTGATCACGTGATTTCCATATAAAAATACTACTATCACTCTGTAATAAGTCATGAGTAGGTTATCAAGGCGTATGATTTAGGCCAGTTCTCTATGCCTTAATTTTTATGGTCGATCTGAATTTATAAGATTTGGTCTGGTGTGATCTGAATTTACCGGTCTGGTGTGAATATTTCTAGTCTAGTCTGATTTTATTTAATCTGGTCTGATCTTAATGTTTCTTATCTGATTTCTAGAGAACGGCGCCTTAATACAGCAGCAGCAGACAGCACGCAGATAATAGTTTTCTCAACACTGGGTGGGTGAACCTTTGATAGAATCAAGTACTACCACGCGGCTCCATTTTGCTTTCAGATCAAGAATCAATTATACTACATTGATTATTGAATGCTGCTGCTACGTCTTCGTTCAGCCTTGCTGCACAGAATCGAACTTCTTTCCCTGTGTCTGTTCCGTCGTCTAAGCCAGAGGGTAACAATTCATCAATTACAATAGTGTAGATAGGTCGGGACTCACACCACCATTTTCATATATATATTCAAAAGATATCCTAGGCCTCCTCAAATCTTCCATCCACTAAATCAATTTGATTTGCATTCCAACAGAAACTCATGCACTCAGGGAAGGAAGGCTCAGCGTGCGTTGCGTACAATCAGCATTAATACAGCTCAACATTTCAACCACCCGCTCGTGCATACAACAACATTTAGAGAAAAAGCTTCATGAGATTAATGGAAATACCCTCCTCAAATTTGCACTATATATTACGAGGGGGGCTCTTGAACAGTTGGAAAGGGGAGAGATGAACGAGGAACTGGAGAAGATGGGTGGGTGTTGATGATTCCCCTCCTGATAACCATGAAGCATAACCTCTCTAGAAATCTCAAAGACTAGCAGTGTACAACAACACTGTAGTCTGTACACTGACTGCAACATTGAAAAATTAAAATATAAAAACCATAATTAACAAAAATTTAGATATCATCATACTGTGATTTCCAAAGCTTTGATGATGTTTCCAAACATTACAAAGAGATGGTATTCTGTTAATAACATCATTTCATTAACAAATGACTAGATCTGTGAAAATGTGCTCTGTTGGCCCTCTTTAATTTACCCCAATCTCAGCTCTGTTCTAGTCGTCGCATTCATTCCTGCACCTCTGTTGCCTGGTTGTCGTCTGTGTCACTCAACACCGCCTCCTCTCGTTGGTGATGCAAATTGAGAGAGCATTAAGCTCCGTTGGCTGTGTTTGTGGCGGTCGGTCCTAGACTCCTGGTAGGTTTTCCAGGAATATACAGATACATGTAATGTTGTTTTCCTTTTTGTCCAGAGGATGTCAGTGCGAGAAAGATACACGAGACAACATAAATTGGATGGAGGATTCCAAAGAATTGGATTCAGAATGAAATAAAAGAGCACAAGCCATACATAGATATAGAATTTCAAATAAATGAAAAAATATGACAGAAGAGGCCTAATCTGTCAAAACATGTGGGCTGATACACTTTTTTTTTTTTTGGTCTTTTCCAATTTTTTTTCCCCCTCCCAATCAGGATTGTATATTTCAATGCCTGATTGAACAATTTTCTGTCCTGAAAAGTCACCGCATTTATGAAGGAGGGAAGAATCTATTGAGGTTGAAAGGAAGAGTGTAAAATTCTTCATTTCTGCTGTCACCCTTGAATGTCCTGAACTTGGCCCACCAGTGCATTCCCCTGTCCCTGGCGCTGTCCTTATACTCAAGTGTGTTGTCCAGGAACACCGCCACAATCAACGCCACCGTAGGGGATGACAAGAATATGGTGTTCATGAAGTCATTGAACCAACCGGCATTGGTGTGAGCGGGGCCATGCTGCGCCGCGCTCATGTACTCCCTGAAGTACTCAGGAATCGACAACCCAAGGAAGAGTGACACGCCCGTTATGAACAGGTTCCTCATCGAATTCATGTTTGTAAATTGTAGAAACGACAGCCCCACCGAAGCTGGATCATCCATTCACACAGTTATTAAAATGACAAAGGGAGGAAAGAAACCAAGTAATCCGAAGAAAACTCACCAACAAGACCAAACAGAACGCAATATACAGCTGCGAATATAGTGAATGGTATTGATGCAAATAATGCTCCGAATTTCCCTGTAAACAGAGAGACTCAAGTGTATACCATCAGAAACTATCTCAATCAGCAGCATACCGTGTGCTTCTTCTATGCAATGCATTGGAGATTAGTAGTGTTTACCCAACATTGAGAAGAAGATCATAAAACCGGCTGAAATTTGGATTACTCTCCTGCTGCCTACTCGGGTGCTTCCAATAAGACCAATATTTTCCCTGTGTTTTATGATGCATACGAAAACAAGTAAAAGCGCATTAAGAGGTGGCGAGCGAATCTTGAGTTAGGCTGTAGCAGAATACGCAGCGAAAAAAACACACTTACACTAAAACTGTGGATCCAGTAGAGGTACCAAACAGTCCATCCAACAGGATTCCAATACCCTGTAGGATAAAAGAACACAAGACATGACATATTAAAATAGGTTATTCGATATATAGTAGAACACAACAGATTCATGTTCTCATCATCCATGAGGCTTTTTGTTAAGAGCAATGCAGCAACTAACATAGGCCAGGAATCCTTTTAATCACAGACCTGCCAGCCTATTCCACGGCTGAGAACATGAGCAGGAGGTGGCGTGGCGCTTGCTAGACGGGAAGCTGCCTTGTATGCTCCAGTTGACTGCAATGTACAAAAGACCACGTGCTTAGGCATCATTACATCGACGTGTAAATTTCTCTAAAAATGTGCCTTTTATATACCTCAATCAATGACACTAACACAGCAGACATCATTCCAAATGCATGTCCAGCATCGAATGTAGGCGCGCCCCACTGAAGTGGGTACGGGATCTTGATCCTGTTTAATGATTTTACACGCAGCCGTGAGCATTAGTTTGTTCAATGCAGCGTTCATTCATAACTCTTTAAGCACGCAACGGAGTTGAATTGTCAATACTGACCATGGTGCAGTGGAAATGAGGTTTGCTCTATCGGTGCGGCAGTTTCTCTGCGTTAATTCAGGGCGATGCCTATAAGCGCCACTAGCGGTAAGGAGGTGCGCATAAGCCCAAATAAATGTGACCGAAATGATGAAAGCGAAACGCTCCAATACAGGGAGTTGCCTGGTCTGGAAATGCTTCAAGTACTGATTACAAGAAAAATGAGACATCAGTGCAACATGAGGAGACATATGATTCCTAATTTATAAAGCAACAGAGGTAGGCTTACAATTACCTGTGAAAAGACAACAAATACGATGAACATGGGAACGCCAATTTCAACACATCTCCCAACCTAACAGTGCATAGAAGACATACAATTTAGTTAAAGCCAATTCAGGAGGAAAAGAAATGAGTAAGCACACTTGTGCAATGGAAACTAAATATTTTGTACCACAGGGAAGCCTCGGTCGAGCAGACCGAAACCCACTAGAGAAATAACGGGAACCATGCCGACTGGGCTGAAAAACCTGAAGTAAAGAGAGTTTCCAATTCCATTTCAGACTTTAGGGACACAAAGTTGCTGCTTTCAAAAAAACTTATCCAAGTGAAGCCATACCTGGAACAAATAGCCCATAGCTGACTGTAACCCAAAATAATCTGCACACTTGATGCTACAATTAGAGCTCCTTGTATTGCCCGCATCGTACTCATGAATCGCTACAAATGGAGAATTAACATTGACAACCATTTGCAAAGCTCATAAATTACAAGTCCAGAGATGGAAGCATTTATACTGCATTTAAACATTGCTTATTTAAGCCTTGATAAGTTGCACACTGTAATGTACTTAATTATATCACAGAGAATTAATCACATGTAAATTTGATTGAGTTAGAAAACAAAAACAATGGTGTTTGCCACTGCCTTAGCAACTAAGCATAACGAAGAAACCGAAAGGGCACTACATACATACCACATGAGGGTCTGGAATCTTCTCCAAAGATGGATCATGGATAATAGAAATTATGGGTACCATGAACGCCCACGATCCTCCAATAACAGTAGGCAACCTGGTTCCGAACAAAGTTTGCAGCAGCGTGTTTACCCCGCCGACAAACAGCAAAGTCTGGACTACCCTCACTTTATCACCCTGGTCACAGATGTCAGGAGTCATAAAACCACAGAACCTTGAATCACTCGAGATCAAGATGAATCTTGGAAATTAAAGAAATCGAAAATCAGGTAAAAGCTACAAAAGCTCGTGGCTTACGTCGCTTCCGCCCATTAATGGAACAAGAAAGGTCGGAATCATTACAGCAGTACCCAACGCAAGAATGTAATGTTGAAACCCAAGAGCTATTGCCTCCCCTGTATTTTATAATTTTTTAAAAATTCAGGAATCAAACAGAGATACCCATTAAAGAACATACACCAGATCAACGGCAGAGGAAAGACAAAAATCAAGAATCAAGAATCAAGAATCAAGAATCAAGAGCAGACATACCCCAAGAAGGATTGGAATCAATACAATACTCCAAGCCCTGGAGTTGGTCCATAGGAGGATGACTTATTTCCTCTGGTTTTGGAGCAGCCATTAACACTTAAAAATCACTTTCTCTTCACAACAAGTTTCGTCCTTTGGCACCAAAAATCCAAAATTATATAATGGGCAACACACTCAATACGCAAAAAAACAAACCTTGGAGTTAATTATACTCGCACTAATGGGGTGCGAGTGGGCTCAATTAGATAGAAAAGTGAACAAAGCAAAAGAGAAAAAGGGAACAAAAGGCTACAGGGTAAAAAAGGAGAAAGAAGGAAAGAGTCAATGTGTTTGGACTGAAATAGTGCACGTATAGTATATCGGTATATATATATATATATATATATATATATATATATATATATATATAGGCAGAGAGAGAGGGGGAAGGCGATGGCAATGGAAATTGGCAGCCCACCACAATCCACAGAGGGAGAGAAAGAAGCTTTTTTTTTTTTCGTATGCAGAAGAAATGGTGAAGTGTGTCTTTTGAGCGATAGTGAATGTTCCCGTTGGGTTGTGATAAAGGTCAAGAATGCCCCTTAAGGAACTGCCAAACAGATGTTACCGTTACTCCCTGCCTTTCTGGGCTGTGTACTTTCTCAGTCCCCCCCTTATGTGTATTTATTTTAGCTTCTCATTTCTCTCTACTTATTTAATTTTTGAGAATCTAAACTTATTTTGAATTTTTACTGTTGAACGGTAGAAAAGGTTTTTGGGAAGCAGTTTAATTTCAGTTAGGGTTTGGTAAAAGAAAGAAATTTGTTGCAATGAAGTTCGTGTGAAAGAGAGGAGTAACAAAATCAACCCTTTCTGATTGCGCTGCGCTGCCATGTTCAAGCAAACCATTGATATTCGTGCTTCCTCTCTCTTATAGTCTTATGTTCTCAGTATATGGTAGTCCACTCTAGCAACAGTAAACATGTTAATATGTAGATATAAATAAAATTATATGATTAGATAAAAAAAAAAATGTACTCCCTTTCAATTGTTTCATTTGGACTTTTCATATGTTCATGCATTTTTAACCTAAATTTTTGTTATATTTGCAAAAAAAAAAAAATATAGTCAAGTGAAATCTTGTTGGATTCGTCTTTTCGTTTTTGAATAATTGAAACATTTATGTATATCACGCAATCCAATGCACATTTTTAACGCTTAATATCTCAAATTGTGTAAAAATAAAAATTATAAAAACTTGATATTCTAAAACTACGCGATAAGACGAATCTAACAAGATCTTGATCATGTTTTATCTTATACAACTGGGTTCAAAAGAAATTGAATCAAAGTTACTCAATGAATAGTAAATACTATTCATTTGTTTCAGTCTTAAGGAAACGGATGAAATATTTTTTTACTTCTCTACATTTTAAAATATTAGTTGTTAAATAAATGCATTGAACTGCGTGTTCAAAAATTTTGAGACATTTCAAATACGACGGAAAGAGTATATTTTTATTTATGTATAATTGTCATATCATTATATCAAAGTATTTTTTTTTTGTTGAATAGCCTAATACAGGCTAGTAAATGATAGTGGGGATACATCCCACACAGCTTAAAGAAGAACTATTGATGACTATTATCTAGAGTACTATTTACGACTTCCTCTGATCTTTAATATTTGTTCAATTTACATACTATTGATTATTATTTATTAAGTAACTTTAATCAAAATTTTTAATATATTTACATATAAAAAACATAGTCAAGTGAGATGTTAAATTCGTATAATCACGTAGTTTTTAAATATTAAATTTTTATAATTTTTATTTATATAAAATTTAAATTATTAATGATTTAAAATGTACATTAGATTGCGTGAAATGCAAAAGTAATGCAGATATTAAAAAACAGAGGAAGTATCATATAATTTTCCCTTTGCCGACGTCTTCACGTCAGCGATATCCAAAAAAAAAAAAAAGAATTTTTTCTTTTTTTTTATATTTTGATGAGAGTACATGATGAATAAATTCAACAGTAATGCGCAATTCATGGCATTTAAACCTCTTATCTGCCCAACAGGCAACAGACATGCATATTCACTCCTCAGCATCTGCTGTTTGGAGACTTTATTATTATTATCCTCTGAATATATATAACTTTATATATAAACATGTTCCATTATATGATTGGAAAATTTGTACTAATAGATAAAAATAATTGTATGCCTAATTACTCACTCCGACCTTTTTACTAGACAAATTTTTTTTTAAACATTTAATATAAAAATAACTGATAGTGAACATATGTAGTATAAACTGATTTTTTTTGGAATGGGCAGAATTTGCACATGCAGGCCTAATTTTTTTTTTCGTGATAGCAATCAATTGGAGCTTTAATGTTCTTATAAATAAAGGGGCGCATACTTATCCGAAGAAAATTTTATGAAGAGAATGATTCGTAAGCAACCAACGATCAATGGTGTTTAGATATAGACCAGAATGATCATATTATCATGGTCAAAAGTGAACAACCCAGTGGCCACTTTCACAAAGGAAAAAAAGAGAGCAAATAAAAAAGATTCTTTTTAGCACATTCTATAATACCATACCCGTAAATTGGACAGCCATGAGACAACATTTAAGAAAAGCGTCACCACAGAAAATTTCTAAGTTACAAAGTGCATAAATGATGGCAATTGGCAAAGTGTGTGGAAAAGGGCTTCATATTGGTGATTACAACAGTCAATTCATCAACCCCAAACGCCCACTCAAATGATTAAAACTACATCCTATTATAGTGAGATCTTGTTAACTACATACAATTATGGTAAGACCTCTCCCCCATCCAGTCTCTTCATGTAATCCACAAAAGGGAAATAAAAAAAAAATATGTCCACGTGTTAGGATGAGATATCATTATAATTAAAGAGGGATAACACAAACAAGTCGAGCATCTTGACAATATCTGGAAAATGAAATTCACTCAAATAAACAAAGCGGGTAACAAGACTCAAACCTTCTTCCAACTCTACTTACTGAAAGGATGATTCCAATTTCTGCTGGTGCACTTAGATTTATACGCATATAGCTACACTATACAGGAGACAAGACCATGAGAAAGCCTTTCCAATCCCTAATTTGTAACTTGTAACTTGTAAGAAGTGATGAACTGCAAAATACTCACAACACAAAAAGTAGTATAAATCTCCATTGATCAGACACCTATGATATACAAATCATAATTTCAAATACAGTCAGTACTAGAAAGAATGAAAAGCTCAGAAATACCTGAACCAGCAGAAGCTCCTGGCCAACAAGCTCCGCAGTTCGTGTTCCATAAAATGAAAATACTATGGAAACATTTCACATTAAGAAAAAAAAAAGAAAAAAAAAAAGACACCCAGGTTTTCATCAGCATATGATTAAAGGCATTTATCATAAAATATATTTGGTTGTTTTGACAATTAGAAGGTTGCACACCATCTGAATAAACTTCAATTATGGCCAAGTACACCATCTGAATACAGGTTGCAAGCTTAACATCTCCGTTGTCCCCACTCCTTTCATCTTTGTTTTGATGGCTATGACTATTGTGGATTATAAGGTTTATAGTCAATTAAACAACTCTATGATCTTCTCTCCAATTTCTTGTCACTAGATCGCTTATCTTCAGCCTCTTTTCTCCTTTGTTGCCTGACAGGGTACAATTTCATTTCTTTAAATATTGCAAAAACCAACTATTTTAGTAACGTGAATGAGACCACACTATGCAATGTACCATGTGAAATCATATGCGTTCTGAATGTATTTCAAGTAGAAAGTAAGTAAGAAAGATCATAGAGCTAATAAACTAAGGCTTCATTTGATACACAACACAGACTAGAGAATTTTGTTAGGCATAAATTTAAGGATAGAAAAACAAAAAGAAATTTTGAAACTTAGAATGGATCAATGGAATGAATAACTTTCTCCTTTGCTATGGCTTAGTACACAACAGAATAGAGTGAAAGCATAACAATCATAAATTTAATCTCATATTTAAACAACAATTAGAAAAGCACAAATAAATTGGAAGATAAAATTGGAAATATCAGAGCAAATTTTGAAGAAAAACTTGAGAGTAGGGGGATAAAAGAAAGGAATGTTTTTTTCCTAATATCTGGGACAAAATTTAAAAAATAAAATTTTTGGAGCAAATGGCAATGGAATAGCAGATGGGTTACTAAACTCCCCTGTTTATCCAATCTCTTATAGGAATAAGTATCGAGATATGAGCTAGCCACGAACCAAATAAAGCTACTTAAATTTATCTCTCTTTCCATCACTCTTTCCAGCGTACCAAACATGTTCCACCATAAAAGCAGCAAACAGGAACCAAATTAAGATTAACAAAAGATAGATAACAATAATAACGATGAAAAATTCCCAAGACAACTTACGCAAAACTAGAGTATCCACTACCGGCTTTAGCAGCAGACAAAATTGCAGCATGAGCACCAACTGCAGACAGATTTTCCTGTGCTCCAGTGGTCAGAAGATTGGGTTGATCAACATCCACCTGAAACCGAGAAACATGAGGCAAATTATTGCAAACACTTTCTCCTTTAGTGGGGCTACAAACAAATGGAAAATTAACCGCACCTTGTCCCACTTTGACTTTTTGTTCTGTCTGCCATCCCGAGTTGTAACATCTGAATTAGCTTGTGATACATTTGTCACTCCACCTGAAAGAGCAGCTGTTCCTGGAAAACACCGAACAAGGTATCAATGAAAAGAGTAAACATTCGCATAGTTTAGAACATACCACATTTATTTTCACAAGAAAATGAGCTCAAAGTTGATGCCTGGTGTTGGTATGCTGATTTTTGGTGTGGGGACAACACTTCCTGGTTGTATTCCTCCGGAGGTAAAATCTAACTTCTGGTTTTTCTTCCTTTCTTGCTCCCTCCTTTCCATTTCCCTCCTCATGTCAGCTTCTACAATCCAAAACCAAACGGGGTGAAAAAAGAACTTGCCATAGAACTTTTCAGCTTGCAAGTCACATAAAACATAAATCAATAAATGTGAGAAGACAATATAAAACATGCCAGGACACTAAAAAGGTGTAAAACCTATTTCATCATAGAAGTCACTTTTGTCGTATCCATGAGGATCAAAGACATGTTTACTGAAGCAAGATCCAATCTGATCAATATCTTGGTAAGTCACCGCATGCAGCAGAAAGTCAGGATTGCGATATTCCTTTCTGTTCCGCACCTCTGCATTATAGCTCCTTCCTGTAGTCTTCTTCACTGAAAGGAACTTAATAATCTTCTCCTAGAGAGGGAAAGAGGAAAAAAATTAGGGAAAACTAGAATATAAAATTTCATTGCAATTCATCATTACAGGAAAGGAATCTTGAAACAGATTATTATCAACAACACAGAAGCTGGCTAACTGGCTTTGTGTGTGCATATTTTCCTCAGCACTGCTTTGCAGAAACAAAGACAATCCAGTTAATAGCTCTTTTAAAAAGAGGGTTACCTATGCATCATACCATCGAATAAGAGCCGATTCAATCATAGCTCACCTATGAAATTACGAAGGAAACAGTTGAAACCTAAGTCACTCCACCAGAACTTAAAAGTGGAGTTCCAGCATCCACACATGCCCCATGCTGATGCAAGTGTGATTGACCATCATTCACCTTCATGTTCCAATTAATGGTTTTCACATTGATTATAAGAAAAACATATGGATATATATCTTTTTATGTAGTGGCATTCTTCTACAACTTATTGTAAGCTCAAGAAGAAGCTCATCCGTATATGTCATGCCCTAGTTACTCTGTTGAATATAATTCAGCCCAATCATCAGTTTATGTGTGTGTTCCTCCATCTTTATGAAAAATAATGTGAGATTTCATTAACATGCAATTGATCATCCATACATGAATAGAAATCTCAATCACTCATATTTCTGAGATGGCATTGCATAGTCTAAGAACGAAACGGAAAGAAAAGAAAAACGAATCCAGTAAACTACAGTACCACATAAATCAACATTGTGCATCGAGGCCAAGTTAAGTGCAGAAGAAATGTAATAAAAGTGGCAGGCACTTACTTGCAGTTCTTCTGAGCATTTAGCCTTTGGAGGTGAGGGAAGAAATTTATCTAACAGATCAACTTCTTTTTTATCTTCAGCATTTAGCATAATAGTATCCTCTATCTCCATATCTTCGGATTCTTTTTCAGATTGATTCATGGCATGTGATTCAGGCTGGTCAATATGCTCCAGTGATTGAGGCGGTGTTGCATGGGCACTAGGTGTTGGCAGCCGAACTAACGCTGGTGATTTCTTATCTCGAGATTCACCTAAAACACAACCAATCAGTACAAAAATTGCTGAATGAACATTGAAAGACTCATTAAATTTCTTACTCATATAAAGAACAGATGATAATTTGAGAGAACTCAAACAGGATGGGTTGTTAAATTCTGAGTCTTTCTTGATGATTGATGAACCGGTGTGATTTACATGTAAAATAGCAAAACCCAAGTTACAAGGCACACTCACCATCACTCATTTGAAGCTGCTCCCCGAACATTACTCGACCAGCCGCCAATACTTCGCCATCCTACAAGTGCAAATGCTAAATCAAAAGTCTTGAACCAGAATCATGAACCTTCACAAAGTTAAGGAATTCAGGGGCGTCAAAACAAAAAGAGCAAACCTCAGGCTCGGGAGACAATGCCCCTTCTTCATGCCCATAATCCACAATCGTCAGACGACTCTTTTGAATCTGAACAACATTCAAATCAGAAGCAACCAATTGTGGCTGCGGCTGCTGTTGAGGTGAAAAAACATAAAGTTGTGGAGTTGCAGATGCCGAAGAAGTAGCATGACTAAACGTCTTATTAGGGGTAGAATTGTCACTCAAACCTCGTTCATCCAGCTGCCGTGGAACAATTTCGTTACCACTATCATTACACTCGTCCGCATCCTTTGCGGTAAAGTCATCTGTCGCAGATGGGAGAATCGGAACATCCTCCTCGTGGCCTTCTTTTTCATCTTCATCCAAGTCCTCCATTTCATCATCTTCATCTCCGTACATAGAAAGCAAAGCTATCCCCTCCGACGCTTTCTTCTCTGCCGCCATTTCCCAAACTAAAACCCCAATTTAGGTTTCAATCCCAAACCTAATTATCTTCGCTCCGAATTGTCGTTGCAAATCAATCCAGAATTGAGGATTACCAGAATATGCAAGCACGATTCTGGGTTTTGGGGTTGAGGATTTTAATCTGAAAAGAGAGGGGTTCCAGGTTTCCGCTCGAGAAGAATGAACTTGAGCGACCGCATCCACGACCACGACTGTGGGCTGTGGCTTTCATAGTCCTCGTTCTTTCAAATTTAAAGACTTCGCCAGAAAAGGCTTTCGGTGATTGTTTTGTCCAACGAGAAACTGCACTGGGCTCCGTCCATGGGCCAATAGGCCCACTTCAATCTACAACTGTATTCCTTTTTGCAATTTACTAGGAATTAAACTATGAATGAATCTAAAAAGAAACTAAGGGTGCGTTTGGTACAGATAATGGAATTGCAGAGAATTGATGACAGGGAATGAAATTGCAGAGAAATAGAATTGGATCAGAGAAAGAGAATTAATTCTTCTGTTTGGTAAAATAGAGAATTCAACAGAGAAATAAAAAAAAATAATCAATTAGCTTGCTTGGTTGATTAGATAATTCAACATATAAATTAAGCATGAAATTAGAATGTGTTTTTCTTTGATTAAAAATATTTATTTATTATATTATCTATTTATTATAAATAAAAAAATATAAATAAAATATGTATCTCAACTATATTTTTTTATTTTTTATAATAATAAAAAGGAAAAAAAGATGCTTAAATAAAAATAAAAAATATATGTCAAATTTTGAAAAAAAAAGAAAAAAAAAGAAAGTAGGAAAACTGGAGAGATGCAAATGAGGATAATAAGGAATGGAGAATTGATTTCATCATTTTAAGCTCAACACACAATTCTCTCCAATTCTCTTTATTTTAGAGAGAATTAAAACTAGGGAATGAGAAGTGATTTAATTCTCATTAATCAATTCTCTTATGTTACCAAACAAGGAAATTTGGTTCAATTCATTTTTTCTATGCCCAATTCTCTATACCAAACATACCCTAAGAAACCAGAATTTTTGAGTTTAAACAAATAGCAGTTGATTTAAGTTATGATATTTTAGTTATTTAAATAAATTGTTGAGTTTAAATACTTGCAAATCCGTAAATATTTTGGAAGAAGTCTATCAAATTAACTCATCATAATTTGAAAGGTCAATCTTCAGCCTCAAAAGATTCTCTGTCCTTTGGTTCATTAACTCAAAAAAAAATAAAAATAATAATAATAATAATAATAATAATTGTAGGTGCAAAAAATGCGTAGACATAAACTGCAAAATAATTTTATTAATTTCACAAGAAATGTCTACAATTATAGAGAATTTCAATGAATTTAAAGGAATATGTGAAGATCAAACGATATGAGTGTTCGACTTCTGTTACTCCTTTGATTCCTCCAACCTTGAAGACGTCGAGATGCTTTTGTGCTTCTTCTTCGGCTTCTTGGAATTTCTGCAGCGTTTTGTTGCTGTAGATCTCAAGTGTTTGAGTCTTGAGAGTGATTAGGGAATAAAATTGTATGTCTGGAAGTGAAGTAGTCGTGACCCCAATATGTGACAGGGTGCCTCTATTTATAGAGAAAAACTCTAGGGTTTGTGAATGATGGGCCAATCGATGGGCTGGTCCAATCCACATTTCTATCGGGTCAGTGAGCATGTGGGCCTTTCATCTGGGCTTGTTCACATTGACTGATTTCCATGGACTGGCCTGCTTCAAGTGTCAGTGTCCATTGGATCATAGGCTTGTGGGTCTTGTACTTGGACCTGTCCACACTGATTAATTTTCTTGGGTTGGCCTGCTTCGAGCATCCATTAGACCATGGGACTTGTGAGTCTTTCATTTGGACTTGTTCACATTAGCCCAACATAATTAAATTCATTTGGCTTAATGGATCCAAATGGCCCAATAAATATTAAATAATTATTTCAAGCATTTAATTTATTTAAAATGCCTAAAATTAATTAAATTAATATTTAAATTTGCACGTGTCGCATTTTTAGTGGCGAATAAATTTCACGTGTTTACAGATGCCCCCTCGAGACTTGTTTAGGGCGAAATAAAATATTTGAGACGTGAACGAGTCTCGAAATATTTAATTTCTTTTGAGCATTCCTTTTTCCATGCTATTCCCGTTCTTGTAGGGCTTTTAGCAAGTATCTTTAAATCGAAACTTGTGGCTCTTCACTATCCAATTGAAATTGAGTAAATCGAATCTTTAAATCCTCCACTACTACTTCGAATGAATTTGCATCTAATTGGAATGAATCTGCCATATCTTGGATTAGGATTTCTGAATCTCGTGTGCATATTCAACTTGATTTATGATGGATGATCTCATGTGCATATTTATAATGGATGGATCTTCATCAGGATTTATTAGTTACAAATGCATATTTAACTTCCAAATCCAAACTTCCAAATCCATATCCAATTGTCATATCAAACAATAACTTGCAATCAATTATTTGGATTCCTTAAAACTTAGATTCATATCCAATTAGATAAGTAGTAGTATTTAGATATCAAAATTCCTAATTTCAAGCTCACATCCGTTACAAGTTTTCAGCTTTTCCTATAAATTCCCAATTTTTGGCACCAACTAGCAATCTTCACCAGGAGGCGTCTCCAAGAACTTTCAGCGGTCAAGACAAGATTTCTGGACAGCACACAAGCAACGCGGTAAACCCACATTTTTCTTTTCAATATCCATCTAACTGCAAAATCTCATAGACATGGATTTTGTTTCCACTGCCTCTCTTTTTGGCTATTTTTTTGTTATGTGTGCAAGGACTTTTTCTGATAACTAGATTAACACAAGAGTCCAATTATACACAAACAAAGCACTAAAAGCTCACGGACCAAGCAGTATATTTCTTTTGTTTCCACTATTTTTTTTTTTTCGTTTCTGCATTCTTGTTTCTTTTTTTTTTGTCAACTCCATAACAGTGAAGCAAACCACAACCAAACCCACATCGTTCAACTCAGATTCTGCTCCAAGTAATTCAAATGAGAGTCGGGTACCTGGTTGTCGTCATGGGAGACGGGATGTTTGGTCACACGGCGCTGCCGTTGGCCTCTATCCCTAACCTACCCGCCATCAAGAAGCCTTTGACAACGGCGGTGTTTGGCGACGGCGCTGCCGTTCGCCTCATCCGTTGTTTGTTCATAAGGCCGGCCGCTCGTCCGAATCCACGCTGCCGTTGTCTCCCGCCGCCGCCCGGCCTGCTCGCGCGAACAGAGGAGGCTGCGGCTGCTTCATCGTGGCGCCCGCTGTTCTCCGCCACTGCTGGACGCGTCGCTGGAGGGAGGGGGCTGCCGTCGTCGGAATCGCGCCGCTGCCTGCCGCCATCGTCGCTCGGAGGGGAGAGGACGTCGCTGGAGGTTTGCCGCCAGAGCCGCGTAAGGAGTCGCCGGAGGAGAGCCTTCGCTGGAGGAGAGATGCGCCGTTGGAGGGCCGATGCTACCGCCTAGCCCTGCGAAGAGGACGCCGCCGCTGCTGTTTTGCCGTCCCGCCGTTCCAAGCCCGCTGCCATCGCAGCGAGGGAGAAGGCCGGAGAGAGAGAGAGAGAGAGCGAGGAGGAGAGGGGGATCGTCGCCGAGGAGAGAGGGAGCTGCCGCCATCGCCGCTGCTCGCGTGCCGCCTCGCTGCGTTGGACGCGTCGCCGGAGGAAGACCGCCGTTCGTCCGGAGGGTCGTCGCCGTTCGCTGTGGAGGGAGGAGAAGCTGCTGTTGTTGCTCGCGCGCCGCCCGCCGCCGCCGTTCGGAGCTCGCGCCGCCGCTGCTCGCCGTCGAACGAGGGAGGAAGTTGGTGTGCTGCAGATTGGTTTTGGAGGAAATGGGGGGCTGCGTTTTTGGTGTTTTGTGGGGTTGGCTGCGTTTTTTTCTCTTCAATTGGGGAAGAAGAAGACACAATTTTTTCTTATTCCACTTTAACCCCAACACTTAAAAAACCCTAGAATTCTTGGCCCCAAATGTTTAGTAATTAAATTTTGCCCCCAAGTATTCTAAACCTTAGGATTTAAGCCCTAGATTTTGGAAGACCAAATTTTGACCCCAACATATTTTGCATTTTGAGGATAGGTCCCAAAATATTTAATCTTAAGTCCATAATTTAATAATGAACTTAAAATTAATATTTAACATGTATTTTTTGTTTACATGTAAATATGAATTTGTAGTGCCCAAATTTTGATTTTGTGGAAATTTAATTCTAAGTCCAAAAATTTAAAATGAACTTAAAATTAATTTTTTCCAAATTTGACATGTATTTTTTTTTTTGCATTCATCTTGCAAATTTTTTTTCATGTCGTTCAAAATAACATCGCATTTATCTTGCAAATGTATTTTTTTTTCTCTTTTTTTTCTTTTCTTTTCCTTTCTCGTGGAAATAACCCCATTTTTTTGGAAGATGACCAATTTTCCTGATTTTTTGTTTTGCAGTGGCGTCATGGCTAAACAATTTATCCGGAGTGACGGGAATCATCTTATAGTTGGTCGTGATAAGGATGCCCAAACTCGTATCCTTATCGACACTCCAGTAATACCACCTCGTTCAAGGGTTAATGTTGAACACCCGAAGCATTGGACTCGCAGGTCTGTATGGAAAATTGTGCGAGCGGATGGATCAGAAGGCGAGGAGACTGCCCTATCACTTCGATCTACTCTTCACAGATTGGGTAGCCGTGAGCTCGAGCCATTTCACCCGAACGCGGTCCCGGATCTTAGCGCTGATGCCAATTTCCCAGACTCTATGTTCGGCATGTTTTGTTTCTGCCCAGGTTATTGGGAGTGGACTGAGCATGTGCTTTGGCACCACAAGCAGCATTTGAGGCGTGCACAGATCTATGACGGTGTACAGGCTTCACTCTTCACGTATTACTGCAGCAAAGGAGTACTTCGCGCATTTCTTGAACGGTGGCGTCCGAGCACGAACACCTTATGTACTCCCATTGGTGAGCTTTCACTTTCGTTGTGGGATATCCATGAGATGGTTAGGCTTCCCCTACAGGGTGAGTTTTATGATGAAGCTGTACCGAGTGACAAGACTTTGAGCTATGGGAACGACCAAACCCCAGTTAGCTGCAAGTACGGTCCAATTATCATTTCGGTCTCTCTTCTTTATTTTTATTTTGTTTCCGTCTTCCTTCCTTTTCTTTGACTAATTTTCCTTTGCTTGCAGATATCTGTTTTTGGCATACCACTCGATCTGCAAGAAGGATAAGGCGGTCTCCATTGCGGCGTGGGTGGAGTTTTGGTTCGGGAAAGGCAGGAAATATTCTAGCCCGACACTTCAGCCTCAGAAGAAGAGGACGAGGGCACCTAAGGAGCCGTCCATCCCAAGTGGGACTATAAGCAGAACGCAACTGCAAGAGCCTGTTAGTGGCAATATGGATTTTCTAGGCGTGGACGTTGCTTACCGTGATGAGCTTTATCTAGCAGCATTCATTTCTGTTTGGATTTGTGGATTTGCGCTTCCCCATGGCCGTGTAGGCATGGTTCGACCATCTGTCTTTCGAGTTGCCAGTCGCATGGCGCGTGGCACACAGTTTTCCTTGGCTATCCCCGTGTTGGCGAGCATATACCGAGGCTTGAGGATGATATGCACGTCCACTGACTTGAAGCAGTGCAATGCGGTTTTTCCTCTTCACTTTGTTTATCCGTGGCTTGCGGGACACTTTCCGACCCATGACTGGCTGGAGGTTGCGGGGAACCCGCCCATGGTGGGGTTTTCGGGTGTAGATGCCTTTAGACGTATCAGTTATACTGCCGCTCAGAGATTGTTTACCAACATCTCATCTTCTTCTTTACTGTGCTTTCGGTTCACCACTGCGACGGCTCCTTTCACCTTTCATGATAATGAGTTCCTTATCAATTCCTCTAGAAGGGATCTTCTCATTTGTGTGCGTTCGGCTTACTTGACATTTAGATGCGGTTCTTCTTGCATTGTTGAGGCATACAGTCCACATCGTTTTAGCCGGAGATTCGGGTTTTGTCAGCACATCCCGGGGCCATTGAAGGAAGAGATCCTTTCTGGAGATCCGAGTGAGTTATACCGGTTATGGTTGGTGAGCACCCAATTTCTCACGAAGGCATCGCTTACATATCCTGGTGTATCGGGTTCCATTCTTTCGACAAGCCGTGATTATGCCAAGTGGTGATCCCGCTGTCATGATCCGCCTAGCAACAATTCGAACTCCGCCATCCGTGTTAGCAATGATGAAGCACTATCGCCCAACTTTGCCCTAAACATAGTGCGTTCGCCAGCACAACCTCTGTTGAAAAACAAAGAAGTAATTTCCGCTTTATCTTTTTCTGAAGAAGGGAGGGATGAGGTTTTTAACTTAGACCATCTTAGTATCCCTTCATGCATTTTTGAGGAAGAAGCACCTTTAACAGGACTTTTAAATGAAAGTTTTGATGTCTTTGTTCTATTCCTTGATTTTGTCTTTCTTTGGTTTCTTCGCTTGTACTTATGCTTTCCCTGTTTCCTTTCAGGTTGTGGGCTTGGGCAGCACATCAGCGCCCGATGATGGTGATGATGATGCAGGAAGCAGTTTAGTGTTCCTATACCCTTGACACGTGCCCCGCGCGTCCCTCGAGCAGATGTAGTGCCATCACCCGCCCTTCCTTTAGCAATGGCCGATCCTATTGCCCACTCAGCATCTCCGGCAGTGCGTCCCTTGGAGAAGGCTACTCCTGCAACAACTATTATTACCCCTGATGAAATGAAGAGGCGAGCAAACTGGAAGGTAATGGACTATTTTTGGGAGATAGTGAGAGACATAATTAAGGAGGCGCCTTTGGAGAAGCTTGCGAGGGGTCGAGCTGCAGCGGATGAGTTTCTTGGCTCCATGAGGAATTGCAAGCAGGACACATCTCGGCTGGAGTTATCATTGCACCGTTTCTTCGATGGGGCCGCGATGCTTCAGGATTTGCGTACGAGGGTGGAGTCGCAAGAGTCGTTGCAACTAGCCGAAGCGGAGCTGGCCAAGAGAGATAGTGAGTTGCAAGCCAAGACGGAAGAAGTTAAAGTGTTGGGTGCCAAATTAGAAGAGTTGAAGAAACAAATGGCCGAAATGGAGTCATCTCTTCAGCGAGCTACAGGAGAGGAGCAAGTTCTTAGCGAGGCTCGCGCATCTCAAGAGGCGGTTGTTTTGAAGATCAAGAATTCCCCAGGCCCATCCGCCGAAGATTCCGCCAACTTGAAGATGATGGAAACGGCTTTCGAGAGGTCCCGAAAGGAGTTGCTACATCTACAACCTTACTAGCTTCTTCATTCTTTTGTTCTTTATTCTTTGTTTTTCGCATTCTTCATTGCTTAGTTCACATGGAATTTGTATCTTGATCCCCTAGTGAAATAAAGCTCTCATTTCTTCATTATTTACATCATGAATGCACTTGCAAGCCCCGATGCAAAACTTTACACCATCCTTCAAATTTGAATACTAAAACACTTTAATTAAAATTAAGTGCTTTAGTGCATGTAGCCATAACTTCTCCAAACCAAGTGATGGATTAATTTAACAAATCCATTCAACATTTTTTTTTTTTTGTGTAATGGATTAAATTTAATCAACCCATTTTTTTTGCTTGCAAGTGATGGATCAAATTTAATCAACCCATTTACTTACATTTTTTCCTTGTAATGGATTAACTTAACCCAACTACATTTTTTTTCCCATCAAGTAATGAACCAACATAATTAATCCAATTACTTGATTGATTTTTTTTTTGTTTATGACTGAACTTAGAAAAATGATTTCCAAGTTGCCTACGTACCCTGTGAAGGGATCAAGCCATTACGTAGTTCAAAACAAATTGAATTTGTTTATTTTGAGCCGTACACAGTTTATACTCTTGCGGGCCAGGAGTATTACATTTTTTTTTGCATTTTTTTTTGTGACGTGCAGTTTAGGCTCGTGTGTCAAGGAGCATTTTCCTTGTCCATATTAGAATCTTAAACACAAATACTCACACCACTTTTATTACTAAACTCCACTACCGAGTATATAATATAGTACAAGGCTCCCGTTATGTGCACTCACATTTTTTACACAAACACACAAAAAATAGTTAGATTAGGGCACACACAAAAAAACTTACCTATTCTACCCTTTCAACCCTTATAATAGAATTTGGAGTCCGGGTCTTCATTATTTTAGTCCGGGTCTTTGTTTTTAACACACACATCGGGGGAGGGATTTAGGCACAAATCTGTGAACAAAATTTGGAAACGTCCATTGTTGGACATTGAGGCAAGGGGCCGAACGGCCACTACTGGCCGTTCGGTTGGAATAGTGGCCGGCCAGTACTGGCCGGCCGTGCGTTGTTTTGTTTTTTTTTTTTTTCTTTTTTCTTCTGTATTCTTTTAAATCATATGTTAATATATTTTGTTATGTTATTCCCTCAGGTGTCCGTGTACGACAGACGGCCTCATACAGACGACAGCGTCGGGCTGCATATGACGAGGCTACCGGACAGATTCTGGCTATACCAGAGCCCCCTCCACCACCACCATCTCCATCAGCAACAACTAAAAACAAAAAAAAAAAGTTAAGAACGGCCATTACTGGCCGTTCCTCTTTGGAGCGGATCGGCCAGCATTGGCCGGTCATCTCTTCATACCCACGGCCAATGCTGGCCGTCCACAATAAAAGGAGCCCGGCCAAGAATGGCCGTTTGGAAAGGGGTCGGATGGCATTGGCCGTTCGTTCCTTCCTCCAAAACAAAAAAACTACGCGCACACAACTAATCTGCGATATTTATTTGAATGTAAAAAACATACGGGTTCTATGAGTTGGTAGTGTTCTTCCACCATATGTTCTTCCACTATATCTTCATCACGGTATTGCTACTCGTCTTGCTCGTTTATATCCATGGAGTCTATGAATATAAAAATGCTTAAGAAAAGTAGGGTTTTGGGTTTTGTTGTTTCAACGAGGAAGAAAAGGAAGAGAGGGAGGGAAGAATAAAGAATTTGTAAATTTGTGTGCCCAAATCCTTAAAGTGAGTGCCCCAATCCCCTTTTTTATTGTGTGACCATAATCCTTAGAGTGCCCCAATCCCTATTTTTTAATTAATGGTATATATGATATTTTACATAATAATGTGTGCCCTAACCAAAATTGTGTTCATATAACCGCAGTCATAGTACAAAAGTCGTAGGTCACGAACCAAAACGACTCAGAAGCTCCAGGGACCCCAGCGCCAAACAAATACACACCATTGGATCGGACGTTCGGCGTGTTGGGAGCTGCCAAGGCCCAAGATTCATAGTGAGCTGTATGAGGTATGACTCCACAATAACCTCTTTTCTATTAACCACATCAATAACTGCCACGTGTCTGGTTTCCGTCCATCCTCCTCAGACGTCCCCACAAACCGCCACACCCAAACCTATAATTCCCCTAATTTAATTCCTACTGTATCAATCAATTATTTCATCTAATTACTCATTAATATAGTCTACTACTAGTAGTAGTAATGTTTTTAATAATCAACTAGTAGTGGTGTTTTTAATAATCAATTAATCATTAGTAAAACTTAGGTGCAACGAATCAGCAGCATTATTACTCCAAATTTCTCTTTATTTATGTTTTTGTTTTGGACACGCTATTTTAAATATGATTAATTTAAAAAAGAAAATAATAGATACATTAGTGTTTAAATTAAGATTAAATTAAAATGTATGCAATTTAATAATTATGAATTTAAAAATTTAATTAGTTTTTTTATTACCTTAATTTAATGTGATGATTGTGAATTTTAATTTTTTGATTGAGTTAAAATTTTATTTTATTGATTTATTTTATGGTAATGAATGTATGATGTACTCTTAACTATTACTCTCTCCGTCCCTCTCCGTCCCATTAAAAGTGGCCACTTTCTTTTGGGCACGAGAATTTAGGTTGTGGTGTTTAGTAGTTAAAGTAGTGTAAGTAAATTTGACTAATCCATCCATCTAATTTATAATGGTTACATTTGACTTTTAACCATATTTATTATTTAACTTTGACTTAATGTTATCGTAATGATGTAGAAAGAAAAAAATAATCAAGTGTGGTCTTGTTGGAATCGTCTAATCATATAGTTTTAGAATATATATTTTATATAATTTTTATTTATACTCATTTTGAGATATTAATGGTTAAACATATATAGGGAGTTTGTGCAGAAAGTACAATTGTCATTATTGTGGGGTTTTTAATTATGCTTATATTAATCTAATTTGCTAAAAAGGGAAAGCGACCACTTTTAATGGGACACCCCAAAAAGGAATAGTGGCCACTTTTAATGGGACGGAGGGAGTACTAGTAAAAATACCAAACGCAGTTGGCCTGAGTGGTATGGGGCTCTGGCAACTTAAACAATGTGGCCTGGATACCAGGTACATGCCAAAAAAAACTATTACTAGTAAAAATGAGATAAAAAAAGGAGACATTTGTAATTGGACCAGTTCTTAACCAAAAAAAAAAAAAAAAAAAATTGGACCAGCGAGTATTCATTTTAACAACAGGGAAACGCCAGCTCATCGACGATTCCGTCACGTGCAAGTTTATTGGCTGCTGAAAAATGCCTAACCGTGTCCGCCACCGCATTGGATTCCAACCCTAACCGCCGTTTGAATCCTGAACAGGCACGCGTAACGCACCGTCATAACGGCGTTTACGTTACGAAATATGCCAAATTGCCAATTTCTTTGTGTACCTCACAATTTGCCATCTCATTACGGAAACTGGGAGAGGTGCGCGGAGACTGGAAGGCAGCAGCAGAGCAATTCCCAAAATTCCATGGAAGAGATGCACCTTTGTCGCCATTGTTAGGGGGGATTTGGTTTTGGTTTTTGTCGGTGTTTTTTATTTCTGTTGTGTTTCTGGAAGATATGGCGGCGGCTGCGTCCCCTACGACGCTATCCCCGACTAATGCTGCGAAGCAGAAGGAGATCAAAGGCCTTTTGCTAGGTCGGTACGAAATTGGGAAGCTCCTAGGGCATGGGACGTTTGCGAAGGTATACCACGCCAGGAATGTGAGGACGGGGGAGAGTGTGGCCATTAAGGTGATTGATAAAGAGAAGATCTTGAAAATTGGGTTGATAGCGCACATCAAGCGCGAGATCGCTGTTCTGCGGAGGGTTCGCCATCCGAATATTGTGCAATTGTTCGAGGTTATGGCGACGAAATCAAAAATTTTCTTTGTTATGGAATATGTGAAAGGAGGGGAGCTATTCAACAAGGTTGCCAAGGGAAGACTCAAGGAGGAAGTTGCGAGAAAGTATTTCCAGCAGCTGATTTCGGCTGTGGCGTTCTGCCACGAACGCGGCGTCTATCATCGCGATTTGAAGCCGGAAAATATATTGCTTGATGACGATGGGAATCTTAAGGTATCGGATTTTGGGCTGAGTGCTATATCCGAACAGATCAGGCAAGATGGCCTTTTTCATACGTTCTGCGGGACGCCGGCCTATGTTGCGCCAGAGGTGTTGGGGCGTAAGGGGTATGATGCGGCAAAATTTGATATCTGGAGCTGTGGTGTGATTCTGTTTGTTTTGATGGCTGGGTACTTGCCATTCCATGATAAAAATGTCATGGCTATGTATAAGAAGATTTATAAAGGTGAATTTCGGTGCCCTAGGTGGTTTTCACCTGAATTAACACGGCTCATGACGGGTTTGCTAGACACTAATCCGCAAACCAGGTTCACAATTCCGGAGATCATGAGCAACAAATGGTTTAAGAAAGGATTCAAACATGTGAAATTTTATATCGAGGATGACATATTGTGTAGGGTTAATGAAGATGGGGATGATGGTATCGATTGTCTTTCTGATCACTCTTTTTCGGAATCAGAGTCTGAATTGGAGACCAGAAGGAAGATCACCAGTCTTCCTAGGCCTGCCAGCTTGAATGCATTTGATATCATATCATTTTCACAGGGTTTTGATTTGTCAGGGTTGTTTGAGGAAGGAACAGATGGAGGACGGGCCAGGTTTGTTTCCGGAGCACCTGTGTCGAACATTGTATCAAAGCTGGAGGAAATTGCTAAGATTGTGAGATTTACAGTGAGAAAAAAGGACTGCAAGGTGAGTCTGGAGGGATTAAAAGATGGCGCAAAGGGACCCTTAACCATCGCAGCTGAGATATTTGAATTGACTCCATCATTAAGAATGGTTGAAGTGAAGAAAAAAGGAGGGGATAGATTAGCGTTCGAGGAATTCCGTGACCGTGAATTGAAGCCCGGATTGCAAAGCCTTACAATGGGAAATGATGTTGATTCTTCTTACTTGCCTTCAGACACTGAATAGAAAAATAAAGAAGGGAAACGAGTATGCCCTTCTTTTTCACTTGCTTTTGTCATTTGGTGGCTTATTTCCATGCTTGTTATGGGCTTACTGTTTTCTTCCCTGCATGCCTCTTACTTCTAGTTAGACAACTTAAATGTGATATCATTGTTCCACGGGTAAATTCCCTTGGTATTGTTGGGTAGCTTTTACAAAATTCTGTGGGAAGGAATGTACAGGTGTACTAGTCTTGGCTCCCTATGAATTTTGCTCTTTTGGACTTTTGAGAGTAAATAAATAACATCACTCTTTTATTTACTAATATGAAGAGCCACTGATCCATTTTACCAAATGGTTGTCCTGTGTTTCAGTAGTCATGAATTTATCAAATTTTCTCTTTTTTTTTGTGTTGTTTTTTTCTGTTTTTGTGTGTGTGCGTGCGTGTTGGATTACCACTGCCTGGAGCCTGTATTTCCAATGAAGATATAAAAGTTGTCATTCGAGTTCTTGACAGATTTTTTCTTTTAAACATTTAATTTCCTTTGCATTTGGTTGTGTTCCACACTTTCATGGGGCATGTACAGGGTAATGTCACTTTTTAGTTTAATGGTTTGAGGAGCATTACGAGCAACTTAGATGATGGTATGAATCCGAAATTGGTGGGACTGCAAGACTAGTTTGTAATTATTATTAAGAAATCTCTGTTGTCTTTGTGTGATAAACTTAATACTTATCCTTAGTCTCTACCAACAACACAGAGAAATTTATTAGTGTGTTGGAACTGTGTTCCACCATTTTATAGGCTGTAGTTGAGATACATGAATCCTGATCAATTCGACAGTGTTTTCTGCGAATGTTTTAAGTTGAAAATTATCATTCTGTATTGATATTCAGAATGTTCCAACTGTGTGTATGTTACACGAAGAATCCGTTTTTTGCTTTTTCTACACAGCACTGAAATGGATTCATATTCACAGATTTGCATTTGCCAGTTGAGATGATGGTCCACAATGTCGATGCTCTGAATCAAATACATAAAAAAAGCTCACCTGAGTTGTTGCCTTACATAAACAGTTACCTTAGTTGTTATCTTCTCTTGGCCTTTACAACTTTGCATATTCTTCACTTTTAAGGTTTAACACCACATTCATATAGTATTAGACTTGTGTTTTCTGGATTCTCCTATGTTATACTGAGACACGGGAAGTTTTTCTTTTTCTTGGACGCTGGTGATGGGAGTCTAATTTAGTTCCAATTCAGATGACTGTGTGCGCCTTCCAAATTTTATATATGTATGATATGTACACTACCTTTAAATAGAGCCAGCTCTCTTCAATTTCTTGCTGCATAGACTAGTCTTCTTTCCTGAGTATATTCTCTTGCTGATAAACAAAATTTCCTCCATTTCATTATCAGAGGACCATAAAAGATGTGAGCCACTAACTTTTAAGATTTATATTCTGTACCGAACACGTCTTCTCTGCAGACCTGGAGCCCCTGACAAGACAGCTCTGAAGCTGCCACCTAACTTGTGGGCACATCTTGCATATGACCCTGAGTCCCTGAGACAATATTCTAGCATCAGTGGCATGTTGTGTCTAATTTGGATCTTTGATTTGTCGGGAACAAATTCGAGGAATATTATGGTAAAACTTCGTTTGAAACGATGTGGTAGAAAGCAACGTGCGACTCGAAGGAATTGCCCTTCATTTGCAATTCTTATCTCTTATGCTGATTTGAAAACTGAAAGAATTATGTCCCCTTGGATGTGAACTCAAGCGTTTTTTCATACATCATCTATGCGTTCCACATTTATTTTATTGGTGGAACGGTTCTATTCAAAATATTTGATGTGAAGTAGTATTTGTTTTTCCACTTGAATTATTTTTTTGGAGGCAGTTGGCAGTTTCTAGGGCAATTTAATACTGATTTGTTTTCTAGGGGGAACAATGTGGAATTGTGAATTCAATCATTTCTTGCTAACAATTTACATGATTTTTGAGAATTATGTGGCAGTTTTTAGTCTAATTATTTTAATGACACTTAAATAGCTTCTATTCATTATAATATTATATTATCACTGGGGATCATGTCAATGATGAAATTGGCAAGTTAAAGACGATTAATGTCAATTATAGATCCCAAATGATGGTTAGATTGAAATTGTATAAATGATCCATCATTGAGGGGTTAAGGTGTTGGGGGAAAAAAAGACGACAAATTTTCCATTACATATAGTTTAATTGATTAGATTTTTAAATATAGCTTATTGATGAATTTAGATTCTATTTTAGTTGTGTTTGCCCTATCCACAGGGCGGAAGATAGTGTTTGCCGCATGCCCTGCTTGGGAGAAGTTAGGGTGCAACTAAGGGATTTGACATGATGTACTTAGGTGTTTTCCAACCGTTGATTAATTTTTTAAATCAACGGTTGAGATGAACTGGAAGGGTAAAAAGGTAATTATGTCATATTACTCCAAAATATATTTTAATACATTTCAGCGATAAAATATGTACTTTTCAGATATTGTATTGATTAATATATTGTTTTCAGCGCGCCTTCCATGTATTTTCACCGATGGAGTATAATATATTTCAGCGACGCTCCGTAGTATATTTCAGCGATAAGCTATAGTATTTTTCAGCGATATTGGTGCATTTCAGTGACTTCGTACGTAAAAGTTGAAACCCTAATTCTTTGGTTTAATATATTTCAGCGACGCACTATAGTATATTTCAGCGATGCACTGTAGTATATTTCAGCGACAGACTGTGTTCATTTCAGCGACTTACATAGTGTTCTTCAGCGATGACCTTATATGTATTTTTCAGCGACGACATTAAAAATTTTTTTAGACAATTTTACCCTTTTACATTTTGGACTGTTGGATCTTAAACGAACGGTTGGGATTGGTGCCTTGATGTGCTGCGGGATTTGGTGATTGCACCGTAACCAATCCCCGCTTATAAATACTACTCCCTCCGTCCCATTCCAAATGTCCTACTTACTATTTTTGGATGTCCCATTACAAATGTTTTTCTTTCTATAAATAGAAATAATTTTCCACTCCAACAACTATGTGGACCCCACCATATACTCACAAACCAACTCTACTTAATTCCCGTGCCCAACAGTAATAAGACACTCGGAGTGGGAGAGGGAGTAGTATCTGTTAAAACAGTTTAATTTCTACGGTGTCTCTGTTTACATTGTTCCAGGCTCCCAGTCACAGAGCGTCTTGATATTTTGCAGTCCCATAACAGAGATGGGATGTCAAAAGATCTCCCAATCAAACAGACTGGCAAAATCCAAAATCTGCTGTTTTGTCTTCCTCCTGTTACATATAAATAGCCCCGAGTCTTTTAAAGTGGATGACCTTTGATCATTAAGTTTGTTGTATTGTTCCTCTGGAAACACCTGCCAAGATTTCTTTTTCGTGGCACTTGCTACTGAGTAGTAAATGCACGGTCATCACGTGGCCCCTCGTGCCAAGCTCGCTTCCTGCCAAAATCCTAAGTAGTATGTTGTAGGAAATCGGTGAATTCTGAACCTACTACTCCATCATCATCATCCTCGTAGACAGCGTTTCCAACTGAGTTCCCCTTGTTTGCAACTTTGTGTCATAATTGAAGACTTTATCATCATCATCATGTCAGAACTTCTCAGGGTAATAGATTGAAGACTTTGTCCCACTTTATTCTGTATTAGCAATGAATATACATGTGTGTCTCTCTGTATATATATATATATATAGCATTGTCTAAATCACCGCAGGGACATTCATGGAGAGCAGCAGCGATCAAGTTTCTCACAGCAAGTGCTTCCGGGATTGGATGAATCTCCAGGAGCGAGACCTTTCCGAACTTCTCCAGTGTCTTCACCTCCACAACAATAATAATGGCGGCAATGGAGACGGCGACGACGACAATGGCCACAGTGCGGAGGAGGAGCTGCACGAACTCGTGTCCAAGAACATCAGGCACTTTGAGGAATATGTTGACCAGCGAGCCAACAATGCTGTACAGGATGTCTCACCATACTTTTGCCCCACCTGGTGCACATCGCTGGAGGGTTCGATGCTGTGGGCAGGAGGCTGCAGGCCTTCCATGTCAATAAGGCTCGTGTACACCCTGATGGGAAGGGACATTCTCTTGCGCCTGGATAATGATAATAATGATAATGACAATCAGACTCCTCAGGGCGATGACGGCCACGTGATGCCTCTAGGCAGGAGAAACAGCGGTGGTGTGCTTGGCGACTTGTCTGCGGACCAGATTGTGTCAATTAACAGCCTGCATCTCCGGACTATCCAGAAGGAAGATGAGATATCGGGGCAGCTGGCCAGTCTGCAGGAGGAGATTTCGGATCAGCCCATGGCCATCATTGCCAGGGAACTGCTCGCAATCGGTGAGGCCAGTGCTGAAGCGGGCGAAGCCTTGAAGGGACTCGACGTGTCCATGATGAGTATACTGCAACAGGCTGATCTTCTGAGGTTGAATACGCTCAGGGATCTGGTTGGCATGCTGACGCCAATTCAGGCTGCGGATTTTCTTGCCAGTGCTAAAAAGCTTCATCTCTGCTTCCATCAATGGGGTCGGGAAAGAGATGAGCAACATGGAAGAACCTGAAAGTGCAGCCAAATCAGCGATTATTGGCGGCCGTCTGTATGCAACTATGTTTAATAGTTAAAAGGCATTACTTTAATACTATATTCAGTTGATTGTGTAATACTAGCTGCTAAGCTTTAATAATATTCAGTTGATTGTGTAATACTATGTAGTATTGAATCAATCATGTGTGCGCTTAGGATATTGTACTAGTGTGTGTGTGTCCTTGTGAAAAAACTAATTATTCTGCTAGCTATACATAATACTGTATTATGGAGTACTGGTTTGTTGATTAAAGATATATAGTTGGATATATTAAAAATATTAGTATTTCCAATTATGGGATGGGAGCTTGACTTTAGAGGTGTGGGTTTCAATGTCCACTTGGCGTCTTGGCCTCCTACAAAGTAGTATCTCCTTGTTATTTTTTTTTTTTTTTTGCTTAACAGCCAATATCTCCTTGTTATTTGTATGTCAGAGATTCTACCACCCATATGCCATATGTTGATTTTAAGAATGCAGACATCTTCAACATTGTTCATTTTGTAAGCTTCACCTGTCTATCTACTCAGTTTCATAGCTGCTAGTTGCTAATTCGATCGGCCGGACGTGTTGAAGTGAAGCCCTTCAGATAGTTGAAAGACTCTACTGCCCTCATCACTTTTTTCAATTTTTAGCCTTATTAATTCTCTGAACATTTTCTGTTTCCTCTTTTTGTGACTTCCTAGGAATTTTTTTTGGGTCCAATTCGGACTGGGCACTACACATGGTTCAATAGATTGTTACAAGATATCTCCTCGCTAGCACATTATTGTAGAAACAAAGGGACTGATGGTTGTTTTGCCACTCATAAGGAGAAACGTCCGATGGACTCAAAATGCTCAAGCTGCCTCGGAAGATAAGATCTCAAGTTCAGCCCACCAAAGAGGAGAAAGCCGTGGAGTTGCTGCTTCCGGTGATACATTTATAGCTTCTCTCAGTATCTCAATCACTTCCTTCATCGTAGCCTTCCTACTCGAATTTTGTCCAATGCAGCTTCGGATTGCTCCGCACACACAAGAAAGTTCACTGTCCTTGAATGACTTCAACGCCGGATCAATCAACTTCGTGATCTTTGCCTCATCGTTCAAGAATTGGTTTGCCTGCCAACCAACACGTACGGTTGAAGTAATATAATGCTTTACCAAGAGTTCACCAGACAATAGCTAGTTTGTTCAAATCACTAAAGGATGAAACGAAAGATACCCATTCCAGAATATCGCCGCCTTCTGGTTTAGGAAGCTTTCCAGAGATTATTTCGAGCATCAACATCCCAAAATCGTGAATGTTTGTTTCTAGTGCAGGTAGTGACGGTTCTGAATGCTCGGACTTTTGTTCTGCACCGTTCTTCAAACTGGATATAAAGTCTGCCCAAAAATGTACATCGTAAATCTGCAAGGATGGAACATTCCTTGGTTAGAAACCAAACTAAAGGCAATAAATCTTCCAATGGTGAATAGAAAGGAGCATACTTTAGCAGCATAGTCATCAGTCAGAAATATTTCTTTGGAAGTCAATCCATGGTGTGGCACGGGTGGGTTGAGATCGTGCAGGTGTTGCAGGCAATAAGCAGTCCCCATGATTATCCTTATCCTCGCATCCCAGTCAAGATCTTCGAGTTCTCTAACTGAATGAAGCCAAAGAGAAAGATCAATGCCTTGTTGCAAATTTTGAGGGCTATGAAATTTGTCTTGAAAGAACAAAGTTTACCGTGCAGATAATCGAAGAGAGAGCCGTTTGGTGCGTACTCAAAAACCATCATCCGTGTGAAAGGTTCATCTTCCTCACAGTATCCAATGAGATTGACGAAATTTTTGTGATTAACTCGCGACAGGGTCTCAATCTACGGGAAGAGGAGCAAAAAATGAATTAGGTTTTGGATGCTACCATGTTGTAAATCATGTCATTGCAATTTGTGGATTTATAAAATGTGCAACATGGAAAATTTTAGGCTAACCTTTTGCCTGAATAGTAATTCAGCTTGTTTGGACCATTGATTTGGAGATTTTATAGCAGTGGATGCAACAGCAATCTCCACTCCGCTGGATAGAGTTCCTTTGTACAAAGTGCAGATGCCCTCAGTGGAAAAGATGATGTTGCTGAAATCCTCACATGCAGTTTCTAGCTCATCTCTGTTCAACTTTGGGACTCCTACAGATGAAACACATGCATCTCAATAATATGCATTAACACTGTAGTGGTTCAATCAGTTCACTTTCAGTGTCTTGATTCATGATGCAAAGCCTCATGTAAACCATACATTGGATTTAAGTGTGAGCAAATCATAGGGATACCTGAGCTGACCACATTTTGATCCATTTTGTACATTGACACTTAAATAAAGCATACCTGTGACAAAAGCTTTTTGCAGCTGCCCACTCAATCCAGTTTTCCAAGGACCAATGTTTTTGGCTGCTCTACTTCTGATTATGAAAAATAGAACTATGAAGAAAATGAGCAATAAAACAGCGATCAATATTCCAATAATAAGCGATTTCCCAGAACTCCCATCAGCAGATGACTTCTTATTAGCTGCTTGGCTGGCAGCACTAGGATCAGCTGTGTTGTGAGTCTCGTTTCCTTGATCTGGAGTAGGCGGGGTTGCAGTATCGGGAGAGGTGAGAGGTGGTTTAATATTTGGCACAGCAGGAAATGACCCGCTGCTTCTGCTTGGAAGAACAATGTCAGTTTCTGGACTGGGGGCAATAATATTGATGTTGGGAGGGAGGGAAACAAGGTTCGCAGTCTGTTCAACTAATACACGGCGGACATTGTTTGTGTGCTCTTGTGCATCTTCAACGACATCTGGCTCAGACGAATCTAGAAAAATGCAACAATTGACAGACAATATAATGAAATATGCCAAAGCCATATTACTGGGACATCACTTTGGAGAAGGGAAAAAATGAAGTTGTGTAGCCCACCTGTTAGATTGCTGCAGCAATTATCAATCTGGGTTTTGGAAGATTCATTTCCTTTCTTGAACCTTGAGATAAGGCTATAAACTTTCAGATATATAAACAACTATGGTAAGGATGACATATTTGCACAACCGAATACGAGAAATCACTTACTTTTGGAGCAGATTGAGGTAATTAATAATGCTCTCTTTAATTGATAATTGGTACAAAACTGATTTCTTTGACTGCTTCCAAACACGCTGCCATATGCTGGTCATAAGATGCACTCTTTATTATAAAGAGAATGCCAAAAATCGAAAATTTACTAACGCTCAATGCTAGTCGACATATGATATCAATTTAAGTATGAGAAAAATAGGTCCATATTAAAGGTACTGTACAAAGCTGCAACATATGATAGGATTGGAATTTTCAAGGGAGAGCACGCCAACAATAAAAAGTGATGGCACATGAGTGATATAAAGCAAAGAATCAGCGCAATTGGTACGCCATTTGAAAGAGCTATTCATTGTATAGGAACATATAAAACAGCTAATTTAAAATAAAGGCCACTACAATGTTTTACTTGTATATTGGACAGGACAAAAGTGCTAATGTCAAGCACATAGCCTTTCATGATAACATGGAAAACCAGTGGCATTCTATAAGTGGGATAAGTGATTCGATATAAAAAGAATTAACATAATTTGTAGGACAGCATATTCAGGGGTATCTTACGATTGTCCAAACTTTCTATTTATGCAGCAAATTCCTGCAGCAGCGGGAGTTGAAAAGACATCATCAAACTGAACATCTGATAGTAAACTTAGCTTTCCAATCTCCACCGGAATGGTTCCTTCAAATCTATTATTGCCAAGCAACCTATATCGAACCATATATATATTAGGAAGCTAATTAGCGCTGTCTTGAGCACTATAAATGTACTGCAACGTCAGAATCTAACACATACAAACGTTTTAGGGAATGCAATTCTCCTAGTTCCGGAGGAACTCTTCCACTGAAGTTATTATTCCTCAGATCCAAGACTTCTAATGTTGTGAGCTGTCCAAACTGTGGAGGTATTGTGCCAGAGAGGCGATTCCTTGATAAATCACTGTTGAAAAAACAATCAAAATACATCAGCCAAGAATATCAACAAAATCTAAAGCTAAAGACAATGCTACAAAACATGTAGCTATACAAAAATGAATGGCCACTGAGGTATATATATACACTTCTGAATTGAAAACAAAGCTGATTCTCACAGAAATCTTAGGTTAATGAGTTTTCCAAGCTCTGGAGATACTGCTCCTTCCAAATCACATCCACTGAGATTTCTGTACAAGATATAAAAGATTATGAGTTTCGGAACCTACAAGTTCTTCCATCAAATGGAATAATTCCATAATTTACACCCAGGCACGATGTTCAGCAATATCAAATGGTGCTGTAGTTTTTGTCTTGGTTCAGAGGAAAATAACGAGTACCGTCCTAGACTACAAAACAAGCTACTAACACAACTGCCCTCATATTAATAAGAGAAAATGAGAAGCATAGAGGATACAAAACTGTTACTTACAGCATAACCACTTTACCATCTGAGCATTCAATGCCTGACCACGTGCAGGGGTTGCATTCACCCGGATTCCAATTTTCTAAAGCTCCATATGGGTCTAACTCCACCATTGATCGGAAATGTAACAGTGCCAATCCTGCATTTCCATCTTCATTATTTAAATTTAAATTACTTCCTAAAATGACAAAAACTTGCTTAAAAACTGTGAACTCAAGATTGAAAGTACCTTCAGAATTGAGCAAGCAGCTTCCATGAATTTTGAAAAAAAGAATAAAGAAGAGGAAACTAAATAAGTGCAATCCATAACCGGTCCATTTATCCCCCATTGCTAGCTGAACAATTATACAGGGTGGTGGAGGCAGTCTCTGCTAGCAGCCAGGGCTCTATACAAGATAATAATACAATCGCCAGCTTTTTATTTGATTTTTTTGTGCAGAATAACCCTCCGAGCAATGTAAAATTACTCGGAAAAGCTATGAATGACACAGCGCAATGCCAATTTCACCAATTCACAAAATGCATGAATCTCTATATTTACAAATGTACAACTAGACGAAATCTATGCAGGCAATAGAAGAATCTGTCTGTATAAGCCTCGTCGAATCTGTAAACTGCATTGAGATATCTCATCTTCAACCAGGTATTAATGCCGCTATAACTCCCATTACAAAAAGCTGCATAACCCTGCTGATGAATTTTTCCCAAGATTCCACCTTTTCCTAAAATCACCGGCATTAGCAACCAAATAAAAACAATATCGTACCAAAACAGGCTTATTCCACAATGGTCAATACAATTGAACAGCAAAAAATGAAAAATGGAACGGAAAGGGGGCAATCGTGAACCTACGTACAGATTGCAAAAAAAATAAGTTGGTGGTATTGAAAACCAGGAGGACGATGGGTGGCTGACGGCTCGATCAAGATGGCAACAGGAAGAAGATTACAATGAATAATAATGTATAAAATGTAAAGATGAAGCCGGAAAACGAAAATGTGAGGGATTTGGTAAAGGATTGGTGAATTGAATTGGGATGATCTCAGAGGCGAAGACTCCCCTCGACCATCTGCAGAGGGAAGGGGGAATTGGGAAAGGAGAAAGAAAAAATCTCTCTCCCTCTCTCCCTCTCTTTCTCTCTCTTGTTTTCATTCTCTAAAAAAAGGAAATTTGAACTCTCCATCATACACATACACACAAACTTTAGCCACCATTATTTCTTCTTTCTCCTGCTTTATTATTTTTTTTTTAAAAAAAAAACTGGAAATGCTTAAAGCTTATTTTTGCTATTTTTCTTGTGACTTCTAGGGTGAAAACGGAAAGGGTACGGGTGGATAGTAATCGTCCCGTGTCCTATCTCATATTTTTTTTTTGTCGAATACGGAATCGAATACGAATAGGCTGAATACAAATACGAATTCGAATATTTGGAAACGGATACGAGACGGATTCGGATTTTAACTCGGATAATCTTTTAATTTTTTAAATTAATGTTTTGTATTATTTTTTAACAGAAATCAGAATATATACTATTTAAGCTAAACAGATTTTTTAAATTTTCCAAGATCATTAGTTATTTCATTCAAGACATCTAAATAGCATCACTACAAGATGTTACGTACTACAGTTTAGATACAAAGAACCAAATGATGTAGTCAAGTTGATTAATATGATTTGATTTAATTATATATGGTTTTCAAGCTTTTGATTATATTTATACATATAATATTACTTATTTATTTTATAGTTAATATAATATATTATAATATTTATAAATATATATAAATTTTCGGATATTCGGATAGAAAATACGGATAATATCCGCATGATATTCGGATTTTTTGGATACGGGCGGATATTTACAATCCCATATCCTGTCCCGTATCCGCCGGATATAAAAATTCCAATTCGGATTCGAATATAATCGAATACGGCATTGGATCGGGGGGAATTATCCGTCCCACTTTCACCCCTAGTAACTTCATATTTTCCTTGTAATTTATCAAAAATCTAAGCAAACAGCACTGAAACTACTAACCATTAACCAAGTCCATCCCTACTATTAACGCTTAATAGTAGTACTATTAGATGTATTTTTTAATTTTTTTTTTCTGAATGGCACAATTAACAAAAACACTTATTCTTTATCTTCGTATTTATTAGTAGTACTATAAAATTTTTATAATTCATGATCACTTGTACATTTATGTTTATAACTATTTTTAAAATACTAGAAAAATTTTCCGGGACACTTTATAAATTGAACATGATTAAAAGCAAAAAGAAATGAAATATTCAAATGTTAAATATTTCAATCAATTATCCTATATAGGCTGTAATGCTAAAAAAATTATCTCAAGCGAGTGCTTTTTGTTAGGCTTACATTGTTGCACAAAATAAACATAGAAACAAATGAAAAAAGATAACACAATTTTATACTCCAATTTATAATTTAGAAACCGGAACCGCGGGAGATTCAAATGGGTGGTGGGATAGTAAACTGGGCCCAACTACCAAATTTCAAAGCAGCTTTCCATCCGTACATTGGGCCTATGGGCTTTGCTTCACATTGGGCCAATCAACTCCTTACCAATATCCACTTCCAGTTTAGCCTATTTTTAATTAAAGAGAAAAAAAAAATCATTTGAACATAAATGATAGTAGTACTTTACAGTTAAGTAATTTAGGATGAAGTTTTAGTATATTAATTCCTTTTTATTATAAATATGTGTGTATATGTGAATAGATTTTGAGGAGTTGGGATTACCGAATCACTTCTTATATTTTTAATAAATGCTAGTCTGATCTATTAGTGGTGTATTTTGTGGTTGCAATTAATCCATATCGTAACATGAAATTGTATAAGAGAGAGTGTTTAGGCAAAGGAGAAAGTAAAAGGGCCATTAAAGAAGCTAAATGGATTATATTCAACCAGAAAGCAGATGATTTCAAGTATATAGCTAGGTAGGTGTAGAGTTGTGCTCAATAATTATGAAATTTACAAACTATTCTTCCCCTCATCTATACCATATTGTAGTAGTAGTATTAGTTTATGGAGTATATATTAATACTTTTGCACCCTTTTGTTTGACTTATTAATATGTTGCAAACAAACTTATAGCACCCAAATTTTCTACTCTTTTGAATTCTTCAATACTGATTGACGTGCTTTAAATGCCAATCTACATTTGAAGCGGATATATATATATACTACTATATAAAAGAATTAATTAAGGGGAAAAAAATGGAGGGGTGTGAATTTTGTGAAAGTAGGATGGAAATATATGGGAATAAGGAGAAGGGGAAAGAGAAGCTACGACTGGTCAAAGGAAGCATATTAATTTCGTGATAGTGAAAATAACCAACCGACATTTGAAAAAATATATATATGGTCCCAACTCCCAATCCTCATTTTCTACGTTATAGATTCACGACGGCTTTAATTCATTCTCATTCAATCCAAATTACTACTTTATATAATATATATATATATATATATATATACTTATATAACTTTTGGTGTTGATGAGTTGCGATCATGGTTCCTTTTAGTAGCTCAATAAAATGAGGAATTTTGATCGGTGTCAGTGTGTCACGTACAAATTAAAAGGTTGTTTTTTTTTTTTTTTTTTGAATTGATGAATGATGGTCGACGACATACATAAAATTGAATAGATAATGTAAAGTCATTGACAGCAACCCGCCCCCGGTAGCTTAATAAAATTTTAAATGGATACATATATAGAATTGTTTATGAGTAAACTACACAAGAGACAGTATATGTCAATCTGCATGTCAGTCTGTGAAGCTGGTTGCAACTTCCAATATAATACTACTACTCAGTACTGTACTAATATAGTAATAAAGTTATGGGCACCAAATTGAAGTAATGAAAAAGGTATCATACGCACATGCATGATTTATTATTTAATATATATATAGTAGGAATTGAAGTTGAATTCAAAGTTCAAATAAAGCAAGTCATTGTTTATAAGAGTAATAGTAATATATTCTTATTTGAGATGGATGTTTGCCCGCCCTTTGCCTGATTAGAAACTTGTCCAACAATGAGCCTCAAATTATCACTTCGTTACTCCTCTTTAAATTGGACAAAAGGAGTAGAATTATCTTACACAGCATGCGCGCGTGTGTGAGTTTCGCAATACTCACGTTATTCAAGCTTTTATTACTACTAAAAGCAAATTAAAAGAATCTTGGTGCAATTTTTATAAAACATACCGATCCTATGACACATTTCATGTGTCAGAATTCTTTAATTAGTAGCTAGTATTCAATTCAGAAAAAAGAAAGGAAATGTCTAATTGTCTATGCATGTCTGTCCTCCAAATTCCAATCCAACAGAGTCACACCAACTGCGTTGAATATGATAATTAATTGGAAAAAAGGATAAATAGGTCCTTTTTCTTTCCAAAAAATTCAAATCAGTCCTTTTTCTATTTTATTACCAAAACAGTCCTCTACAAATGCTAATTATGTTCAAATCAGTCATTTTTTCACTAATTATATTCTAATTGCTGACGTGGCAAGGGTTTTAATTTAAACCTGACACGTGTGCATAATATTAGTCCTTTTTCTTTTATCTTTTGTCAATTCAGTCCTAAACTTTTATTTTGTTCTATTTAGTCCTCTACCCCAATCACTCATTTTTATATTAATTGGCCTCAAACCTTTCAAATTATTTCATTTTAGACCCAGAACCTTAAATTTTTTTATTATTACTAATCCATTTATCAAATAAATGCACAACATACTTTCATAAATAAAATTAAACACCAAACCTCATATATTGGGTTCGACTGCTTTGTTATCGGGTCTTTCAAGTACCGGAATTTTACGGACTCTCTCTAATAACCACTCGACCGCAACCGATTGTTCATTGGTTTTGGTTTCCTTCAGTAACAATCAACAGAATCTTACTTTGCGTCCTACCTTAGGATGTAGCAATATTTGAGTAAATGATTTAACTTGAATTTTTGGAAGGTTATGGATACAGGAAACCTTGGTTTTATTGAAAAATAGCCTGAATTTTATTGTCCACAAAGTATGATTGTGCTGATTGTTGCTGAAGGAAACCAGAACCAATGAACCATCGTTACGGTCGGGTGGTTAGAGAGAGTCCGTAAAATTCGGAACTTCGAAGACCCGGTAACAAGGCGGTCAAACCTAATGTATGAGGTTTGATATTTAATTTTATTTACGGAAGTATGTTGGGCATTTATTTGATAAATGTATTAGTAATAATTAAAAATTTAAGGTTCTGGGCCTAAAATAAAATAATTTGAAAGGTTTGAGGCCAATTAATATAAAAATGAGTGATTGGGGTAGAGGACTAAATAGAACAAAATAAAAGTTTAGGACTGAATTGACAAAAGATAAAAGAAAAAGGACTAATATTATGCACACGTGTCAGGTTTAAATTAAAACCCTTGCCACGTCAGCAATTAGAATATAATTAGTGAAAAAAGGACTGATTTGAACATAATTAGCATTTGTAGAGGACTGTTTTGGTAATAAAATAGAAAAAGGACTGATTTGAATTTTTTGAAAAGAAAAAGGACCTATTTATCCTTTTTTCCATAATTAATTCCTACCCCTACTTACAATATTGGTTGAGCTATTCTCAAATTTAATTTCAATCAAAAAAACAATTAATACCCAACCATGGACCATTGTTTGGTTTATATATACACGACATTTGACGAGGCAACAAATTAAACGCCCAAATGATTGGAATATATATATATATATCCCCAAAACGATAATTACTAATTTAATAGTAATTAGTAGATGCATGCATGCCCAATCAAACGATACATAAAATTCCACTCACATCAAATTTCAGTCACTAATAATTAAATTTGGAATTAAAAAGGTCTGCGTTGTCGCCAAAGGGAAGGTTCATACAATAAAGACATGGGGACACAGCAGGTTGAATTCATCATATCATTCAAAGGATAAATAATTGAAATTAAAGTAAGATAAAAGAATAAAAGTCATGGTTTAGGTAGGATAACTGATATAAAAAAAGGTTCATTATACAAGAATAGCCAAACCCCTTTTTAATAATTATATACTTCATCTTGGAAACCACACATAATGCCCAAATCTCAACAATTATTTATTTAATTTTACGGATCTAACTGTTGAGGATTATTGTGGCGGCCTAACATAAGGTTTGAAATCTTTATATACACATAAGTGGCCCCTCCCAAATTTCAATAAATAAATGTTATATATGTACCATCTTAAGTATATCATTTATCTTAGCATGTGTATTTAGTTGTTTATAATTACACCCTTTTGTCCCTTTAATTTAATATATATATATATACAGTGTATATATAATCATAAAAAAGTTAAAGGTGGGCGAATAGTATAGTCATGGCAGAGGTCAAATAAAACAATTAAAGATAATCACTTATGCATTATCATTATCAGGGAAAGGATTTTTGATATTACTAGCTTGGGACAACTGTCAATAAGTTGAAGGATATATGCAAAGAGAATGGAAATTTTAATCTTTTTTAGATAAAATTAATAGTAAAAGATGGAGAAGTAAGCAATTTATTAATTGGTGTCTTCAAAGTATGTAAATTTAAAAGAAATAAAACAAACTAGCTAGTCATATCAGGTATTTATTTATTTATATTTATCATCTTATAAAAAAAATTTAAAGTTATGCGTGTTAATCTTGAGTAATTTTAAGATAAATAATATTTTCGAAGGTATGTATGAATGAGGTCAAAACGCAGTACAAAGAATATTTATAGAATTAATCTGCATGATCAGGCCAGCAACAACTATAGGGAAGTACACAATTATGAGACCATTTGAGAAACATACGAAAGTTGTGGGATAAATACTGAGGTATTGATTTTGGCTTTTTTCCCATTATATAGGAGTAACACCCTATTTTAACGCCGAGAATGGAGATGCTATAAAGTATATTGATAGATGGTCTAGAATGTATAAATACTGAGGTATTAGCTTCATTTTCAGTTTAGTTAGGTTTTTAATTTCATACGATTATATAAGTTAGATTTTTTATGAGTAGTATTCAAGTGGAATCCAAATTTTAATTTAGTTGCTTTTTCAATATACTTTTAAAAATAAATGATTTAATCATTACGTTTTTAAACAGTCAACGAGTCATATACTGAGTATTCTAAAAAAGAAAAGGTTCTAGCTAAATAGTAATAGACTCCAAAAAATGTAGTGAGTTAAGTATAAGATTTCGAGTTTGAACTCTGGATATATGCACTAAAGAAAATTTGTATTAACCCTAAATTGTCACTAAAAACGTCACTCGTTAAACCTAGATTTTGTGACTGTTTATTTTTAGAATACTATTTCAGTAACCACTTATCTTTTTTTGTTGTGCACATGGTAACTATTTTAAAACTTATGAGGTAGAGTTTTTCTATCCAATATAATGAGATTCACTAAGAAATAGTACAATAGTTAGCGACTTTTAAAGGCATAGGCTAACTAGCATTGCAAATTAAATACTCCAGTATTGCAAAAGTACTCAGTTCGAGACACCTTTGTGCATCACTAACCAATTGCAACATTTTTTGTAGTGAGATTTTGCCCAACTCAACTTGAAGTGAGGTTTTGAATAGTATGCTTGGTGCCAAAAAAAACAAAAGAAAGAAAGAACAAAAAAAGTGTAAAATTTTATTTTAAAAAAATAGCAAAAATAAAAATTGAGAAATGAAAAGGGAGGGGTCCATCTCATCTGTACCAGTAATGTCAAGAATTATGGCATTATTGCCCAATTTCACCAAAAAGATGAAGAATTGTAGGATAGCAAGTTGGTGGTTGAAATTTTCATTTCCAATTTCTTCTTTTCTTCCCCTTTTTATTTCAAGAAAGTACAAAAAGCCGTCTTGCATGAAAGTCCAAAGTAAAAACCTCAAATTTCTGAATATGGTGGGCATGGAATTTAATTCCATGGTTGAATGAAATGTAATAACTCTTTCTTACAATTCTATTGTCCCTTCTTCCTGAAGCTTTCCCACCTACCTGCTTCTCTATATCTTTGATTATTTCTTGAAAGAAACGGTCAAGTGATTGCTCAATCATCACCAAGAACATACAGGAATTCATAGGACCGCTTGAAGAAAGGGGAATATAATAGTACTCATCATCATCACCGTCATCTGGTTCAAGCTGTGCCGGAAACTGAAGATCGGATTGCGTTCTGATTAATTAAGGGCTTCAACATCTATATCTCAGGGTTTGTAATTTAATTTCGCTGTTTAAACTTTCTACCCATATTCGATGACTATATTTTTGAGCACATATATGTCTGAGAATATGCATACTGCTTATTGAGTACAGATGATCTGAGATTCTGAGTTAAGTCGAGTGGCATACTGTTTTTAGGATATGTAATTGCACTCAATTAAGCTTATTGTTTATTATCCCATGGTAAGATCTAAGTTTTAGGGTTTTTGTATAGAGATATTTATAACTCGGACCAAGATTAATAATTGCACTGAAGGGATCAAAAACCCTGATTTTGCTTCATGAGTTTAGAAAAATGAAAAGTAAGCATAAATAATCATGCAATTTTTAGTTTTCTTTCTGATCATATTAGCTCTTCATTCTCTGCAACTTTGCATCAAATCCTAAGTTGATTGAGTCATTCCTTGTTGTAATCAACCTTAAATTCTTACATAAGTTTTACATAATACATGTATGTGTGTGTGACTTACATAGGAAAAAAGCACATTTCAGGAGCACCAGCGATGGCTGAAGACATCAAGATGATGATTAATGGAGGAGGAAATTCCGAGACAGAAGACAGCATATTTTTCTCAAATTCCTCAGAAAACTCATCATCGATCAATCTGAACGCAGAAGCCTGCAGCAGCACTAACAAAGATGAGAAATCGGGAGAAAGTAAGACCGGAGAGGGGAATGCGACGATGAAGAAAAGCACTAGCACCGGCGGTATACGTCAATACAATCGATCCAAAATGCCGCGGCTCCGGTGGACACCAGACCTCCATCTCTCCTTTGTCCATGCTATTGACAAACTAGGTGGCCAAGAAAGTGAGCGGTCTTCAATTATTTGAATGGAAATCAATTATATCCAGTTTAGATATTTAGTAGTAGTAGTAGTTATATGTGAAAACAGGTTTCTCAATCAAACCCTAATTAATTTCTTATTTATCACTGGTTGAATTAAGGAGCCACACCTAAAGCAGTTCTGCAATTGATGAATGTGAGAGGCCTCAGCATTTCTCATGTCAAAAGCCACCTACAGGTCCGGAGAATAATTCAATTCCTCAACCAATACTGCTGCATTCAATTAATTTCATCACCTGTATCGATCAATCCAATGATATTTAATAGGGTGAATGAACTTTTTGTGAATTGGTGCAGATGTTTAGAAGTAAGAAGCTGGATGGGTCGGGCAAAGGCATGTATATTCTAATTTATCAAAATCGAATTCAGTTTATCGTGACTGATTTCTCATCATTTCGTGTTGTTTCAGTAATCGGACAGGCTAACAGGAGAAACAGCCTTGCAAACATCAAATTCAGCCCCTTCCATCATATGAGCCTGCAGAATGGTGGCATTGTCTTGGCAAGAGGCTCAAACCAGGGTGATTCCACGAAGCCGCCCCTGACACAGAATGCTTACGAACCTCATGATCTACGGATATCTTCAAGCAGGTAAAGTAAATCCCATGAGTGCTGTTGGGCTGTTGGACTGAGCAAGCCTAGAGAAATTAGCTAGATCAGACCATTGTTAAATTTGTTGAAGGCTGTTGTTGAATATTTGAAAAGCTGATTTCAAATACAATTGTCTCATATTTTCTCACAAACTAGCTGAAAAGATTTAGCTGTTTTGTTAAACAACGAAAAAAAAAACCCATTTAGTCCCATAAGATTTTACAATTTCCAAAACCATCTCACAAATATCGAATTAGACGAATCCGTCCCATAACTATCCAAATCATCGCCGAACCCGTCCATGACCCGTATTTTTTGCTAATCATCGCCGAACCCGTCCCATAACTACCCTAATGGAGGATGGGTTTGGCGATGATTAGGGTAGTTATGGGACGGGTTCGGCGATGATTATCGAAAAACCGAATTCATGGATGGGTTGGGTGATGATTAGGGTTTGATTTGTCTAATTCGATAATTGTGGGACTGTTTTGAAAATTTTTTTAAATTATGGGACGATACGAGTTTCAATACTTTTCCCTGTGAAATGAATTTTTAATTGGAGTGAATTAATACGTTTCTGTGGAGACAGGAATCATCAGTGTTATTTTCCTCATCATCAACAAAGATGGCAGTTGCGTGAACCGATGATCCAAAACCAACATTATTCAGGTTCTCAGAATTCAATCAGGCCACAATCATGTAACAATAATCGGAATAAATACTTGAAGCCGTTAATAAATCAGGAGCAATATCCAGTGAGGACGTTCCACCAGGTAACACAAATTCAACAATGCAATTCCTAATACGTGCCTGCTTATATATACTATGTAATATTGATCATCTAAAAGACTATCAATAATGGACAGAAAAACGGGGCGGAGAAGAAAACAGCGATGAATAGTAGCGAAGACGACATGAAGAGGTATTCAGGAGGGCCATTACAGCTGAATCTAGGCCTGAGCCTGAGCGGCAGCAATAACCACAAGGGCTGCAGCAATGGCACCGGCGGCTGTGGAGATTCGGACATTAACACAAAGCTTTCTCTTGCCTTATAGTAGTAATAGTGAAGTACTAATAAGTTAGCTTCGGTCTCGATTTTTTTTAATCGATCACCTAAGAATAATGAACTTTGATACTCCCTCCGTTGCCAATTAGACGATGGTATGGAGCTGGTGTGATGCATTCACTACCAACTCCGGACCCGATCACATCTAATTTGTAACGGAGGGAGTATATATATGACATGCATGCATTTACTTATATATGTCTGTACATATACATATATATATGTGTGTGTACATATATATGAGTTAGAGTAATTAGAGCAGATGGATAGATGGATCATACACCAAAGCAAGCACTTGGGAGCATAGTCGTGATGAGATTTTTTTTGTGACTAACAATACTTCAATTGCATACTCCAACTTCCATGCATGTTGTAGTAGTAATTTAGAGAGAGAGAGAGAGAGAGAGAGAGAGAGAGAGAGAGAGAGAGAGAGAGAGAGAGAGAGAGAGAGAGAGAGAGAGAGAGAGAGAGAGAGAGAGAGAGGGTAATAGTACGAAGTATTCAACTGTGGGAATTGATGATGAGATGAATTAAGCATGTGCAGAAGGTAGTTCGGTCTCTTTAGTAAGATTGATGAGGCGAAGTTAATTGAACTTTAATTTCAGAGCTGAAAATTCAAAAGATATAAAACTTGATGATAAATGATAATGAAGAGTGAATGATTTTAATTAATATGATGAGGTGGTAACGACGGATTGATGATCAGTTGTACACGTCTCTCATCTATTACACCACATGTGTTTACTTAACATCGTATTTATTGGAACAACCCCATTATTAATTACAATAAATATACTGGATGCAAAATGCCAAAATATTCGAATTGTTTTTTTTTTTTTTTTACAAAGGGGAATAAAAGGGAGGGATAGAGGGCCGGTGGGAATCGAATCTCCAATCTTCGGTTGGAAGTTTAAGGACTTAACCACTTGAGCTAAGTCCTCATCCCATTCGACTTGATTTATTGAATTGTATTATGAGTATAAAAATATGTACATATTCTTTGTAAGATTTTCCTACTTAAGAAATACTATAATACATAAGTCTTAATATTTGTATACGGAGCTCTGACAGCTTAAGCAAATGTATCGGATTCGAGCCTTTGTGTATGCAAAATTCTGCTCTGGTAGAGGCAATCCTTCAATGCCCACCATATCCTCGAAGGCTCTTAGGTTCAATTTGGCCTAGGGATACCCGGTATAAGTCAAAAAAATATGTCCGACTCAATTCAAATATAGTTTTTCAGCATGTTTCTTCAGTTATCTGTACCAAATCGATTATTATTATTATTATTATTATTATTATTATTATTATTATTATTATTATTATTATTATTATTATTATTATTATTATTATTATTATTATTATTATTATTATAGTATATTTGTGTTCATACATATTTGTTTTTTTCCGCTTAACCAAACATTCTGTATACATAAGGCTAGAATTTAAAACATTTATTTAAACCGAGAGCCATATACGGTATACCACTCAAACCAATATTTATTTATTTTGTACAATTAATAAGCAGCGTAATTGACGTTTTGGATTTATATAACACTGGACTATGCGTAGTATATATGCTAAATACACTACCCAAACGTCATTTGATAGTACTGTAGGCCCAATTGATATTACATATAAATACTATGTACTTCTATTATGTATCGTGGATATAATTAAGGTGCAGTTAGATTTACACAATTTTTTTTTGTAAATAACAGTGACCCACAATACACATTACATAGGTTAAAATATTATACTACTAAGTAAAAATATTTGATATTCTGTTGCATATACGCAGTAGAATAATATAGCTATATAATAGTACTAGTAATGTGTAACTCAACGAATTCAGTTATGAGTTAAATGTGGTTTCTCTTTTTTCACCAAAAAAAAATAACTACCAATTAAAGTTCTATTCTTTTTTTTTTTTTAAAAAAAGGAATTGTTCACCATTTTTTTTTTCCCTAAAGAAACGAATTTAATGAAGAGAAACAAAATTCGTTATGATTATATGTAATGTAATGGAAAACAATGTAGAGTAAGGACAGGGCCATTGGGCCAGGCCAAAATCTTGTTGTCATGGTCTGAAATTGGCTTTTTGCCTGTCGTCTTTTTCTGAACAATAATGCATGTTTTTCGTTGATATATAAAGAGAAATTTAAGCATATACTGTAACAGTCTATTTATTTAATTGGACCTTTTTGGTACGTTGAGATGTGATACAAATATAAACGATGTTACGTTTATTGCAGAAGAAAATGACACAAAATCGCAGTACTATATGCGTCCTTTTATCGAATCCAGATTTCATATATATATATATATATATATATATATATATATATATTCCCTCCGTTTTTTTGTTTGCTACGGACCCACGCAGCACGCAATCCAATGTACATTTTAAATCAGTAATAACTCAAGTTCGGTACAAGTAAAAATTCTAAAAGTTCGATATTTAAAAACTACAAGACGAGATGAATCTAACAAGATCTCAATTGACTATATTTTAACTTGAATAACTATGATAAAACTTCAAGTCAAAGTGATTGTGTGAATAGTGTCAAATTCTCCAATGTAGCTATCATTTAAAAACGGAGGAAGTATATATGAAGTATATATATATAAAAAGAAGCCAAAATAACAATAATACTAATACTAGAGCTTTTAAAGAATACAGTAGACACAACTTAAAGAGTAGATGAATGCAACAACAGCAGCTCCTTCATGCGTGTCTAAAATCCCTCATTAGGAGATGCCAATGCCAAACTTCACTCTAACAACATCGTATCACACAAACTTATACTACTACATCACCAACTGGGATTGGGAAGCAAACAATGCTTTCAAATGCTTTAAAACATGGAACAACAACCAAAAAGAAAGGGGAAAGAGGAAAAAAAAAAAAAATGTTTATAATTATATCTCATCACCATGAGTAAGTAATAGTATATTTCTTCAAAATATTGGGGGGAAAAGGATCTCTGTAAAAATTAGTGAGACAACAGAATGTTGTGTTGCAATCTGCCACAGGCCAGTTTCCTAGGACTTGCTTTGTCTATGGAACTGCATCTGCAAGACCAAACAGAGAAAATCAGAAGATAAGAACATGGCGAGGGGCAAGGCTGTTGCAAATAAGAACACAAATTCGATGCTCATTTACCTCAGAATATCGGATATGGTCGTGTAATGGGTTAGAAGTTTTGACAATAGTTTCCCATTTCGTGTCAGCGACCAACCCTTTCTGCATTGGTTTCTTCGACTGGGGATTGCTCCGTGGAGTCGAATGAGAAAAGGGGTTGATAGACGGGAGGGTGCGCCACAGCCATGATTCGGATGGTGATTTTGGCAGTGGTGGAGGTAAATGAGATTTCCTTCCTTCTTTCAGCCCGAGTTTTGCATCAGAGATGCATTCTAATGCAGTCGATTCTTGAGTAAAGCTTCTGTCCGATTTAAGATCCTCCATGTCCGCATCACCCCATGGTAGAGCTTTATAAGTTGTTCTGTCTTTTGGAGGACTGTGGTTCTTCGGTCCCTCAGAGATTTTCCTGTCTCTAATGGATCTTGCAGCTGCAGTGTAGTCCTGCACGCGTCTGTTGCCCGGCGAACCCCTCATTCTATCCACGGATGGCCTCGAAATGGGAGGAGGCTCCACCTTGTTTACAAAATCTACGTACAGCGTTTTCTCCACAGGATCATCACCGTTTACAGATGAACACCGTTTCTCATTCCCCTGAACTTGACTCCGCGATACATCTTGCAAGGCTTTCAGCATTTTCCTCGAAGAAGCAATCTTACAGGCAATTTGATTATCAGAATCCTTTGGCACCCCGAGGAATCCCACTCCCTCGCGGAATGGGGACTTTGGGGATTCGTTACGGAATGGAGATATGTTGCCACTCCTGTAACGCCTCAATGGAGACACGGACTGCTTAACAGAGTCTCGCCCGTTCAGGAACTGATTGGAATCGTAATCTGGCTTACCCTCGACTGTGAAAAGATCGCGAGATAGCAATCCAGAATGGAACCTCTTCTTATCAGGCACATGATAAGCACTCTGCAGGGATTCAACAGATACAATGAGAAACACAAACAATCGATGCAAAATTTTAAACATGCATATGGGAACAATTCAACAAGTGCAACAGAAATGCCAACAGATACAATGAGAAACACAAACAATCGATACGAAAATTTAAACATGCATATGGGAACAATTCAACAAATGCAACAGAAATGCTTTTACACACACTACCTTATCTAAGGGTCCGCTGAGTGCCTTCCTTGATAGTCTTCTGACCACACCAGGGGAAGGCGTGGAAGGCGTGGGAGGCGATGCAGGCCGGGTTTTTGATTTCAACACGGGCAGAGGATTCAACAGGCACAAAGAATTCTTAACACAGAATCGAGGAAGAATCCCCCAAACTTTCCCGGACTTTTTTACAGGAGCTTTGTACTCCTGTTCTTCGTCTTCACTTTCCGCGTAATCTACGAACTGACTGTTATGTTGCAATACATTCGAATGGTATTCCTTGGGCGTAGGCTTCGTCATTTCCCCTGAAACCACCTTCCTGACCGGCTTCGGTGGCTCATTCACCACCTGCGACTTCTTGGCGACATATTGTGGCGCTTCTATAACGGCAGCCTTGGCCGCCGGTAGGAACCTATTCATCATTAACTCCCTTGTTTGCTTGTCGATACAGAATGTTCCCGATGGCTTCACACCCGAGCTGTTATTCCCACTGAGGCCACTCACGGTACTGTAGTTGAAGGATCGCGCCTCTGTCACAGAGAGCGTGTCGAGCGCATCCGAATACGCATCATCACCACTCTCCGAGCCATCCGAATCATCCTTACATTTCAAGCTCTCATTCAGCTTCTCCAAGAGCATTGCGTGATCGCTGAAGGCATAAGACTCGGCCTGCGACCTGTAAATGTTCTGATCGTTACATCTTTCACCGGAATTGTACCGGGACGGACCCGACACCCTCCCTGAGAGAAGCCGCGGGTTTTCCCCTGAATTCCGCCGGATGGCATCGGACACTCTGGCAGGCGGGAGTCTTGGCGTATTTGCATCTGGAGTGGGCGCCTGGCTATCGAGCTCGCCTTTGGGCCTTCCGGGGATTTGCTCCCAGTGAAATGGCACGGCGGCAGGTTTTGTCACTTCCTCATTTTCCCATCGGGAGGTATTATTATTGACCGGTAGAGATTGTTGCCGGAGGGGGATCGACTTTTCAGTCGCTTTCCGGACCACCAGCTCTGTCGAGCGCTGAGGCGATGAGTATCGCCTTGCGGACAAGATTGGCGCATTGAAATCCAGTTGCCGTTTCTCCATTGAGTGATGTATGTTATGAAAGTACCTCTGCGCCAGTGTCTTGGAACATAAAACCACAACTCACGGATAAGACCTGAATGGCAAAATCAATACAATAAATACCAACAGATTTCTTACAAAAGCACAAAATCAGGCAGGCAGATGAATTTCGAAAATAAAAAAATCAAGGTGTCCTTCAGCCTGTCATGTTGGGATATTTTACAGTAGAGACGAAACCATCAGTACTCACTCACCAAGATAGTTGCTTTTCTCTTTAAGCAGAATGCCGTTTTCAGAAATAACGAAAACGAAGAAATCCAATTGAAGCAAACCCAACGAAAACCGCCGAAAAAGCAAAACCCTTATCAAAATGCCTAATGCGAATTCCAATAACCTATCAAATCCCCCAAATGAAAGCAGATCCAGGAAATATCTACCCTTGAGACAAGAAGGAAGGACACCAATTAAACCCCACAAAAACCACAATCTCAGAAAACCACTACAAGAAAACAACAAATTACCAACAACCCACAGAACAATCCAACTGCAAAAACCCAAAATGAGCCAAAATTAAGGCAGTATTTTCCCCGAGGTTACCTGATAGACAGAATGCCGTGAGCGCGCCCAGGGATTTGGAATTTCTCCCCGCGAATGGTGGCAGAGAAAGTGGGGAAGAACAAAAAAGAAAGCAAGAGAGAGGGGGGGTTGGGAAACAAAAAGAGGGGGGGAGTGGGTTTTGGTAGTTGCTGCTGTAATGGTGGCCTCTTGTTTTTTTTTCGTGGAATTAATGAGGAGTATTTAGTTTGGGAGGGAGAGTAGCAGCAGCGATGATTGCTGACTGATTCACTGAATGAATGCATGTGGAATTTGTAACGTGGTGGGGGCTATCCCTCCCTCATCCCCTTCCTCAGTTTCTCTCTATCTCTGTCGCTCTCTCACAGGCCACAGCCACACTGCTTGTGTATTTTCTTTTTTTTTTTTTCAATCGAAAAAAGTGATCTTGCCCTATTTGTCTTGATGTATGTTTCCACCATTATTATATTTCCATCATTGCCCTCTGTTTACCTATGCGGCTATGCCTTGTGAAGTCTTCTAGAAAAATGTCACGGACATACCGTTGGAGTACAGCGACAGTTATAAATCCAACTGCTTGCCATTTGATTCAGTAGTAAATTCTGGTTGCTTTAGCCCAGGCACCGTTGATTTCTCCGTTTCAACGGTTCGAATTTACTCCGGATCCGAACTCCGTGGAGTCCCAAGAATCAGTCCTTTTACATTACGCCCCTACTCCCACTTCCGTTTGCACATCACATAATAGGAAATTACTTTCTTCCCCACTTTTATTGTCTCATTTTGATTTTTATACGGTTAATTGATTAACTTTAACATAATACTATTACAATTATATAAACAAAAAAAATAGTTAATTTCGGTCTTGTTGGATTCGTCTAGTCGTGTAGTTTTAAAATATATACTCTCTCCGTCCCATTTAACTTGTCTTGTTTGACTTTTGCACACAATCCAATGTACTTTTTCAATCATTAATATCTCAAAATATTCACAATGAAAAATTATATAAAATATATAGTTTAAAACTACATAATTATACGATTCTAACAAGACCCGACTCGACTATTTTTGTCCAAATATATACTTACAATAAAATTGAGTCAAAACTGAACAATGAACAGTGTCAAAAAGTCAAACAGGACACATTATGTGGGACGGAGGGAGTATTTCTTTATAATTTTTACTTCTCTATATTTTACAAATGTATTAAACAAATTACTCCAAAAGATTTGGGATATTTCAAATGGGATAGAGGAGTATAAAATGTAACTGCAAGGATAATTTTATTTTGAAATTTTAATCTTAATAACAAACTTATTACTGCATTTTGCCTGTAGTTTTAGTAATTAATTATTTTTTCCCTAAGTCAATGGCACTGATGAAACAACAACAGTGATGTAAGTTCATGTAACCGCCTGCATTTAAGGAAAGGGATTTTACGGAGATACTGTAACGCCCCGAAAATTCAAACCTGATTTTCGCAAGCATTACCGTTGTACTAACTATCCTAAACTAGTGGCCAGCTAATTTAAAACAGCTAGTACAACACTGGGTAAACCTAAAGTGATCATCTGATTAATCCAGTTTAATGCAGAAGCTATAACAAATAAAACACATAAGCACATAGGAGGTCTCACCATCATATCAAATAAACATTTCCAGCAGCTCATCCAGACTGCAAGTCTCTCAACAGCATACAAATATCTCAAACAGGGCTACCAGCCCAAAACTGTAAATCACATAAGGCCACCGGCCGACAGTATGTAAATCCTAGGCTCACAGGCCTCAACCAGCAGTAGTCCAAATACCAACCACAGATAGTCACATTAGCATAATGAACGCGTCCTATATACTCCTATCTATGTGATCTCTCAATACCCCAAACCCAAATCATACTCCAGCGCCTCCAGCAGGATCTATAAAACAGACAAAAGCAAAGGGGGTCAGTACAACGTACTGAGCAAGGCTACGTATCGGGGAGTAAGGGAAAACAGAACCAAATCTCAAGGTAGTAAAAATAGGTAATAAATAAACATATTAATAATGACAGAATATAAATAAAGCAGTTAAACACCACACCGTCCCATACCGGTGCTTCAACCACGATCATACAATTGACATAAATAAATCATCACACCGTCCCATACCGGTGCTTCAACCACGATCATACAATTTATGCACGTGATGCATGGCCTAACATACACCTATCTACCCTATATGCAAATGCAAATGATTATGCCTAGCCGGCAACCTAAACCCGGGCGGTATGAACCCACGGGTGAGGATATCATCAACTCCAACCCGTTACAGGGTAACATACACCATCCCCGCAGGGACCACAGGCATCACAGCCCAATCACAGGCATAACAGCCAAATCACAGGCATCACAGCCAAATCACAGGCATCACAGCCTAATAATCACCCCGCAGGGCCATCGGGACTCAACAACACCGGTAAAGGCTGCCCGATCAGACATTTCCAATATGTCCATCCATCCATAATGCAATACCATGCATTATAATAACCAGCCCAAAAGGGCCAACATGAATAACAACAATAATCCACCCCGCAGGGTCATCGGGACTCAACAACACCGGTAAAGGCTGCCCGATCGGACATTTCCAATATGTCCATCCATCCATAATGCAATACCATGCATTATAATAACCAGCCCAAAAGGGGCAACATGAATAACAACAATAATCCACCCCGCAGGGTCATCGGGACTCAACAACACCGGTAAAGGCTGCCCGATCGGACATTTCCAATATGTCCATCCATCCATAATGCAATACCATGCATTATAATAACCAGCCCAAAAGGGGCAACATGAATAACAACAATAATCCACCCCGCAGGGTCATCGGGACTCAACAACACCGGTAAAGGCTGCCCGGTCGGACATTTCCAATATGTCCATCCATCCATAATGCAATACCATGCATTATAATAACCAGCCCAAAAGGGCCAACATGAATAACAACAATAATCCACCCCGCAGGGTCATCGGGACTCAACAACACCAGTAAAGGCTGCCCGATCGGACATTATAACAACCCATCGGGTTAATAATCGTCAATTCCACTGCAATAACATGCATATGAAAATATAGTGATATTCAAGCACCTACACACTAGGTTCGTATGCTTCCCAACATATAAGAAATTCAATACATAGCCCTCTAGGCTAAAGCATTAATATAGAATAAAAATTGCACAAAAATGGGCCAAACAGGGCCTTCCTGCGCTCACTGCGCGCCCGCGCGCGTAAAACGCGTGACATACGCAGCCCAGTACTGTAGCGATACTGTAGCAATTACTGTAGTAATTACTGTAGCAAGTTACTGCGGTAACTACTGTAGCGAGTTACTGCGGTAACTACTGTACAAGTTACTGTGGTGGTTACTGTTCAAATTACCGTGGTAATTACTGTTCAAATTACCGTGGTAATTACTGTGGCGAATTACTGCGGTAACTACGCAAGTTACCGCGGTAACCACTGTACAGTTACTGTAGCAGTACTGTAGCAGTACTGTAGCAGTTACTGTTCATCGTCTTCTCCGATTTTCCAATCGGTTTTCCGGCGATTTCGCCGGAATTCGACCCCCAAATACCCCCCAAACACGTAATTTAAGCAATATAATCCCTTGCCTTTGATTCTTGAGGTTTCCAAGCTTCGATTCAAGCCGATCTACAAAAAAAATCCAACCCAAATCATCCAAACCCGTCACCAACCAAACACCCACCAAAAACCACTTCAAACTTCATAAAAACATGAATTGGATGATGGAAACTACTTACCTCAAGTAATATATCAAGTTCCCCTACTTGATTTGAGCTCAAGGACACCAAAATCTCTCCACAAAACCACTTTTCTCCACCTTTGATCTCAAAAACGGGATGAGCCCTAATTTTGAGTGTTGAGAGGCCAAAATGATGTTATGGGGGCTGAATTGGGAGTTTTAAATGGGTATGGGTCAACCCGGGTCGGATCATGGGTCGGGTCGAAAGATGGGTTAACGGGTTGCACCCCTTGTCTTGAGCCATATTACACACACTTGAGTACTTGAGTTCTTATTCTCTTGTGGGTTTGAACTCACTTATTCTTTCACTTCATTAAAATCATACCTATAGAATATCCATATAGTAAATCCTTTGTTAATTAACCACAATTAATTAAATTAATTATGCGTTAATTAATCGGGATGTTACAATCTCTCCCCCTTAGAATCATTTCGTCCCCGAAATACATAATCGGTCACGTGAATAATCAATGGGAAAAATGTTACTTCATTATGAGAAGTAAAAATTAAAGTCTGGCTACTTCAGTTTCATATGCTCCTCAGTTTCTCCAAATAGCATATTCAGCTCCGTGTCTAGACCACAACACCCTAACCATCAACATGGTTTTATTCATCGGAACCTCATCATTTGTATCAATCACCCGATCTGGAACTCTTCGAACTTAAGACTAGCATCCAATTCAACTTTATCAAGCTGAATGATCTTATCTGGATCAGACATAAACTTCCTAAGTTGGGAAGTATGGTATGGAATACATCATGGGCTCGACCCACTTCTGCTGGCAAAGCCAACATATACGTCACCTTCCCAACCATCTCAACAATCTCATAGGATCCAATATATCTCGGAATCAGCTTGGCTTCTTACCAAATCGGCGTACCCCTTTCAGAGGCGATACCCGCAAAAATACGCTATCACCAACCTCAAACTCCACATCTCGACGAGCTAAATCAGCATAGCTCCACTGTCTGTCCTGAACTTCTTTCATTCGATCCCTGATGATCTTCACCAACTCGATTGTCTGCTCAATCATCTCAAGACCCACATTCACCTTATCTGTTGGATCATTCCAACATAATGGACTCCTACACTTTCTCCCATACAATGCCTCGGAGGGAGCCACTAGATTTTCAAAACATGAACTACCGCTTCCGTCTCCAAATCATGCGTCGGGTAGTTCTATTGATCACCTTCTCATTCTGCATCAACACACCACCCAAACCTTTAAGTGAGGTGTTGGTCAAAACTTCGTACTCACCTGACTCATGAGGTAGAGTCAATAAAAATGCCTTTGCCATTACATTCTTCAAATGTTCGAACGCCTGGTTACAATCATCATCACACTGGAATTTATCATCGTTACAGAACAATCTCATCCGAGGTCTAGCAATGCTAGAAAATCCCTCAATAAACCTACTGTAGTAACCAACAAGATCCAAGAAACTTCGGATCTTCCCCAAATTTTCGGGACTTGCCATTTAAATACAGCTTTTACCTTAGCAGGATCAACAGACATACCATTACCGGAAATAATGTGCCCCGGAAAAGACACACTCTCCAACAAAAATTCACATTTGGAGAGTTTAGCATACAGCTTATGCTCTCACAATGTATTCAAAACTGTTCTCAAGTGACCCGCGTGTGCCTCACGCGTCGGCGAATAAACCATAATATCATCTATGAACACAACCACGCACACGGCCAACAGGGGATGTAATGCCCTATACATGAGATCCATGAAGATCGCTAGTGCGTTAGTCAAACCAAAAGACATGACCGGGAATTCAAATGTCCTCAACAAGTCCTGAACGCTATCTTAGGCCTATCAGCCTCCGCCACCCTTATCTGGTGGTAGCCCAATCTCAAATCAATCTTACTAAAAAAATACTGGCCCCTCTCAACTAATCAAATAGATCCCCAATCCGAGGTAAATGATACTTGTTTTTCCCGTGATTCAATTCAATTCTCTGTAATCGATGCACATCATCATCGATTCATCATTCTTCTAAACAAACAAAACAGGAGCTCCTTAAGGCGAGCTACTCGGCTAAATATACATGGTAAGCTCATTCAATAGATCCTTCAACTCCTTCAGTTCACAGGAGTCATATGGTAAGGAGCCTTAGAAATATGAGCTGCATCAGGCATCAGCTCAATAGTAAAATCAATCTCCCGAGCAGATGGGAGACCATGAATTTCGTCGGGAAATACATCCCCGAACTCAGAGACAACAGGGACACTCGAAGCAGCAGAAACCTCTGCTCGAAGATCCCTCATGTGCCACAGGGAAAGAGAACAACTCCTGCGCATCAAATCACACAACGCATCAACAGAAACCACACCAATAACAGGTGGAATCAACGGATGTCGATAAGAAACACAGTTACCCAAAGAATCCAAAAAGGATATTCGTGGAACACCACAATCAATCACAGCACGATGGCAAACAGCCAATCCATGCCCAATAGTACGTCAAAACCAGCCGGGCTAAAGACCACCAGGTCAGCCCTGAATTCACGACTCTCAATGCTCAACACAGCATCTTGCATCAAATGATCACTTCGAATATTATCACCCGAAGGTAAAGAAACAAGCATCTGGTAGGGCGCCAACGGTCCTACTCCATGCTCTCGCACAAATCGCAAAGCCACTAAAGAACACGAGGCTTCCGAATTGCACAGTACTAAGGCAGAAGGATTCGCAGCAGTAGTAGCATTTACTCCATGCTTACGAATGAAATTTAGAGTCTCACATGAACATAAGACTCCAGAATCAAACACAATAACAGCAACACAAAATTCGACATAAATAATTCCCATATCAGGGAAACGGGTTTATCTCTCAACCAGAGAGTCAAGAAGAAACACATATGATACATGAATGACACACATGCCAAAACGTTATCCAATCAACGTAACTTTTCCATCACATAAAGACAACATACTAGGAAGTCCCCTAGTTCGGATTCGCCCTAGTGATATCGGCCCCCTTCACGTTACCGATCTTTCCATGCAGAACAGTCACCTTGCCTCGTCTTACTCGACAAGCATTCAACGCCAGTGTCAATTCAATGCCACTTCACATTATTATTCTTTCTAACCAAATCCGACTATACCCTCACTGGCATAGCCTCGAAATGGTTTCCACCATCCTTCGGATGCAGGCGGACTGCAAATATCTATATCACCCCAGTGGGTTATCGCAGTAGGGAGATTTTCTCAGTACCCTATTTCACTCTCGAGGGTACGTCAAACCCATCTGAACACCATTCAGCACATTGATCCAGCTTGGATCGCTATTCGAATAGCCCAGGCTTCCATGAGGCCTTTCCAAACTACTCATCCAACTTAGATTACAACATCAACAAACAGTGTTAGCAGAAATCACCAATCATATACAAAGAAGTATATATAAACGACAAAATTAAATAACCGATCAAAAGTCATTCATAGACCTCAATGACTGTGAAGTCACAAGGATCCTGACTGGAGTACCATTGTCTTTCCACAGTTCCCCAACTGTGGCTCAACCTGGTATGCGCAAATCTCAACAAAAATAAGAATAAGAATGCAAATCTACACTATATGTATCCCACACACATCTCACCGCCTATGTCTACACAAATTTTAATAAGATAAAAGAGCACACAGGCTCTGATACCACTCTGTAACGCCCCGAAAATTCAAACCTGATTTTCGCAAGCATTACCGTTGTACTAACTATCCTAAACTAGTGGCCAGCTAATTTAAAACAGCTAGTACAACACTGGGTAAACCTAAAGTGATCATCTGATTAATCCAGTTTAATGCAGAAGCTATAACAAATAAAACACATAAGCACATAGGAGGTCTCACCATCATATCAAATAAACATTTCCAGCAGCTCATCCAGACTGCAAGTCTCTCAACAGCATACAAATATCTCAAACAGGGCTACCAGCCCAAAACTGTAAATCACATAAGGCCACCGGCCGACAGTATGTAAATCCTAGGCTCACAGGCCTCAACCAGCAGTAGTCCAAATACCAACCACAGATAGTCACATTAGCATAATGAACGCGTCCTATATACTCCTATCTATGTGATCTCTCAATACCCCAAACCCAAATCATACTCCAGCGCCTCCAGCAGGATCTATAAAACAGACAAAAGCAAAGGGGGTCAGTACAACGTACTGAGCAAGGCTACGTGTCGGGGAGTAAGGGAAAACAGAACCAAATCTCAAGGTAGTAAAAATAGGTAATAAATAAACATATTAATAATGGCAGAATATAAATAAAGCAGTTAAACACCACACCGTCCCATACCGGTGCTTCAACCACGATCATACAATTGACATAAATAAATCATCACACCGTCCCATACCGGTGCTTCAACCACGATCATACAATTTATGCACGTGATGCATGGCCTAACATACACCTATCTACCCTATATGCAAATGCAAATGATTATGCCTAGCCGGCAACCTAAACCCGGGCGGTATGAACCCACGGGTGAGGATATCATCAACTCCAACCCGTTACAGGGTAACATACACCATCCCCGCAGGGACCACAGGCATCACAGCCCAATCACAGGCATAACAGCCAAATCACAGGCATCACAGCCAAATCACAGGCATCACAGCCTAATAATCACCCCGCAGGGCCATCGGGACTCAACAACACCGGTAAAGGCTGCCCGATCAGACATTTCCAATATGTCCATCCATCCATAATGCAATACCATGCATTATAATAACCAGCCCAAAAGGGCCAACATGAATAACAACAATAATCCACCCCGCAGGGTCATCGGGACTCAACAACACCGGTAAAGGCTGCCCGATCGGACATTTCCAATATGTCCATCCATCCATAATGCAATACCATGCATTATAATAACCAGCCCAAAAGGGGCAACATGAATAACAACAATAATCCACCCCGCAGGGTCATCGGGACTCAACAACACCGGTAAAGGCTGCCCGATCGGACATTTCCAATATGTCCATCCATCCATAATGCAATACCATGCATTATAATAACCAGCCCAAAAGGGGCAACATGAATAACAACAATAATCCACCCCGCAGGGTCATCGGGACTCAACAACACCGGTAAAGGCTGCCCGGTCGGACATTTCCAATATGTCCATCCATCCATAATGCAATACCATGCATTATAATAACCAGCCCAAAAGGGCCAACATGAATAACAACAATAATCCACCCCGCAGGGTCATCGGGACTCAACAACACCAGTAAAGGCTGCCCGATCGGACATTATAACAACCCATCGGGTTAATAATCGTCAATTCCACTGCAATAACATGCATATGAAAATATAGTGATATTCAAGCACCTACACACTAGGTTCGTATGCTTCCCAACATATAAGAAATTCAATACATAGCCCTCTAGGCTAAAGCATTAATATAGAATAAAAATTGCACAAAAATGGGCCAAACAGGGCCTTCCTGCGCTCACTGCGCGCCCGCGCGCGTAAAACGCGTGACATACGCAGCCCAGTACTGTAGCGATACTGTAGCAATTACTGTAGTAATTACTGTAGCAAGTTACTGCGGTAACTACTGTAGCGAGTTACTGCGGTAACTACTGTACAAGTTACTGTGGTGGTTACTGTTCAAATTACCGTGGTAATTACTGTTCAAATTACCGTGGTAATTACTGTGGCGAATTACTGCGGTAACTACGCAAGTTACCGCGGTAACCACTGTACAGTTACTGTAGCAGTACTGTAGCAGTACTGTAGCAGTTACTGTTCATCGTCTTCTCCGATTTTCCAATCGGTTTTCCGGCGATTTCGCCGGAATTCGACCCCCAAATACCCCCCAAACACGTAATTTAAGCAATATAATCCATTGCCTTTGATTCTTGAGGTTTCCAAGCTTCGATTCAAGCCGATCTACAAAAAAAATCCAACCCAAATCATCCAAACCCGTCACCAACCAAACACCCACCAAAAACCACTTCAAACTTCATAAAAACATGAATTGGATGATGGAAACTACTTACCTCAAGTAATATATCAAGTTCCCCTACTTGATTTGAGCTCAAGGACACCAAAATCTCTCCACAAAACCACTTTTCTCCACCTTTGATCTCAAAAACGGGATGAGCCCTAATTTTGAGTGTTGAGAGGCCAAAATGATGTTATGGGGGCTGAATTGGGAGTTTTAAATGGGTATGGGTCAACCCGGGTCGGATCATGGGTCGGGTCGAAAGATGGGTTAACGGGTTGCACCCCTTGTCTTGAGCCATATTACACACACTTGAGTACTTGAGTTCTTATTCTCTTGTGGGTTTGAACTCACTTATTCTTTCACTTCATTAAAATCATACCTATAGAATATCCATATAGTAAATCCTTTGTTAATTAACCACAATTAATTAAATTAATTATGCGTTAATTAATCGGGATGTTACAGATACTATAAAATCTTGGATTTTATTTAGGGCAAAAAAAATTATATACAGAAAACAATTATGCAATCACTTTTTCTTTAAATAAAATGATTTTAAATTCAAAGGACGTTATCGATGAGACAGTCGAAAATTGTGGTGATGCATAAAGGAAAAAAGTTAATGCTCCTGATTTGGCGCTGGCCTAAAAAGTCAATTACCTCCAATTTCTGCTGTTTAAAATTTTGAAAATACTGTTACTAATTTTCATTTGCCTTTTCTAAAGTTCGTCCTTCTCTGTAATTAAACCAAGAGGAGAGAGGACAAGAAATATTTTACTATTCCTAAAATATCCCACATTTTACCCTGTGGAGAATGAAACATATACTAGTAAATTACTAGTATTAATATAATCCTTGTAGATTTGGAAATTGGAATAGTTTGGAAGAGTACATAAAAGTTAGAATATATTGCATGTGAGAGTTAGAGTATACGTATAAATATAATTAATGAGAAATAGACGGGTATAAAAAATCTGAATATGACTTGATTGTCCGGTAACAGTGGCACCAATGACCAATCAATCACAAGTTGATTCTCTTACCTCAGATTCACGGATAATATTAATATTAGTAGTAGTATTTAGGAGTTAGGACAAATATTATGTCGTGTTCAGAAGTTGAGATTTTGATTAACCCAAAATCCACGGATTCATTCGGCGCATTTCTAGCAATTAAGCATTCTGCGTGGACAAATCAAGATTTAATTATTAATATTATTGTTCCTTCGGAGGCATTTGGCAAAACAATATATTTTTATTTTCATTTGTATGTTCTTTTGTTCGTATACATAAAGCGGACAGATGTGTAACATTATGCATTTATACTTGCTTAAAATCGCTTTATTTTGTTTTTGTTTTTTCTTCAGCCTTTTAATTTGGCTTCTTGTTCTAATAGATGTATTTGTTATTTGTTTGTAGGAGCTCTTGGGAGAAGGAGAAATATATAACCTTAAGTTATTATTATTATTATTTTAATAAAAAAAGTAAGTTCATAGATGTTTTTTACTTCTCATTTTTCTAAAATCCCCAAACAAATATATCCTAAATTTTGTCGCGTATTATATTAATAACTTTCTTTCCATTACTAAAAATATTAACTAAAATTTTGTGTATTAATATTTTTTTTGGCTTGTACCGGGTATCCTCAAGCTATATTGGATCTAAGACTAATCACTCGAGAATCTGGTGGGCATGAAGGGTTGCCTCTGCCAACTAATCCCTTGAGTATCTAGTGGGCATAGAAGGGTTGCCTCTCCCAAATCAGAATTCTGCATACACAAAGGTTCGAACCTTGGACCTTTGTTTAAGCTGCCAGAGCCCTATACCACTCAGGCCAACTGCATTTGGTTTGTGTATGAATATTATGAAAATATCTCAAGAACGTAACGTAGAAAAACTAATATATAATTATTGATTTATTTTCTTCTTCTTTCTTATTTTGTTGCAATAAAGCCGTCTTACCCCAAAATTGTAAATTGACTATTAAATACTCATTATGACCCAGGATAAATGATTATTGGTTCATTTTTTTGGCAAAATATTTTAGATGGGTGGATATATTAGTGAATTTGGATTTAATAACATTAGAGGGTTTGAAATTGCAAATTAGTTATCTTTTGATTGATGATATCATTTGATAATTACTAGTATAAGTTTGAAATTATTAATAATATACTCCCTCCGTTATCTAAAAATTACAACAGACCTACAATGCACATTTTAAACCATTAATAACTCAAGTTTGGTACAAGTAAAAATCCTATATTTAAAAACTATTCGAGGAGACGAATCTAACAAGATCATACTTGACTATATTTTAACTTGTATAAATATGATAAAACTTTATGTCAAATTGTGTGTGAACAGTACCAAATTTCCAAATGTTACATCAATATAAAAACGGAGGCAATATATAGGATCTGTTTGGAAATAAACTGTTAGCTGTTAACTGATTGCGTGAGTAATAAATTAGTCAAAATTAGTTGTTTGGCAATTTTTGAGACCATTTTTTTCCCTACAATAAGCTTAAACTGAAAATGCTGAGCAAATTAAAAAAAAAAAAAACTGATTGAACAATGTTTAATGTTATTTTGTGACTTAAAAAAGAAAAAAAAACTATTTTGTCTCACAATTTAGCTGTTTGTCAAGCACCCCAGTCCCCATATATATAGTGCATAGTTTATTACGAACTAGCTAGATTCTGACCAAAATAGAAATGGTTAATTTATTGGGTTATCAAAAAAAAAAGAAAAGTGAACTTAAAAAATAAAATAGAATAAAATTGAGATAGATGGAGTACTAAATTTAGAGCTAGTGGATTATGGTTTCTGATGGAATTAAATAGGGGGCTTGTGCAATTTTGCTGCATTTATGATACGTGTAATAACTTTTAATTTGTAAGTATAGGAGTTGGAGTTGGTCATCCCTCCTGCAATAATTTTTTTTTTTTATAAAAAACAGTGATGCACCCTCGCAAAATTGGTGAGTAATCATTACATTTTTATTTTTTGGTACGTGTAATTTACTGTAAAACGTCTACTATATAAGGGAATGGAGGGAGTAGTACACAGTATCAACAATCTCACTAGAAGATTAAAAAAGTCCACAACTTGGAAGCTTCTTTGGAATAATGGCGATTACATAAAATGGTGCTGTATTATAATTCCCCATAGAAAAGTCGGTTCAATTGGTAGTTTGAGCCTACAATGCGCCTTTGATTTTGTCCTCCAATAATAATATGGCGGCAAAATTATTTTCTATCATCTCATCATCTATTAAAAAATTGAAGAGGGGACGATGGTCATATTTAATTCGATCGATGCTCATCTGTTTCTGACAAGGTTTTTAACTATTGCGTGTATACTGAAGAAGGGAACACCATTACACAATTATGGTTAATAATAATGCTCTAGCCAACAAGGTTTGGGTTCAAAAAGGGATGAATGATAGTAGTATGTTTATTACTTTGCTTTATCCTGCTCTCAGTAATTTATTTTACTTTGTTGGAAAAAAAAAATCGAAGTGTTAATCTTAACTACTCAATAAGACTCATCCAAAAAAAAACTACTCAATAAGAAAAGAAAATTATTTATTTGTTTTATTTTATAGTACAATCTGGACAATAAGTCCAGGCAAACCAAATGTAGTTGACCGGAGCGGTATGAGGCTCTGGTAGCTTAAGCAAATATTTCGGGTTCGAGCCTTTGTATATGCAGAATTCTGCTTTGAGGGGGGCAACACTTCAATACCCACCCGATCCTCGAGTGATTAGTATTGGATCCAATAAGGCTTGGGGATATCCTCGTATTGACAATAAATCCACGCAAAGAAAGAGAAAAAACATGAAAGATAAAATAAGAACTAAAGGAGAGCGAAAACATTGGTCTTTGTGATTCCTTTTGATTTCCATAAAAAACACAGGGTAGGGTTTTATGAAAAACTAAAGCAGCAGCAGCAGCAAGAGTCAAAGTCAAGCACGGACATATGGGTATGGACGCATGTTCCTCAAAAGTCCCTTCCTTGATTTAAGGACGCGTTTCTCATTCACACATTAATATTTATTATTATTATTTTTTTTTTTTGGCTCCAAACTCTAAAAACATAGTAATGCTTTTGTCATCAAATTTCACAACATTTGAAATATATACTTGTAGTTAGGGGTGAAGACGGGACGGATACGGGCGGATAGTACTCGTCCCGTATCCTATCCCATATTTTTTTTATTATCGAATACGGAATCGAATACGAATAGGCTGGATACAAATACGAATTCGAATATTTCGTGAAACGGATAGGAGATGGATTCGGATTTTAACTCGGATAATGTTATAATTTTTAAAATTAATATTTTTTTAAATTTTTTAAGAGAAATCGGAATATACTAAGCTAAACTGATTTTTAAAATTTTTCAAGATCATTAGTTATTTCGTTCAAGACATCTAAATAGCATCACTACAAGATGTTACGTACTACAGTTTAGATGCAAAGAACTTAATGATGTAGTCGAGTTGATTAATATGATTTGATTTAATTAATTACATATAGCTTTCAAGCTTTTGATCATATTTATGCATATAGTATTACTTATTTATTTTATAGTTAATATAATATATTATAATATACATATATAAGTATATAAATTTTTGGATATTCGGATAGAAAATATGGATAATTTCAGCATTATATTCAGATTTTTTCGGATACGGGCGGATATTTACAATCCCATATCCGATCCCGTATCCGCCAAATATCCGCCGGATATAAAAATTCGAATTCAGATTCGAATATAATCAAATACGGCATCGGATCGGGCGGGAATTATCCGTCTCGCTTTCACCCTACTTGTAGTTAATCACTCTTTCCACTTTATATTATTCTTTCTAGGTAGTTATGCTAGTTTTTACTATATTACCATCCACTTTATATAAATGATATTTCTTGACATTTATTACGAAATAGTTTAGTTGAATGGTAAAAATATAAATTTATGAGCTAATTAACGCAAATATTGGTTATAAAAATTGAGCTGAAAGAGACAATTATTTAGGAATAGAGTAGGTAGTACCTTTATTTATAGTATTTGTTTCTAACTGAATAGGTAATACAGTGTACATTATTAATAATATACTACTCCTTATATAATTCTTTACAATTAAAATTATAAAAAGTCAATATTTTTAATTTACATAATTCAATTAATCCAATACTATTTGCTGAAATATAATTTTTTTATCGATAATTGCGATCAAATATTAATTTAAAATTGAATAATAAATTATATCAATCTCAATTGGGAATTAAAAGTATAATAATTGATAAATTAAATGCTCATAGTTGGTTTTTACCCATAACGAGCTACCCAAAGTAACTGAAATGTAATTATTTTTCTTACCAAAAGTCCTGATTACTTTTGAGTTGGTATGTGAGAATTCAAACTTTTGAAGGCACTTGAATATGGTCCAGTTGGGAACTTAAGTGACAAGACTGACTTATGCCTCTGTGAAGTAAATATAATTGGAATCATTTCTAAATAAAAAACGGCACGCACCAACCATGTCATAAAACTAACTTCCAACGGAAGCATATCATATGCATGTATTTTTTTTTTTATTTTGTTTTTTGGCGTAGCCAAAGGTCAAAAGAAAAAATATTCATGTAATATTGAGTGTAAATGAAAATAATAATAAATGTCCCAATTTTATCTCCATTTATTTGGTTTAAAAAAATAATAAATAAAATCAGACTTGAGTGGTATAGAGCACTGACAACTTAAAAAATTTTGAATTTGAGTCTGCATAATTCTATTTTGAGAGACGCCATCTTTCCATGTCCACAATCAAATATAGTTTGGGGATATGGGTATACGAAAAATAAATAAATAAATAAATAATAATGGGTCTGTGGAAAGGAACGGGGACTAATTTGTTTGGTGTTCACAAATGCTGAAAATATCTATGTGATGTGTTTATATATAATTCTGTCCTGTCATAATGTTGCCATCAGAAATTAAATTGGGAATTTGTCATTTTTGGTGTTGATGGCTATATTGGATGTAAATTAGCACATGGCCCATGTTAATACTTTACCTCATGGGCTCAGCCTTAATTATTTAGACTCGATTAGTTTTCTTTTTGACGACGATTATTGTTTTCTTACAAGATACTCCCTGGATTAAACAGAATTAAGTACCCATTTTGTCCCACGAATATAAGCGTTATTTTTTATATTTATTATATAATTATAAATGGCCCCATAGAGAAGTATAACAATAACATACTAAATATCAATTTCATTGCATAAGGAACAAGAATACAAGATCCAATTTCGATTCTTGGCCCGTCAGAACCTATATATTCCTATCTTATTTCTAATATAAATAATCAAACAGTAATTAATATACGAAACATATATCTTCAAAATATAATTATTCCATTTTAGAATACTATGACCCTATTTGGGAATTAGCTGTTAGCTGCTAATTGATTATGTAAATAATAATTAGTTAAAATTAGATGTTTGACAATTTTGAGACTAACTTTTTGCCTAAAATAAGCAAAAATCCTAAATACTGCTATTTGTAGCGGTTTCAAAAAGAACTGATTGAACACTGTTTTAAGTTATTTTGTCTTTTTAAATAAACTAATTTTATCTCATATTGTGAGACAAATTAGTTGATTGGATTTAACTGTTTTACCAAAGAGGGCCTATAGATATTAATTGGCAATTCCAATAGTCATTACCCCATAATTTTCGTTTATTTAATTTCATCAATAGCTACCTAGCTATCTACACACATTTTAAAAGATTGTGACACTTATCTACTGTAGTACTGTGTCCAGTTACATTTGAATAGAATTTGCTGGAAACATATAAAGTTGGGATAAAAAGTTAAGACTTGTTGCATGTAACATAGCATTGTATATGAATCAAATAATTTACTCGATTTATGATTCGATTCGATTTGTATTTGATTTGTTGATTCAAAAGTATTTGATAAATATTAAAATTCTTTTATTAAATGATATATATAGATATCTACATTAACTTTATCAAATATTTTTTAAGAAGCCGAAGCCGGAGAAAGGATGGTGGGAGCTCATGCCACACAAATTATAAAGAAATAAAGGGAGGATTAGGATTGGAGGCAGAAACTTTGACAAGTATAACCATATTTACTAAATACTATGGGTCTGTTCTGCACGCAGAGCTGTAGCTGCAAGCTGGAGCTGTGGTAGCTATAGCTGTCAGTTCTATTAGTCTGTTCTGCACGTAGCTTTTAGGAGCTTTTGGGAGCTTTTGGTAGCTTTAGCTTTTATTTCAAAACAAAAGCCCCGTTCTGCACACTAGCTTTTGGTAGCTTTTGGAAGCTTCTTTTTAGAAGCTACCTGTAGTAGCGTTAAAAAATAAGCTAGGAGCTTATTTTTGAGCAATCACAATTTTAACCCAATAACCAACCCACTACCCAATAGTCTACATAAATATTTGTCCGTTTATGTCATTTCATATATTTTTCACAGCTACAGCTAGTTGTACAAAACACTTAAATAGAACTGACAGCTACAGCTCTCACAGCTCCTTACAGCTCCAGCTCCCTACAGCTCCAGTTTGCAGCTACAGCTCACAGCTACAGTTTTGCGTGCAGAACAGACCCTAAGTGTTTTGTACAACTAGCTGTAGCTGTGAAAAAATGTATGAAATGACATGAAAGGACAAATATTTATGTAGAGTATTGGGTAGTGGGTTGGTTATTGGGTTAAAATTGTGATTGCTAAAAAATAAGCTCCTAGCTTATTTTTTAACGCTACTACAAGTAGCTTCTAAAAAGAAGCTTTCAAAAGCTCCCAAAAGCTCCCAAAAGCTAGTGTGCAGAACGGGGCTTTTGTTTTGAAATAAAAGCTAAAGCTACCAAAAGCTCCCAAAAGCTCTCAAAAGCTGCGTGCAGAACAGACCCATGTATTTTATCTTTAATATTAAGTTACTAATTTTAGTTAATGAACTAAATATCCAACCTTAATAACAAACAATAATTTTTAAAAAATATTAAATACCGTCAGAATTTTAACGAATCGAGTACTATTTTTCGATTCGTGAACAACAAAAAGGTCAGCTGCTGTTCATGTATACGCATTTTTTTTCTTTGGAGTTATTGGTTGCAATAACGCGTCTATGCTAAACACTACAAGAAAAACGCGTTTTACCGACCGACATGTTGCGGGTCGGATTTATCGACCGCAGGGCCGACCGCAACACGCGGTCGGTAATTTAGAGACGTTATAGTGGACCCAGTTTTCCGGACGATCGCTGCACCGATCAAATTTAATTCGGTCGGTGTTACCGACCGCATTACCGACCGCAATTGCGGTCGGTAATTTTTTTCAATTTTTTCCAATTATTTTAAATTTTTTTAATTATTTTTTAAAAAAATAAAATAATCTACGACCGCATTACCCACCAAAATTTCGGTCGCTAAATTTTTTCACATTTTTTATTTTTTATTTTTAATAAATATTTCTAAAAAAAATAAAATAATCTACCGACCGCATTACCGACCGGAATTTCGATCGCTAATTTTTTTTCACATTTTTTATTTTTTATTTTTAATAAATATTTCTTTAATTATCTTATTAATTATTTTATTTAATTTAGTGATTTTTGGTTTTTTTATGTAATTATTTTATTTTATATTTTAGAATTTAATTAATGAAATTTAATATTATTTAATTAATATTATTTTAATTTTTATTTTATATTTTAATTTAGTTTCTAATTTTCACATTTATATGTATATATGTACTTATATGGGTTATATATACAATGTTTCATAAAATGACATGAAATATGTGGTGCACAGATGGCACATGCGCGAGGGATTCCACTCCCTTACCCGGGTTCGAGGCCTCTCTTAAGCAAAATCTTTCAACATATTTGAGAAGGTTACTATATAGGACACATGACTGAATATGATTGATGGTGTAGAGACCTAGCCCAGCTGGTTAGGGTTGTGGTTGGGTGTACTAAGGTCATTGGTTCGAGCCCCCTCCTGAGCACGCCCTTTCTAAATAAAAGAGAATTACCATGCGGTCGGTAATTCGGTCGGGAAATTCACCGACCACCATGCGGTCGGCGGGCCCCCGACCCCAAATTTTTCTGGTCGGCGTTGGATTTCGGACTAAAAGTTTACCAACCGACATCTCCGGTCGGCGGTGCGGTCGGTAAGCCCTGGGACGATCCGCGTCCTTGGGTTACCGACTGCATGTACGGTCGGTAAACTCAATTTTTCTTGTAGTGAAAATAGTTGGTTTTTTTTTTTTTTTTTTTTTTTTTGCATATATAAAGTTCCAAACCCAAATATTAGTTAAGCGATTAGAGCCCCAATCTATTAAGTCAACTGATGTTAGGTTTAGTAAAAAAAAACTACATCCATTTAGTAAAAGAAAATCAAGAAATTAAGATAGAAAGAGAAGGATATTTTATAATATCATGCAATATAACAGAGTCATAGAATACATTACTAATGTAATAGTACTTGTTTATTACAATAATATTTTTGTTAAAAAAAAAAATAGAGAAAAGAGTGGCATGTAAATCTGAAACACGGTTGATGCTTAATTGGAGGCTGACGATGAATCCCTATCCTTTGAAAGCCCATAAATTCGGAGTTAGGTTTGGAGCCAGCGGACTTTTTGGAACAATCCACGGTATTAGTATATGCCCCGATCGAGGCCACAAACAATATCAAAGGATGTGTAGTTTTTAAATTTTTTTAGCTTTGCTCAAGTAGCAAACGACAAGGATCGAAACAAGCGAAACGACAAAGATAAAACAACCTTGACGTGGCGGTACAGGAGCGCTTGAAGCTCAATAGACTGCCACGTGTATCGTGTCGGAAAGATAGAAGCAATAGTAAAATATAGGGGACACACCATAATCAGTAGTCGGTCTCCATATGCCAACACATGAAATCACTCTGACGACCACCGCTACTTATCCTCAAATTAAAACTACTATATTTGCAGCAGGATCAAAAAAAAACTTTGAAACTTTTCAATACTACTACTACTAATTTAAAGACTTAACTAATCGAAACAAAAAAAAAAAGGGCAATTGAAGCTACAGAGTTTGGATCAGGTAAACTAATACTGGTAGATTATTTGATACGATTTCATTTTACTGATGAGACCATGCCACCTTGTCACCATCTACTTGTTCTCATATACAGTATTTTAGTTTTCTCTTATTTGTTTAATTTATAGTATTATGTGATTTATATTGAAATCATTGTGTCATGGAATAGTACAATCTAATTGAATGAAATTGATTCATTAATCCATAATGAATTAATCAATCATATATTCATATCCTCAAAATAACACCCCCACTAACTACTGTTTTTTCACCATATGTACTAAGCAACTAATGAAGCAAAGGGATATCATGTTCACGTCCGTTGGTGCTTTTGCTATAATTACGCCGCCGTATTCAATTTATGATGAATACAGAGTGAGTTCAATTTGTTGCTCATCATGTCTTATATATTAAACCATCAGATTCCATCCACTTGAACTAATTTTAGACTTCATTTTGTTTGTCGTACTAGATACTTTCAACTAGCCCATATCACCAGTTTTAATTTTACCTTACTTTTTCTTTAATATTTCGATCTACAAATTATACCTTGGCTACATTATATTGTTGAAATGAAATTATGAGTTTCTTTCCGTTTCTGCCTCGTAATTTTGTTTCCACTCCACTGCAGAAAGCACCAAACCCACCAAATTTTAAATTAATCTGCTGCACACTTACCACCTGTTTGCTCTTTTTCGCGTGCAATATTTATTTATTATTATTTTTTTATTTTTCATTTTTTAAAAAGCACGTAGCAAGACCTCGGCAAAGTTAAAAACTGCCAAAAAGCTACAGAATTACTATTACAATCAATATTTTTTTCCCCTATAGGTTGTCAAGCCAAAAAAAAAAAATATTTTTAGTATTGGGTTCCTAAAATTATTACTCCTATTTATTTCCTAACCTATCTCTCTACATACATTGTAAAGAAATTAAATAAAAGTTGCTACAAAATGAAGGCAAACCACTGTCCAAAGACGACCAAAAACTCACATACACTTTAATAATTTAATTTCTTACAGTTGGAAGCTAACCTCTCCGTAACATTAGCCAAAGACCTAAGATCACACCCCAAAACCGTATCCACAAATATCCTAGTCTCCTCCTCGTTGTTCCCCTCCGGCACGTCCACCACGTACGACTGCACCACCACCGTCCTCCCGCCCTCCTTATGCACCGTGATCGTAGACCGATAATTTTCCAGGCGCTGGTCCCCGTCGATCATCGTGTAAATCAACACGTGGCGGTCGTCGTCAAGGCGGTCCAGCCTCTCCCAGCACACGCTTCCGGGCATGCCGGAGATCAGCCTCACCTCCCTTATGCTTCCCACGCTGCCGCCGCTGCCGGCCACCATGGTGCACTTCCTGACGAACTTCTTGAACGCCTCCGGCCGATCGAATCGACGGAGAAACGACCAGACAAGTTCCAGCGGAGCATTCACGTTCTGAACTAAGATTGAAGTGCACTGATTTGTTTTGAGAATTTGACTGTGGTGAAGATCACTTAGGATTGTCATTTTCTTTTTAATTTGTTTGGAAAATAGTGTTGCGGTGGTTGCTTTTATATTGGTAAGGAATTTTGGATCATTGTCTGTAGATGATATTGGGATTAATTTTTTTTTTTTTAAAAAAAAACTACTAGTTGCATAAATTTTTTCGGGTAGCGGGGTTGGAAATTTAAGCGATTAGGTTCAAAAGTCATGAGGGCTAAACTTAGAAGTAATATAGGCGTCGTTTAGTGGAACGTATGGAATGTGAAGTAAAGAAATTGAATTGGTATGAAATTCAGGTGATTTGTTTGGTAACTAAATTGGGACAAAGGTATTTATGGTATCCAAGGATTTTTATTGTCACGTGAGGGCACGTGAAGTGTCTGCCAAATTGGTGATAAAAGTCGAAGCTAAAATGCCACTCAGCTGACTGATGAGGGAAAGGGGCCAACGACGCCCACAGCTTTGGTTCTAAAGTTGGAACCAGTTGATTGTTATTTTACGTCCAATTGGACATTTGGACATAGGGCTGATGTTGAATCTCGGGACATTATTATAGGTTTGGACAAAAGATGGAATCGTACCAGAGAAGGCCTGTATTAATGGTAATGTTGGATTGAACCGATCAATTTGTAATAACAAATTGATAGCAATAATTATCATTTATCAATTTTAATTGAAGCCCACAATGCAAGCAACGAAAAATGATTTCAATCCTCAGGATCCAAATTAGTATATAATACTACTCCTATGTAGTACTTCTATCAAGATTTTGAATTCTAGACAAGATATTTAGTGCTATATTATTTGTAACTTAGAAAAAAAGATTGATGAGATATTGCGTCAGTTGGGTTTTTCTTAAGGCTACTTTTTTTCATCCTAGCAAGTAGCAATATTCTAGGGAAATAGAGTCCTATTGCGTATGTAAAGTGAAATCACTTGTCATGTAGTATTACACTAATTTCTCCTGTACTACATAGTACATTATTTTTATAATTGATATTTTAAATTATATAAAATAAATAATTTAAAACAATGCGTTGATACGATTTCTAATAAAAATTCTTCATTCGATTATATTTTTCTTATTATATAACTATGATATGTTTAGATGATAAAAAATCAATCAAAATGACTCTAATATCATATTATTACATAGAGAGTGTGATTATTAAACAATACTATAGAGCTTGATACGGAGTTATCAAATGCCAAATAATAGATTGGTCTAGTAAATTTCATTAGTAGATTTTTACAATAAATTTGAGTAAAAGTGAGCATTTTGGGTTTCTCCCTCCGTCCCACTCCAAGTGTCCTGTTACTGTTGGGCACGAGAATTAAGGTAGAGTTGGTTTGTGAGTATATGGTAGGGTCCACATAGTTGTTGGAGGGGAAAATTATTTCTATTTATAGAAAGAAGACATTTGTAATGGGACATCCAAAAATAGTAAGTAGGACATTTGGAATGGGACGGAGGGAGTAGTAGATTGGGCCTAATATGCTACTTACTAAATACTTACTCCATTTTCTAAAAATTAAAATCAACCCACGGTGCACGTAGTTCAATGCATATTTTAAATTATTAATAACTCAAGTTCGGTACAAGTAAAAATTTTAAAAGTTCGATATTTAAAAATTACTCGACGAGACGAATCTAACAAGATCCCACTTGACTATGTTTTAACTTATATAAATATGATAAAATTTTAAGTAAAAGTGCGTGTGTGAACAATACTCAATTTCCAAATGTTTCAATATTTAAAAACCGGAGGGAGTACTACTATTCTAAAGATCATATTATATGGTCAAATGCACTCTCTATCTGCCATTCTGCCCACGTCGCAAGAGGGGCAATATTTATCTATTTATTTAGATTAGTTTGGCCAGTCTTTTCTTGGCTTCCAATTATGTCCATATTAACGGAGAACAACGTAATTAATTATATTTAACTGATATTGTTTACAAGAAATCTTGTTAGTAATGTAATATATGTATTTGTATAGGGTGCTGAATGAGTGGTGACGTGCTGATTGAATGAGGTGTGTGTGCTGGTTGTTAATAAAATGTGTACTGGATGGATATGCAATTGTGTTTGAGCTGTATAAAAACACTCAGTATATACAAAGCAATACTTCATCTCACCTCCTCTCACAAATTAGTAATAATATAGTACTAGGCACTGTAGTTTATTTATTTTTATTGTCGGACACCACTTAAACTCCTTACTCGATTGTCGCAACGAATGACTTGAAGTCGCAATATTGATGGGAGCGATTTGAATCAATATCAACTTCCAATGAAAAAAGTTATGAGAAATGAAGAAAGTTGCATTCATTTTGTGAATAAGTTTTTTTCGAGTTATGAGTCCAGCTACGTGCATGACTGCATGTGGTAAGATTTATCACTTTAATGTGACTTATAAGGAATACTACATTTTAAGGGAGGATGCTTTTTCATATTGTTTGTTATGAATTCTTTGCATATATCTGTTCTCTAAATTTGTTTATTCAACTAACATTTTCATTTTTTAGACAGAGAGTTTAATTAAACTATGCATACTTGGAATAGACTCGGGCCCCGGCCCTCCTTTTTTCACGAAAAAAACTATGCATACTTGAAATATTTTGTATCTACTCGCTCCAAAATCAAATTTCGGCTAGTGAATTACAAGTTTACAGGTCTAGTTCATTTTAACGAGTTAATAATATAAGTTTTTTTTGCTGCACAACCTGTACATATTAGAGAAATGAGTAAAGTGAATAAGATCCCTCCTAAATATGTAGTCCATGACCGAACCATGGCTCGTAGATATACTTTCTAATAAAAATTCTAATACACATAGTCTGTATACAAAATATTGGGGATACAAATTAAGGGAGATTTTGATAAACAATCGAGAAATCGAAGACAAATGTATAGTGCATTACCTCAGTTTCCGATGAAGGCCACAATCCAGATGAGGGATCTTGCTTGGGGATTATATTCAAAGATATCATCACAAAATCCTCTCAAAAGAAGAACCATTCCCAGAAACCCATATGGAGGATTAATACGCTAAGGATAATATAACAATACTCCAACATACATTCATGCAATACAATTGTACTTTAATTAATTTGTTTCCAATTCCTTCTTTGAAAAATTTCTAATGAATTTCTGTACGAGAATGAAAACATGTACTGTGTAGTATTTAATTTGGGTACACATTTCTAGTTGCATGTACGTCGTATGTAATTAAGGGCAACTGGAAATATGAAATACTATGACTTAGCATCAATGATCATGGACGACAAACATGTATGTGTCCTCATTATTATTCTAACATTGTCAAAGGCATAAGGGGTTGAGGGGCAAATGATGCTTCCAAAAGCTTTGCTATACAGCACACGGTTCAATTATTACCTCAAGCCAACAATTCTTAATCCAACTTCCAACCAAGAAAATTAAAGAAGACACAATAAAAATTCCAAATGGGCCAACATATTACATTATAAAATACACATTCAAATGTAGTAGAAAAAAAGAATTGAAAAGTAAGAAAGGCTCCCTCAAAGCATGTGTACTGTAATAGAAACATCCGGCCTTTACCAAAGAAATATCCAATCAATTGGTTTCTCGGCTCCCACTTTTTTTCTATCTCCATTCTCCATCCCCAAACATTTATACATACTCTTTTTTATATGGCCAAATACCATATATCTATTTTTTAAATTTTATATAGATAAATAAAAAAAAAAAGAAACTTCCCTATAATTCTTCTCTCTCCAAGACGACTTTTCACTTTTGTTCTTCCCTTTGTTCTCTCTCCATGAGAGAGAAAATAAGAGTAGACGAAAACATAGGAGAGTGAACTAATTTTGGGAGCCATGAAAAACACCATCAGGTGCTGCATTGCCTGCATCCTGCCATGCGGATCGCTAGACGTAATCCGGATCGTCCATTCCAACGGACACGTGGAAGAAATCAGTGGCTCCGTGAAGGCCGCTGAAATCATGAAACTGCACCCCAAACACGTCCTTAAGAAACCGTCCTCTCAGGCCACGTCCTCCTCCGACGGCGTCTGCCCCAAAATCGTAGTCCTTCCTCCCGACGCCGAGCTCCAGCGCGGAAAGATTTATTTCCTCATCCCCATGCCACCGTCGCCGGAGAAGAACCGATCAAAGAGGAAAAAGAAGGAATCAAACGGCGGCGGCAAGACGAAGATCGGAGGGAATAACATCACCGTGGCGAACGTGCTGATCTCCGATCGTTATTTGAGCGAAATTCTTTCGGAGAAAGTGTCGACTCAGAGAGATCGGCGGCGAGGCCGCGTCGGCGTATGGAGGCCGCACTTGGAGAGTATTTCCGAGACGCTATCGGAAGCGTAACTTCGATCGTCCTCTCAGTAAATTTCATTTTTTTCCCTTGCGTAATCTATCGGTACTTGTTGGTTTCCGTCCTTGATTTGTTCTTAAATCAATGGGACCAGCAATTCCACAGCTAGGGTTTCGAAATTGAAATATAGAAGCTGCTTATTCCGGCGAGTTTGTTACTTTTACCTACATGGAAATTGCTCAAAAGATTAAAACCACTTTTACTGTTGAGATTCAAGGGTGTTTTTCGGATATATAAATAAAAAACTACTGAGGTCGGCCATATGTCTCTCTAAATATAATAATTATATTCCAGCTCGGGTAATATCTATCTTAAAATAAATTGCATTTCGATAAACATTTATTAATTGTGAATGTTCACGTTTGATCTTATGCACATCAAGTTTAATTTATTTTAATTCGTTACTTTCTCTTAATTGATATTGTTGGATACAAAATGAGAAATGAAAAATGTTAAATTACCGTTTATATTATTATGATTATATATAAAACCAATGCCCGCTGGTTAAAAAATAGGAGTAGTTAACATAGTTCAAAAGTTGGAATCATATACATGGTTTTATGGACTATGGTGAAAGTAAGTTTCCATGTTTCCTGCTTGGAGTTATCACTTTCTTGCATCATACTAGTATACACTATAATTCATTATTTTAAGGCTATGATTTAGGGCTCACATTTAATTTCAAATTCCAAAAATTCTAGCTACTTTGGGAGAGACAATCTTTCAATGTTGATTAGAATCTTAAGGGATTAATCTTGAGTCTAACATAATTTGGGGATATATACCGCCAAAAAACATTTCAAATTCCAAACAAATATTTGGACGTGTGAGTGTGTGCACTTTTATATTCAACAAGTGTCTAATCTATGCCAAGGTGTATTCAACAAGGCGTGTTTGAAAATTTTAATTATGAACAGTGAATTAACTAGGGCTGGGGAAAAATACCGAATATACCGCATACTGCACATATCGTGCCGAAAAAATACCGAGAATACCGATTCATACCGTACCGTAAGATTTCGGTACGGTAACGGTATAAATTTTTTGATACCGCGGTATATCGTTACCGTACCGAACTTCGGTATATACCGCGGGGAAAAAAAACCCAAATGGTCCCTTAATTTATCAAAATTTCCCAAACGGTCCATTAATTTTTGAATTAATTAAAACAATCCCCTAACTTGTTTAATCCTCGCTCAATCGATCCAAAACTCCTTTAATTGTGTTCTAATCTGACGTGGCACAAAGATTAACGTGGTCAACTCATTTTGACCCGACTTAATTGCTTACATGGCGGGATGGGTGGAATCCGTATTGGGGAAACTTCCCAAATTCACTTCTGATGCGTAATTTCACCCTCACCACCTCAATTTTCACCATCCCGCAGTATGGCCGCCTCTTTTTTTCCCAAATTTCACCCAACCTACAACTCCCCCGTCCTTCTCTGTATCAGAAAAAACCCATTATGCTCCAATTCTTCATGTCTGCCGTTTGCATTGGAGGCCAATTGACACAAGGGTTTGCGGATTGGAGGCTGACGATGATCAAACTGTGTTGGAATTGTCTTCAAGACGGGGTTGGTTTGATTTTAATTCTGTCACATTTACGTGAGATTGAAATCCATTTTTTTTTTTGTGTTTGAAATTTTCATCGCTTTTGTTCTATGTCGATCGAAACTCTATTTTGAGTTTATGGTTGTAATCGATGGATGATTACAGTTGAAATCGACATAAGGTTCGTCAAAATTTGTTAAGAAACGATATCCGGACAAAATTCCGGTCAAGATAGTGATATTCCGGCCAAGTTTGTGCAACAGTGAGCTATGGTATGATTTTTTTAATTTCAAGCATACATTCGATATCCTTATGTTGTAACGATTCGAATGCACATAAAATCTGTCATTTTTGAAAGAGTTTAGAGCCTCGCCGGAGTTACTATTCATCGTCTTCTCCGGCAAGACAATTTCTGTCCGACAGTTATTTGGTGATCAGAGAGCGGCAACGAAGTCCTTTTGAGCTAGTTATTTATCCTCTGCCTCATTTTTGTTGTTTGGACCGTGCTTCTCTCAAATTTCAAACGCCTAAATTTGAGAATGAATTTCGATTGTGTTTCTTCACCCCAGATTTGCCCTTTAATATATTTCATAAAATTCTCATGGTTTAGTGCTAGCTCGTCGCAAAGCTGCAAATTAAATATTAGTCCTACACCACAGAAGAAGATTAATAAATGTAATATATATAGTGAGTAGGGTCGTCTCCACAGGGAACTTGCTCAAAGAGTTTATTTTCAATCACTTGATTAATTATAAATTATATTTATATTTATAAAGATGGGGGGATTTGATTTCAACTAAACTAGTAAAAAGATAGTAAAAAGAAAATAACAATTAAACAAAAACAAAAACAAATGCAAGGTACAAAGTGAGCTCTTTAGGATAATTAAAACTCTAGTTTAGGCATGAATTATGTATTGGATATGGAATTGATCATTGACATGCATTTAACTTAATTGGCTAATTGACTAAATTGGTTAAAGTTGGTCTACAAGCGTTTCCCAACCAATTTTTCCTTACTTGTTCGATGGCTTAGGTACGACCTTAAGCCATTCCCCTAATCAAGTGTGAATACTAGGTACGACCATAGCATAACATGACTTGATAGCATTTAGCACAAGAAAAACCCAATTCGATTCAACACTAATCCTACGAGGTAGTGTTTAAAACCGATTTTAATCCCTCACTAGAGTATTCTTCCTCTAGTTTGCTACTTGATTGGAAAATTACACAATTACGGATGCACTTCCCAATATAGCAATAAATTACTCAATCAACACGCGGCCGCTATATCAATCAAGCAATTCAAAACATAATAAATAGAGGAATTAAAAATACCCAATTCAATTAAGCATAAAAATATGTCAACAAAATAAGTCTCACAATTCCATATCCACACACAAATTCAAACCTAAACTAGATAAGAAAACTACTCACAATCCATCCAAAACATAACCAAATCCATACAATCCAACATGGTAATCAATTATAGAAATAGAACAAGAAAATCACCCACGAAGGATCGAATCCTTATTGCCCTTGGAATCCTCCAATTTTGTAAGTGCCAACAAAAATGGAGTATCCTCTCTAGTGTGTCTCCAATGGTTGGAACCTCTTTTTGGTGGAAAATTGGCCAATGTCTTGTGTTTTGTGAAGTAATGGCCAATGTGTTGTGTGTGTGTTGTGGCTTGTATGTTGTGTTCTTTGCTCTTTGGTCTCCTCCTATTTATAGCAAAACAAGACCAATTTTTAATTCTTCTTTCTCCCTTTTTGCATGTTCATGGTAGTAGCCTCCTCAATTGCATCCAAAAGCCTCCCTCAATTGCATCCAAAAACATCAAAATCATGCCTTTGATTATTCTTTTGTAATTGATTCCCAAGGATTTGATGCCCAAAGATTTGATGCCATAATAAAAATCTGAAAATTGATGCCCAAAGATTTAGATGCTTCAATTTAGCCCCAAGGATCTTTTTGCAAATTTTGATGCTTCACACATAGACCCCACGCTGCGAATTGGTCCTTAGGCGTGGGCACGCCCAACACTTCAAAATAGGCTGTCCAATGTTGGAAATTTGCCACCTTTCCTACAAAACCAATGTCCCAAAAATCAATCCAATCAAGGCCATTTTTATTAATTTTCTCAAACAATTTAAGTTGACATATGCATAAAAATATCATCAAATACAACATATATCATTTAGTAATAAGTGTCTTTGGTGGGAAAGAATGAAAAAAGTAACATATGGAAAGTGAGACTTCCGATCTAATGGCGATGACCATCTGGAAAATCTGTTGCGTGCAGAAACAGTGGAAGAGGTAGAGAAAGAGGGGAACGTTTGCAGGATGAGTTCAGTTAGATATGATGTGATGAATTTCCACATGTACCGTACCGTGTCTACATATGTGGAATGCCCACATGGCCATGTCCTTCACAAAGTTGGGTCAACATAGGTTTGACTGCACTAATTCTTTTGCCACATTGGATTTGAATGCAATTAAGGGAGTTTCACATTGGATTTGAATGCAATTAAGGGAGTTTGGGATCGATTGGGCGAGGATTAAGCAAGTTAGCGGATTGTTTGAGTTAATTCAAAAATTAATGGACCGTTTGGAAAATTTTGTTAAATTAAGGGATTATTTGGGTTTTTTTTTTCCTATACCGCGGTATCGGTATGTCGATACGTACCGATTCTTCGGTATGTCGGTATATACCGCAATACCGATAAGCTGGTATATAGAGAATGTTCGGTATGTTGATATATACCGCAATACCGGTATGCTGGTATGTACCGAAGGTTCGGTATACCGGTATATACCGAACATACCGAAATGTCGGTATGGCAACGGTATGGAAATATTTCATACCGAAAATTTCGGTATACCGAAGATCGGTATACCGAAAGTTGCGGTACGGCAACGGTATGAAAATTTCCATACCGTAAAGTTCGGTACGGTATACGGTACGGCGAAATTTTTTCGGTATACCGTACCGACCCACCCCTAGAATTAACCATACATTTATTCATTCGTTCAATCAAAAAGCTAACTTTTAAAACAACTACTATATTAATTTTAGGTTTTTATAAATATACTCCCTCCATGCTAATAAATGTGATTCATTTTGACTTTTGACACTGTTCATTAATCAACATTGACCTATTGCTATCGCAATTATATAGAAATAAAATATAGACAAGTTTGGTCTTATTAGAATCTACTAACCATGTAGTTTTTTGGTAAACAGTGACACTCATGTGTCGGCAAAGGTGTGTGGGAGCCCAAACCACACAAATTACAAAGGGGATAAAGAGGAGGGATAGGGGGCCAGGTGGGGATCGAACTCCCAACCTATGGTTGGGAGAAGGGGACTTGACCGCTAGGGTAAGTCCCCAACCCCTACTAATCATGTAGTTTTAAAATATATATAATTTTTACTTGGGAGAGATAGTATTTCTTTTTCTTGGTCCTAACTCCTACGATATTAACAAGTGTCGGTTGCTATAAATATGTTGGTGAGGTCGTTATAACTTATAAGTCATGTCAAATTAAATATGAATGCACTAAACCACCACACAATATAGTACCCAATAAGATTCCACAATCTCACATGGTTATTTGAGCTGAATTTATATTAGATTTATTTTTAAGTACTTTCTAAAATACGGAGTACTTCATATTAATGGTTAATATTAAAAATAAGGATAAACAATAATAATAATAATAATAATAATAATAATAATAATAATAATAATAATAATAATTTTTCTTGAGAGCTGAAACTAGGAAAGGAAAGTAGGAGCCCATATGCCACACAAATTACAAAGAGATAAAGGAGAGGGATAGGGGCCGGGTGGAGAATCAAATTCTCAACCCTAGAGTTGGAAGGCATAGACTTGCACGGTCAAGTCCTCATCCCCAACAATAATTTTCCGAGGAAAAAGGGGGGATCCCCAACAATAATTTAATTTAATTTTTTGGTGAATAATTTAATTTAATTTAAGGATTTGGTATTTTAAAAAATGATGAATTAAAATACGGACACACTCCAGATTTAAGATTTCAAATTTCAAATTTGAAATTTAAGTTTGATCGAACACAACATAAATTCAATATAATTTTTCCTTATTACATTTTCTATGTGAGACTTTAAGTTACACTTCAACTACATGGGCTCTCAAACACATCTTTGAAAAAACACCATATATATATGTACCTCATGTAGTAGGAAAAAAAAAAAAAAAACAATATTCCCGATAATTTGACATAATTTTGTAAGCTAAATAAGGGATACAATTGCTGTAAATTATGGCATCTTGAACAATGAAGTAAGCTTCCTGTATGTATATATAGTACAAGAACACAAGATCCAACATCGATTCTTGTCCCCTCTCTATATAGTATACATCATCATAATTCATTATTCCATTCTTTTCCTTAGGACCTTAAGCCTGTTGATATGCACGTACTCCGTACTACATAGTATTTCTTCCTGTCCATAACTGAACAAGATTCCTTACACTGTACTACAGAAGTAGGCAGAAAGAATCATTCGACAACATATATATATATATATATATATATATATATATATGGTATAGATTTCGATTGGGATTGCAATTTGTTGAGCCCTCTAAGGCCTGCAGGGAAAAGCTAAGAAAGCTGACAGTACTGTTGATCGTGGGTAAGTACCTGGTGATCATTTGCTCTAGTTAATCATGAGTACTACTATATGATGATCAATTACAAGGACAACAACAATAGACATATGTCATGTAGTATATGTTAACTGGAAACTAGCTACATCTGCAACAACACATACAACCCGGCCAAGTTGTCTTCTACCCCTTCCTTACCTTATAAGCTTTAATCTTGCATCAAGTCCTGCCACTACATATATATATATATAGAGTAAACTACTAAAACCCTGAATTTTATGCCTCCGATCCCAGACAGTGATATAGATATATGATGTCTTTATCTTGCCAAAGGTTAACCCTGCAAGGGAAAAACATATATTAACATCAAAATGCAATTCTAGTGGAAGATCAAGTCTGGTGTGTACATAACAAGATGTTCATATCTTGAATTATAATCCATAAATTAAACATAACCTAGCCAATGGCTATAACATACCTGATCTGATATATCACACACCAGAAATCCACAATTAGATTACATCTACCACAGAGTGAATATATATATGTAAAGGAATTAGATTTACTAGAAGCTCTTTTCTTTTCTTTCTTTCTTTTTTTTTTTTTTATAGTTTATACACTAGGGATAGGGACATATGAAGAACAATAATTCAGCTACAAAATCATAATAACTAGTTTACTTGGGAGGACCACTAAAGTACTACAGATAGGATTCTTACATCAAGTCATCAAGGATTCGTATTACTACAGGTATGTATGTCCGACATCGACATGCCCTACATATTAATTAACACATTGGCTCATTAGATGCATGTAAAATTATGACAACACTTGAATATAAACACCAGTAAATATGCAAACACCAAAGGAAACAAAGTCAAGCTTAATTTGGTTGAAGCTAAGTGCATATGGTTTTAATTAATTTAATTTGTAATTTTCATCCTTGAGCCTATCAAAGCTCTGTATTGAGATTTTAGAAATGCAAAGTTGCGGCAAACGAGTCTTAATTAGTGATGAACTGATGGTATTAGGATTTAGAGAAAAAAAACAAGAGGGAAGGAAAAACAATGCTTTTAAGAGCAAGATGGTGGGATGATATATAGTACAAAGCAAATTTCGAAATTGTGGATCTTGTCACCCCTAAGGGCATAAAGTGACTAAGGTTGCATGTTGGATTGGATTATTTACTCAAAGTATGCATGATACAAACTTGTATAAAAAAAATAAGAGTTCAAAATTCTATCATGATCACAGACAAAACGAAAAAAACAAAAACAAAAACGTCACCACACTACTACTAAACAAGAAAACTAGTTATATTGAAAATGAAATGGCACTACAAGAAAATAATTTATAGCTGCAGCGACTTAGTTATCAACTTAGTAAAAAATAAAAAATTGTGCTATAATTGAGGAAGGACTTTAGGCGTTTGATTAAGTGATTAAAATTTTAGATATCAATTTAGGATTGAGGTTTTAGATCCAAATTCATTGTTCGTCTTGTACCAAAAAAAGTACAATAAGGATTTTTAAGATGGAATATATGAATGTTTGGATAAGTGACATGAATCAAATTATTTGAATATTGCGTTTTAAAAAATGCAAATCAGCCCTGCAGCTCCATTGTAGAAGGTTTTAAACTGATTATTTTAGGGGTGTCAATTTAGACACGAACCCGAAAAAACGAACCCGACCGACACGAAAAATTTCAGGTTTGGGTTTAGTCATTTTGGATTTTTTCTGAAATCAGGTCGACCCGAACCCGACCTGAAATATGATACCACCTGCTCAACCTGACACGAACACGACCCGGAATCTGTAATTATGTCAATTTTTGGCTATAACCCGAAAAAACGAACCCGAACGACACGAAAAATTTCAGGTTTGGGTTTAGTGATTTTGGGTTTTTTCCGAAATCAGGTCGACCCGAAACCCGACCTGAAATATTATACAACCCGATCAACCCGACACGAACACGACCCGTAACCTGAAATTGACACCCCTAGATTATTTGTATTTTGAAAATGTAATAATCAAATAATTTATTTTCTTGCAGCTTATCCAACACCCGTATGTTTCAAATATAATACTATAACTACGGATTATTTTGATATTAAGCATATATGCTTGTATAAATATCTAAAAATATAGAATAGCTAAATTAATCACTTTATTAGTTTTACTTTTAAATTATAAATATAAATGAATATTGTTTTATATTCATATTAATTTAGCTCCTTTTCTCGAGAACATTCAGAGACAAAGATTAATCTGGCATTATCAAAATAAATTTCTGGGGACATTTCCATATTTCATATTACAACCCTAGAGCTTACGCCAATTATACCACTCTAGCTAGAAAATGATGTTAACAATTAAAATAAAAACCCTCATTTTAATTTAATTCTTCCTACAATTGTCTTATCCTCTAGTCGTCGGCCAATACAATGATACCAATAATGCATTTTCTAGTATAACATTTACATCAAGATCATTCTTGGACTCAGGAATTTTCGACCGGTAGGGCTGACTTTTTTTTTTTTTAATTAAGTATACACATTAAAAAAGTAACAATAAATTTTTTTGATGAAAAAATTGAAATTAATAATATAATAATAAAAAAAAATTGATGCTCCACCTGGCCGGTAGCCAGGGGCGGACCTGTATAGGGGCTTGGGGGTGCCCAGGCCCCACCATTATTTTCCTTTTTTTTTAATATATTATATGTACCTATTTTATTTTATAATATACTTAATATATATGTTTAATTATTTCATATTTATTTTTTTTCTTCTCCCATTTAAATAAAAATTCATAAATTATTTTTATATTTGCTTTAATATGCTCCAAATTTGATTATATAATTCACTTTGCCCAATTGTAAATATTATCGAGTAGTCATTTGTTTAATCATTTTCAATAACTATATTATATTATCAAAATGATATTATAAGAATATGATCCTTATAACATCTTAAAATATAATTAGAAAACTTCAATTTTTCTGTAAAATATACTTCGTACTAACTATAATAGAAAAAATAAAACACCAAAAGAAAAAATAAAACACCAAAAGAAAAAATAATTTCTATATATTTATTTTTAATTAAGTTGTGTACCCAAAATGTTGTCTCTATGACAAGGAATTTAACACATACATAGTTTTTTACAAATGTGTATAAACTTTAAAACAAAAAATTACAACTGAAACCTTTTACAGATAAGAGCCAATTTGCACACGATACTATGTATACGAAATATCAAAAGTAAAACTAAAGAATATGGAAAGATGCTGAAAAAATAATCATAATTATTTTAAAAAATGAGGTCCTAAAAATTGAACTTTTCGTGGAAGAATACGTATTACACAAGCTATTAATCGAGATTAGGACCCCCCATTAAAAATTTTCTGGGTCCGCCTCTGCGGCGGTAGCTGCATCCGCCACTGATCAAGATTCAAAACTTCACAATTCTTTGTTAACATTGACAAATTACGGGGTGATGAGCTATTCTGTATAAAAAGTTTTCATGTTTTTTTACTAAATTTTGTTGCTAAACTTAGTTGCTAGCTAGTTTTGGTTGCAGTTTAATATTGTTGGTGACCGAATTCTGTGATTTAACAACCAAATCTTTCAATGCAAGATCACATTCACCAAACCCTGGAAATAGTATACAATTCTAGTTTACTACGGTTGATAGTAGTCTGCAGACATATACTCCCTCTATTTTTTTATATGTTCACCTATTGCATAGTGAATACTGTTCATTGAGTAAGTTTGACTCGAGTTTAAATTTAGTTATAAGATAAAACATAATTAAGTGAGATATTGTTAGATTCGTCTAATCACATAGTTTAAAAATATTTAATTTTTATTATTTTTGTTGTATAGAATTTAAGATATTGAGGATGTTTGGATGTTAGTAGATCGGCTAGCGGATAGTGGATTGAAAGAGCATATTGTCTCACACTTATCTCTCCGAATCTGCTATCTGCTAGCGGATCTGCTGACTCCCAAACATCCCCATTAATCATTAAAAATATGCATCGAAGTGCGTGAAGTACAGAAGTGCAGAAGATATAAAAAAACGGAGGGAGTACATATTATTACAAGTTTCTAAAGTTACAAAAACTAAATTAAAAATGAAAATGTTTAATCGACTGCACTATAGACATTCCCATACAAATTATTAGGGTGTGTTTTGGATAAAGAACATCGATTTAAAAGAGGATTTGAATGAATAGATTTGAAATATTGTGGATTTTCAAATTATTTGTAGGGCTTAAGATTATTTATGATTAAAAATTAGAAATACTATGCATCATAAAGGAAGATTAAGGAGAATTGATTTGAATTCCACTTTTAATTTGATGGATTTGTAATTTGATGCATTCAAACAATGTTAGACTCAAATCCATCCATTCAAATGGATCCTTAATTATATATGTAAGAAATGAAATCAATTTTGGCTTGATTGTTTACTAAATTCCATGATATCCAATAATAAATTTTGTACAAACTCCTACTGGATCCTGCCTCAATCAACTGCGTTTAATTTTGGATTTAATGCCAAATTCAGTTTTGATCCAAATGGATCCAATCAATCAATTTTAGATTCAAAATCAAGTTTGATTTAATTTTTCGATCATGAGATGAATAAAAAAAACCTTAGTAATTCAAGGTATGATAATTAAAAGCGTTGTGTATAGTATCATAAGTGATATGTGTCATAAAATTGTAAGTTCGAATTTAATTGAAAATTCAAATTATACTTACATGAAGAATGTAATTAGAGTTTGATTTCCCAATCTAGCTTGAATTCTCAATTTTATGGCATACCTTCACAGTGCTTAGCTTTTATCTAGCATACACTATAGTGTTATGTATGATTAAGCATGTATGGTGCACCTTGAATTACAAAGGTTTTTCTTTTGTTTTGTTTTGTTTTGTTGTTGTTGTTTTTGTGTTGTTTTTTTTTTTTTTAATTCCTTAATCTCATGATCAAAAAATTCAATCAAATTTGATTTGATAATTCTAACATTGATTGATCCATAAAGAAATTTAGTTCAATCCAAATGATGATCAAGAAAATACTCCAAGATACTTGTTCAAGTATATTTATGGAATAATTTAGGAAGATTAATAAATTTAACCAAATGCATGCAAGGATGAATCGTACTACGTCCTTCATCAAAAAAATAATTTAAAAAAAAAAGGATATTTTATTAGTGAAATAAGTTAGAAAAATATAATATTCTTTGTTTGTGAGATTCTTTTCAAAAAGAAAAAATGGAAAAGGAATAGGAACAAACATGTATGTAAACATATTATACTGCATTTCAGATAGAGACATGAAGCAATTCTCAAAGTGGATTCAGTTTGGACCCAGGAGTGATTGAATCCAATTAAACCATAGTTAATACACGATAATCTGATAATTAATAGTACTGTATTTATTAAAAATTAACCAGGCATTACGGTGATCGCAAGACATAAATTATCACAATGCAAGATGTTGTGTGTGATGGTTAATTTGTGTTAATAGATTCAGATATTATAAGACTCTCAAATCAGGCAAAACTGTACGTAGATCAGACAAGTTGATGATCATATAATACAATATGTATATCCACTGTACTGTGAGGACATCTATATAGATACACACATGTATTAATACATAGTATGTAGTAGTAGTAGTAGTATATATATGTATGTACTATGTATGCCCCAGCAGCAGATCCCACTGCTCACACCATCCGAATTCAATTGTATAAAAGGAAATAGTTTGTCGGAGCATTACATTATACGAAATCTTATTTAAATCCACAGTGTTTTGCATGATTTGAGAGAGAAACAAACTCTCACATTTATTGAATTATATATATGTATGGCTTTTGGATTCATATAATCTCACTCCCCAGTTTCCACTGAATTAAGCTGTGAACAGTGTTTCTTCTCAGAAAACTATTCCCCCAAAAGAAAAACCCCAAATATGAAATCGCAGCCCGATTCTCACCCCAGTAAAGTCCAAATTAGGGTTTTTGTTTTTGTGAATCGATCCAAGGGTTTTCTTTCAATCCCCAATATGATATGTTAGGTCTTCTGATCTTATTATGGACTAATAATTACAGCAGAATTAAAACTAATAACCGATCAATCATCTTCTAAATCGAGCAATAATTCTCATTTAATTCGCAGTAAATAATTACTACTCCTACTACATACCTGCGTACTGATTCAGGAACTGTGCTTGGGGAATTTAATCGGTTCATTCTGGCCGTTGATTGAATGGCTGATTTTCCTCTTCTTCTTCTTCTTGTAAGGAATCCCTCTTGCCTTAGACTGGCAATCCTTCACTTCCCTGAGGTACACGCGGATCGCGCCGTTTCCGAAAGGGTTGGTCTCCGGCGATCCGCCGTGCTCCTCGTAGGCAGCCCTGAGCCGTCCGATGAGGGCGTCCAGGCTGCCCCAGGCCTGCCTCAGGGGGCAGGTGCACGGCGCCGGAGGATCCGGCTGCCCGTAGAACACGCAGCCGTGCAGGTGAACCTTAGTTTTCCCGAATTGATCGAGGTACCGGAGGAATTCCAGGACGTGGTTGCAGTTGCAGTGAGATAGCGCAACTGGCGGCCGCAGGTTTTTCAGGTACTGCCCGAAGGTGTTCCAATCGCGACGCTTCTGCGACTCGTATCGGCTGAGCTGCGGCGCCACTGCGGCCGCCGGGGGATTGGTGCTAGCTGAGCCGAGATGATCAGCTGATGGGTTTTCGGGCATGATTGTTGTTGTAGAGGAATTCATGGGGTAGGTTAATTAGGGAATTGAATTTATTTTTTTTGTGAAAATGGAAATGAGGGGGATGAGTGGGAAATGGAAATTTAATTATGTTTTTTTTAATTGTTGAGACAGGAGATGGCCCTTCTAGGGTGTGCTTTTGTTCTTGCTTTATTTTATTTTATTATTCAATTTTTTTGTTTCTTATTTTTCTCCTTCATGCCTCTAATGCATTAATTTTTCAACGTCTCTTTTTAATGCACTAACTATTACTATTACTTTTCTCGTTTTTTTTTTTTTTTTTTTGAATACATAAAATGTGATATTGATTATCAGTCTGTCCAGTTTTCACCACAGATTCAGTCATTTTGTTTCAATTTTAGTTTAGCTAGAGTACTTTCTAATACTATACATATTTTAAAAATATTATAATTTATAAATTAATTGGACAGAAGAAATAATCTTTTAAAATGAAAAAAATTGTAACAATCAGAAAAGAAAAGAAGATAGAATATAGTTAATTATTTTAGTAGTACTAATATATACTCCCTCCGTCCCACCAATCTTGTCTTGTTTGACTTTTTTACACTGTTCATTATTTAACTTTGACTGAATATTATTGCAAGTATATATTTGAAAAAAATAATCGAGCTGAGTCTTGTTAGAATCGTATCATCATGTAGTTTTAGAATATGTATTTTACATAATTTTTCATTGTACATATTTTAAGATATTAACTGTTGAAAATGTGCATTGGATTGTGTGCAAAAGTCAAACAAGACAAGTTAAGTGGGACGGAGGGAGTAGGACTGTGGCGGGCATACATACATATCCCCCCCTATGATTAATTAATTAATTAATCAAAATAATGTTCCCGTGACGACTTGATATCACCATTAATCAATTTGCGAGTCACAAGCCTGAAATAAGTTAAATTATATATTAGGGCGTCACAAGCCCCTCTTTTGGTTGGAATAGTAGCAACCCCTGTAAATAAGAACACTTAGCATGTTGGGCAATGACCAAGTTGTTATGTTGATAGACCCATTATTTTTCAACAAAAAATAAATAAATAAATAAAGGGAATTCTATACACTATATAGTGCAAAAAATAAAATATTAAAATAACAGCAAGTGGAACTTCAAACTAAACTTCTATATTGAGAACATAAAAAATTGCTTCATTGAGCATCAATTATCTTAATTCCATACTAAGAAATTGGCACAATTTGAAGAATATTAAACAAAGAAAGTAAAATAGTTTAAAGACTTATTAACAAACATTGCTTTAATTTAAGCCTTAGTTGACTTCAGTAATGTTTATTTTTTTTCAACATGAAGCTATAGAGAGGTTAAAAAATTTGATAGCCTTCATTAAAAGGAAATTAAAATAATGGTAATTATAAATGAAATAATAATCCATGCACATAGTTATCTAGGTTTTTGTCTTATGGAGAGGTAATTTTTACCAGAAAATTAAGTAATGGTTGAAATTCACTCCTTCCATCCAAGCTAAGAAGATTCTTTTAGTTTTTTTAGATTGTTCATTATTTAAAGTTGATTCGATTTTATAGTAAAAATTAATTAAGAAAAATATATTAAACATGGGTCTTGTTAAAATCATTTAATCTATAATTTGAAAATATAATTTTATATAATTTTTACTTTTATACCTTTTCATATATTAACCATTAAATAAATACATTGAAATCTATATGTAGAGAAGAAAGGAAGAAAAGTGTCAAGTTAAGAGGGACCGATTTTATTTATTTATTTTTTGCCATTGCTCCTGGATATTGTATTAATGTTGTCTAGATAAAACTGTAGTTTTTGTAGACTTCTTCTTTGCCGACGTTTTCACGTCACCGTTATCCAAAAAATATTGTCTAGATTAAATGTTGAATTTCTATACATATATATAGAGAGAGCGAAATAAATTATTTAAAGTAAACTATCTGATAAATTATTAAACATATAGTGTTTAACGATTAAATTACAAAAATAAAGGAATAAAAATAAAAATTACAGCTGAAAGTCGGAATTCCTTGTTGGACCCAAAGCCTTTAAATGCCCAACGGCATGCCTGACTTTCTCAAATGTAACATCAAGTCCATGATCCGTGGATGTCAGAATTTCAAGAGCATCAGTGCCTGTGCCGCAGCTTATTATTGGTTTTAAATTAAATTAAATTGAATGATACTAGTACTATTAGTTAGCTAGTATATCCACGTATTAAAAATACACTTGAAAAAAGAAAAAAAAAAAAAAAAGACATGGGAAAAGGTAGTAGTATTAGAAATCATCAGTGTTGCAGTCAACCTACAGAGAAGCACTGCAATCGGATACGATACCGACACCCTATTATATTTTTCTATAGAAAACTTAGATAAATTACCCTTCAATTATTGATATTTGATATAATATATTACAAGCCGCCATCATTAATCAATATCATTATTATTGTAATACTATTTACTAACGCCACCATTGCTTAGTCCAACTTATTATTGGCTCATGTCCTTTTCTTACATGCATACACTAAATACACACATCCATGATATATATATATATATATATATATATATATATATATATATATATAAAATAGAATATATGCTTTAAAAAATTTGCATGAATTAAAATAATGTGATATAAAACCGGTGTATCTGGTGATGATGAGATGGTTTATATGGTGGGTGGGTGATGGGGCGTGATGGTTTATGTGATAATTGATTGATGATATTATAAAAATACTTTCAGAGATCATATAATTAGGGGGCTAGAGAGGCTCCAAGCAAGTTTGCAATTGCATAATGAACTCTAATCTGTACGTTAGTGGGCATATCTTGGACAACCTGTTAGAAAATTTCAAACTAAATTCATTAAACTGTGTTATACACAATTTTCAGTCAATCCAAAATTAATTGTTAATTAATGAATGAAGTAACTCAAATTCATATAAATTAAGAGAAATCTCACTCAATAACCGATATAGGCCTCTCAACAAATATTCCATTTCACATAATCCTATCAACTTTGAGGTAATAAACCACCTCACAAGTCACAAGTAATTAAGACGCACGAGGGCCTGTTTGGGAATATTCAATTTTTTTTTTATTTCTTAGTTATTTACTTATTTATAGTTATATAAAATTAATGAAATTATATATTTATGTGTGTAATAATTTTTTTTAAAAAAAATTAATTATCAAATATAATTAATATATATATATATCTTACCATCAAATGCATCATTTAATATGTTAGTGTAATAAAAACATGAATACTTGAATAGTATTCCACGAAGTGGAATTGATCTTGTGCATATTGCTAATAATATAATGGAGGGGGCTTTGGGTTATTAATTAGGTTATTCCTTTAGTTAACGAAGCTATTCAAACAAAGTACTCCCTATTATATATAGCCATCGAAATTACTAATCTTGACATTTGGGTGTTTGAATGAAATTAGTTCAATGCTTTTAACTTACTTATAATTAATTCATGTACGGATACAGTAAACCTAAAATTAGTCAATCGTGCTAGTGCTTTACAAAACAGAAAGAAAATTAAATACATATGCAATCTGATGCAGAATGTTGCGGGAGTTGAATTATATGATGCTAGTGTGGGATTGTGTTGAGTTGAGAATTCCATCAAAAACTATGATAGGTCTTCACCGTTATAAATATCACAAAAATTTAGTGACAACACAATTTGCATAGTATCTATACCCGGTAATTTTTTTTTGAATGCATCATTAAATTTGATGTTTTATATAAATAATGGGTTAGGGTTTGGTGAGTTAATTATGTGGAAAATATATATTCTTGATATGACAGAACGTGTAAAGACTAAAATGATGATGAATCGGATTCATAAGATTGTGAGAATATATACAAATATTGAAACGTAAGCAGAAAGATGATCAATCAACAGAACCAAATTTGGAGCCCATCAATTTATAAGACAAACATTTCATATATATAAAAAGTGGATAATAAAGGGGGAAAATCCTCTAAATAAAGCATTAAAGCTGCAGAATTACTATTATATACTGAAATTTAATTATGTGTGGGGCCATAAATAGGGTTCCCATCCATGATCAAATGTCTCAGTATTGATATACATCAGGGCCACGGTTATTCCGTATGCTGCAGATGATCACTAGGAATAATTATCGAGTTGTAGTATCATACAATTATATAATTTAATTTAAAACTTAGTTTTCATATATTGGGTTTGATCACATTAAGTTCTAGATATTGATCCCAGGTAATTTTAAACCTCAAACCCTAAAGTTAAATTCTGAGTGTGGAATTAAAGAAATATTTTCAAAACAATTTTGAACATCGATCCATATATAGCTTGAACATATACTACATTCATAAATTCGTGAGTATTTAAAATTGATCAATTTTTATTGATATATATAGGTCCGTTTAAAAATTAAAAGTGAGGATCCAAAGATTATAAAGTTTAATTTGGCCTATACGTTAATAACCAGAAATGATTATAGTAGTAGCACAGTATATTATCGCGAGGATAATGCTACGTATTAGAGTATATATAAAAATTATTATCCAATCACATATTTTATTCTAAATGAAATGTGGTTAATTAATAATTATTCAAAAAAATCCTTTCACTTTCCCCTGACAGTGATTTCTGGTTTTTATAAGTTAGCCCATGACAGTGATTTTCGTTATATAAAGTATTTTTTTAGTCCTTGCAATTGATTAGAAAACACAAGAAATAATCGGATGCAAATTTGTGGAGATCTTTGTGGGACCTTGTTAATCCTTTGAGTGCCTGTAAATGTAATCAATTATAAAGTGGATGATAAAAATAAAAATTATAAAGTTTGGATTGTGGTGCGGTAGGGTTGTAGGCTAGGTCCAAGACCCATGGTATTTTTATTCATTACATTACATAATCGCGTCATATTATATAAAAATATGTGGTCATGAGATTTAGCTTTTTCATAATGAATCAAACTTTATACCATAATTAATTTCAATTTGGGCCCTTGATAATTGTTATATAATTGGGTGTATTGTTGAGAAATTGAACGATAAAGGTATGAACAAGCTAGGCTAAAATGAATGTTGGAATTGAAGTTGTGATCGGGGAATTCATCCATGCTTCCCCTTCTGCTCATCTTCAAATTCATTGTGTTGAATGATGATACAAACGCGGCATTGGCTCCCACGCATTTCCTTTCAAACTGATTGTTTGGATTCACGGGATTCTTCCAGACGACTCGCCCAAGTGCACTAAATTTTGCAAAACATGACAACACACATTGTTGCAATATGGCCCAATTATTGTCTGGCCCATTAACCTTCTACCGGCCCAATCTACCTGGCCCATGAAGGAAATGCTGAGGCCCATATTCTCTAATATTAATACCCCATCCAACCGAGCTTTCCCTGAACACAACTAATCAGTTTCTGTCTCTCTTCAGCGGCGCCCATCTCTCCAGTATTCTTCATTCCCTTAGTGAGTGAAAGTGAGGCTGCCTTGGTGAGTTTGTGGGCCGAGTGGTGTGAGGATTCCAGTGGTTGGGTCGTCGGACTCGGTGTTCGACGAGGGATGTGTTCTCTTTCTCTTTTGTAGAGCTTCCAACCGATAGGGATCACCGGAAAGTGGTTTCCGGTGACGGGTTTGTGACGACGCAGCAGCTTTGAGGGCGGCATAAGGCGTGGATGTTGGCTGTGGTGGCTGATGGTGGACGGCAGTGGGCATTGCGGCCTTGGTGGTGGCTGTGGTGACCGGACAGTGGTGGTGCCGCCGTCCTCCTCTCTTCGGACCGTTTCTGTGATGGCTCCGGTTGAGTGGTGTCTACATTTGGGCTACCTGAGCCTAAGAGTTAACGGATCCAACTAGATCCGTTTGTATTTCGTCTATCTTTTAATATTTATTGCTATATTGTTTGTTCTACTAACTTTGTGTTGTAGATCCGGAAAGTGGAGACGAAAACCGAACTGTTGGAACAAGAAATTGGAGGAAACGAATCTGTCCAACGAGGCCGAACGGAGCAGGAAACGGAGGACGCCAAACCTGTCCGCCGGAGGCAGAGAATGGACTGCAACAGCAGCCTTCATCAAGGCTTTTTTATTTTCTGTTTTGTTTCCTTTTGAGCGAATCATGTATTGGTGAGGTTAAAGCCTTGTAATCCCACTAGTTAGGCCTTTAAGGATTGTAATAGATTAGTTAAAACAGGGTACCAAAGATACCCAACAGTGGTATCAGTGCCATAGGCCACTTTGGGACGGGGGTTGGTCAAGGCACCCCCGCAAGGTAAAATAGCTTGATCTTTTTACAGTTTTAAGATAATATTCTTGTTTTGGATTGTTGCTTGAAATATGTGATTTTTCATGCTTTGAGCTTTGTGCTTTAAAATCTGGAAATATTATGCTTAAACTGTGTTCTGTGTTTTCTGCATTTTGTTGTGCATAAACTTTATTGTGTGCTGTTCTTGGTGAATTGTGCATTTTCTGTGCTATTGTGCTTTGTGTGCAAAAAATTGGATTTGAATATTTTTGGGGACTGAAAATTAAATTTCAGATCTCTGAAAAGTAGTTTCTGAAAAGTGCATTGAGAAGTGTGCATTTTTGGGGAATCTGAAAAATCCTTGAAATTTGAAATCTGACCGTTGTAGCTCTTTGGGCCACCCAAAAATTTAATTTGGGCCTGTCCAAATAGCTGGGTCAAGTCTGAATAATTTTTGGGCTCCCAAAATTAATTTGGGTATGCTTAAAAATTTAAAAGGATGTTATATGCTATAGGGTGGAAGTAATTGTGATTAGTTGGCTACGTGTTTGAGCACTTGTTTGCTCATTCTGATTAAAAAGGCCAAACACAATAATGGCTTCTACCTCAAATAGCATAGTTCCTTTTAATGGAAAGAACGACTTCAGCATCTGGCAAGTTAAGATGCGTTGTGTTCTTGTCCAACAAAGAAATTGGAATGCAATTGACCAACTCTTTGATAAAGATGTGACTGAAGCTAAAAAGACTGAAGTAGATGAACTTGCTAAATCTGCCATAATCTTAAGTTTATCTGATGCTGTCCTTAGAAAAGTTAGTGATTGCAAAACAGCCAAGGACCTTTGGGAGAGGCTGTCTGAACTGTATGCTGAGTCATCTTTGTCTTCTAGAATATTCCTGCTAGGTAAATTTTTTAAATTTAAATTGGATATATCTAGAGACTTGGATGAGGGTTTAGATAATTTTACTAAACTGGTTCAAGACATTAAAGCAACTGGTGATTAGCATATAGATGATTATGTGCCTATAGTGTTGTTGAATGTCATCCCAGATAGATATTCTGATGTGAAATCTGCTATCCAATATGCTAGAGATGATTTGACTTTAGATCATGTGATTAAGAGTCTAAAGAACAAAGAACTTGAAATGAAGAATTCCTCTAAGCATTCTGATAAGGTGTTTATGACTAGGGGTAGGTCTTGGAAAAAGGGTAATCACCAACAGCATAATGATAGGGGCAGAAGCAATGCTAGGGGTCAGTCTAAATCACATAGATCTCAGTCAAGAGGTAAATATGATAAGAAATGTTACAACTATGGTAGAAAGGGCCATTTCATTAAAGATTGTAGACTCCCTAAGAAAGAGAAGAATCAAATTGATAATCAGAACAATGAGGTTAATGCTGTGACTGATGTAGCAGTTAAGCATGATGAGCTTTTGATGGTTCATGATATGAATTGTTTTTCTGATGTTAATATGGCTAAAGATGTTTCTAAATCTGTGTGGTTGTTAGACTCAGGGTGCACCTCCCATATGTCTCCTCATGTTGAATTATTTGATTCCTATCAACCTGTTAAAAATGACTTTGTGTTCATGGGTAATGACAATAGATGTCCTGTCTTAGGTATAGGAAAAATTGTCTTACAATTTGAGAATGTGACAAGATTCTGTCTTGATGGTGTGAAGCATGTGCCTGATTTGTCTTATAATTTGATTTCTCTTGCGACCTTGCAGAAGAAAGGTTTAGAAGGGAGAATTGGTAATGACATGATTAAAATGTTCAAAGGGAATTTGATGCTTTTTAAAGCTATTGTCAAGCATAATCTTTATGTGGTCTCTAATGTGGTTAATTGTGCTCTTGCTGCTAGTTCTATTTCTGATAAGGTTAAACAGAATACGCTTTTGTGGCATGCTAGACTAGGGCATATGAGTGACAAAGGCATGAAATTTCTGAAAGATGCTGGTTGTTTAAAATCTGATTTATGTGAAGTTGATCTTTGTGAATCATGCTTAGCTGGTAAACAACATAGAGTGTCTTTTAACTCTTCCTATCCTGTTGGGATAAAATCCACCCGTGTACTTGAGTACATTCATGCTGATGTGTGGGGTCCTTCTTCGACGCCCACACATGGTGGTAGAAGATATTTTTTATCTATCATGGATGATTATTCTAGAAAAGTTTGGGTATTTCTCATGCAAAACAAATCTGATGTTTTTGGGAACTTTAAACACTGGAAAGCTTTGATTGAAAATCAAACTGGTTTAAAGATTGGTACACTTAGGACAGATAATGGGCTTGAATTTTGTAATCACCAAATGGATACTTTGTGTGCTGAATCTGGTATTAGAAGGCATAAATCTGTTCCTTACTCACCTCAACAGAATGGGGTAATTGAAAGAATGAACAGAACTTTATTAGAAAAGGTTAGGTGTTTGATGGCACCTACTGGCCTTTCTAAGAAGTTCTGGGGTGAAGCACTGATGACAGCTGCTTACTTAGTTAATAAATCACCCAATGCCCCTTTAAATGGTAAATCTCCTGATTCTGTCTTTTTTGGTAAACCTGTTGATTATGAACATCTTAGAGTGTTTGGATGTTCAGCTTTTGTGCATACTAGTAATGATAAATTGGACCCTAGAACCAAGAAATGTATTTTCTTAGGTTATCCTGAGGGAACTAAGGGTTACAGGTTGTTTGATAGATCAGGGGGTGGTTTTAAAATCATTGTTAGTAGGGATGTGATTTTTAATGAATCTGAATTTCCTATGAAAGTTTTTGAGAATGATAGTACTTCTGTTGAGGTGGAGTCTCATTCTGTGGAACATTCTGTGAACTTGCCTGCTCCCATTGTTGTGCCTAATGTGATTGAAAATGCTGAAATTGCTGATCCCAATTTGCATGTGAATGAGGAACCCATAACTGATACCCATGATATTGATGAAGGTGGAGCTCAGAATGATGATGTTATTGATGAACATGATTTGAGTGATTATGTGCTAGCTAGGGATAGAGCTAGAAGAGTAGGTAAAACTCCTGCTAGATTATCTGATTGTGTTCTTACTGCTTATGCTATGACTGTGTGTGAAGAACTTGATAATCTAGAGCCTAAATCATATTCTGAAGCTGTTAAGTCTAAACAGGCTAATAAGTGGCTTAGTGCTATGAATGAGGAGATTCAATCTTTACATAAAAATGAGACATGGCTGTTGATTCCTAGGGCTGATAATATCTCTGTGATTGATTGTAAATGGATTTTTAAAATCAAACAGGAAACTCATGGTGAGAGGTTTAAGGCTAGGCTTGTAGCTAAGGGCTTTACTCAGAAAGAGGGTGTTGATTATTCTGAAATATTTGCACCTGTTGCTAAGTTCACTACCATTAGAGTAATGCTTGCCTTAGTTGCTCATTTTGATTGGGAGCTTATACAAATGGATGTTAAAACTGCTTTCTTGCATGGTGACATAGATAAGAAAATTTGTATGAAGCAACCTGAAGGTTTTGTGGATAAAACCAAACCCAATCATGTATGCCTGTTGAAAAAAGCTTTGTATGGACTAAAACAAGCACCTAGACAGTGGAACATTAAATTTGATAAATGCATGAAGGACATAGGTTTCACTAGATCTAAATTTGATCATTGCTTGTACATGAAAGATGTGAAATCTGTGCCTATGTTCTTATTGCTTTATGTTGATGATATGTTGCTTGTTAGTCCTTGCATGAAAAGCATTGTTGAGGTTCAAAATTGTTTGAACAAGAGTTTTGACATGAAGAATCTAGGAGAAGCCAAATGCATTCTTGGAATGCATATAGTTAGGGATAGGGCTAATTCAACCCTAATCCTTAACCAAGCTGAATATGTGAAGAAAATTCTCTCTAGATTCAAGATGTCAAATGCTAAACTTGTTGGTTGTCCTCTTGCTTCTCATTTCGTGTTGACTAAAGAACAGTGCCCTAAAAATGAATCTGAAATGAAAGATATGGAATCTGTCCCTTATGCTCATGCCATTGGTTCTGTTATGTATTTGATGATTTCTACTAGACCTGATTTAGCTTATCCTATAAGTTGTTTGAGCAGATTTATGGCTAATCCTGGTAGACCACATTGGGAAGCTTTGAAATGGCTTTTGAGATACTTAATCAAGTCTATGCATTATTCTCTATGTTTTTCTAAATGGCATGATGAAATGTTTGTGACTGGTTATGTAGACTCTAACTTTGCTAATGATAGGGATAGTAGGAAGTCTACTACATCCTATGTGTTCACTCTAGGTGGGTCTTGTGTGAGTTGGAAATCTCAATTGCAATCTGTTGTTGCTTTATCCACTACTGAGTCTGAATTCATTGCCATAACTGAAGCTTTTAAAGAGGGAATATGGTTTAGTGGTCTGATGCATGAACTAGGATTAAAGAATGAGATAACCATATATTCTGATAGTCAATCTGCTATTCAGTTAAGCAAACATCCTGTTTTTTATGATAGGTCGAAACATATTGATGTTAAGTACCACTTCATTAGGGACAATGTTGAGTGTGAAAAACTTAAACTGGATAAAATTGCTTCTGAATTTAATCTCGCTGATATGGGAACTAAGTGTTTGCTTGCTGAGAAGATGTTATCATGCATGAAAATCCTTCACTTTGACTTTGGCTGATATATTCTGTTCTGATGCATGATTTACTGCTTTTATACTTTGTGTATACTGTTGGTAAGCTGGACTGGTAAGTGAAGGTATGATTAGGCAATGATGACACCGAAGCACCAATGAACACACTCTTGGCAACACAGAAATTGGTCCAAGGTGGAGAATGTTGCAATATGGCCCAATTATTGTCTGGCCCATTAACCTTCTACCGGCCCAATCTACCTGGCCCATGAAGGAAATGCTGAGGCCCATATTCTCTAATATTAATACCCCATCCAACCGAGCTTTCCCTGAACACAACTAATCAGTTTCTGTCTCTCTTCAGCGGCGCCCATCTCTCCAGTATTCTTCATTCCCTTAGTGAGTGAAAGTGAGGCTGCCTTGGTGAGTTTGTGGGCCGAGTGGTGTGAGGATTCCAGTGGTTGGGTCGTCGGACTCGGTGTTCGACGAGGGATGTGTTCTCTTTCTCTTTTGTAGAGCTTCCAACCGATAGGGGTCACCGGAAAGTGGTTTTCGGTGACGGGTTTGTGACGACGCAGCAGCTTTGAGGGCGGCATAAGGCGTGGATGTTGGCTGTGGTGGCTGATGGTGGACGGCAGTGGGCATTGAGGCCTTGGTGGTGGCTGTGGTGACCGGACAGTGGTGGTGCCGCCGTCCTCCTCTCTTCGGACCGTTTCTGTGATGGCTCCAGTTGAGTGGTGTCTACATTTGGGCTACCTGAGCCTAATAGTTAACGGATCCAACTAGATCCGTTTGTATTTCGTCTATCTTTTAATATTTATTGCTATATTGTTTGTTCTACTAACTTTGTGTTGTAGATCCGGAAAGTGGAGACGAAAACCGAACTGTTGGAACAAGAAATTGGAGGAAACGAATCTGTCCAACGAGGCCGAACGGAGCAGGAAACGGAGGACGCCAAACCTGTCCGCCGGAGGCAGAGAATGGACTGCAACAGCAGCCTTCATCAAGGCGTTTTTATTTTCTGTTTTGTTTCCTTTTGAGCGAATCATGTATTGGTGAGGTTAAAGCCTTGTAATCCCACTAGTTAGGCCTTTAAGGATTGTAATAGATTAGTTAAAACAGGGTACCGGAGATACCCAACACACATGGCACAAAAATGTCAGAAGTTAGGTTCAGAGACCCCAAACATAAGTGTAATATATCTAACCATAGAACAATAGAATAGAAGTGACTAACCACATTCTATATATAGCCTTGCCTAAATCCCACAAGGAGTGGCTGCAGATCAGAGATCATCATGGAAGCCCGAAAGTAAGTTATTATGTGAAGAATGACTGTACCTACCAATCCTAACCTCATATGATATGCCAGGCCCAATCAGCAGATCATATGTCCCAACGCGGACCCTAAAACGGCAACCCGGCAAAACACAACCACGAAATAGAAGAGACTTGTGCCTTCGTTTGTTTGGATCGCGAATGGTATTGTATTTACTTCCATCACATTCTTAAAAGAGAAAACACGGTGGTGGATAATTAATTTTCATTCGGCAGGGGCTATGGACTTTGTGACACGCAATATATAACACAAATGTGTAAATAATTAATACTCCAATATAATTGTTGGGACCAGATTTTGTTGTATGTGTTCAACCCGATGTTCGAACACCAGACGGGACTCCACCGCAAATCTTATCCAGATGAGAAGTATTTATGGTAATGACAGCTGCTGATCTCTGGAGATTCTCCCAACGGATCTTGACGGATTTGCGGGGATAGGGATGTTCAAATATGGCAAGAAGATATCCTATACTTGGAAACTTTTGGCTAACGAAGGCTTGTGCTAATTGGAAAGAATCTTCACATTCCTTAGCAGGCATATTACAGCCTATATCAATCATTGACTTGGGAGTTTGATGGAAGAAGAGAGAGGGATGAGAACTTCAAATAAATCATCCATAAAAAATTGTCCAAAGATGTGAGGAGAAAGAGAGAGTTCTCCAGTTATGAAATTCTTGGAAAAATCAAAGAATTTAAAAGCAATGGCATTCCTTTTTAATGTTACAATCATTCGAATGTCCTTGCGCCTTGGTTGAACATTGGAAGAAGGAATTGACGCCCTTTTGATTGGAGTTGACGAAAACAAGCAAATGGACTATCCAAGGCATTCGTCATATTGACACCGCGCTTTCAAAGAGGAGGAGAAGATCAATGAGGATCGCATCACAAGCTTCATTCGAGGGAAACTTGAAGCGGCGAGCTTTGAGGGGTTGGAGAAAGGTTTTGGAGGGATCTTCACCGAAACGGGGATGTTTTGGTCAATACAAATTTCTGCGTGGTGATTGGAGTGATGACAGATTTACGTTCGCTAATGTTCGGGTCGGCGCCTAGTGCTTGAACATTTTTGTGGAACTCTCCTGAATTAGTATCCCGTAGGCCTTAGGCCGAACTGGGTCAACAATTTTCTGTTTGTTCATTTTTACTTTCACGCATTTTACTCCATTGTGTTTGATTTAGTACTAACCTACTAATAATGATCGAAGCGTATGATTGAATTCCATGTTGAACATATAGATTTAATAAGTTTCAGATCTCGACAAGAAAGGGACCCAACAATAGTAATGGATCCAGTTTAATTCGAAGCAAGGTAGAAATTGTGAGAAGAGTTGGGAAAGATTCTGAAAGTTCAAAAAGTAGTTGAACTTTTAATTGCAAGCATGTTTAGTTCCATCCATATAAGGCCGCCGGTCCTAACGGCGACAAAGTTTACAATTAAGTATTACACAGTTAATAATAATCGTGTTTGACTAAAATCGAAAGAAATAGGAATAATACTAGTACTAAGTAGTAGTAAAATATTAAATGGGCATCATGCATAACGCCAGTGTGGCATTGCATTATTATGCAGACGCCAGACAGTGAACGTTATGTGTAATAGTATAATTGTACCAGCTGAGTCTGGATGAGTGTGGGAGAAAATAATACTACTATTTTTGTGAATATGAAACATTTGGCTTTTTGTCACTATTCATTATTCAACTTTGATTCACGTTTAAACAATAGTTATAGAATGAAAAATTTAGTCAAGTGAGATCTTGTTAGAATCGTCTCATCTTGTAGTTTTATAATATCAAATTTTTTATAATTTTTACTTATACACAACGTAAGTTATTAATTGTTAAAAATATGCATTAGATTGCGTGTGCAGGGTGAGTGTTGCATTTTCATGAGAACAGAGGAAGTACTTCCTAATATAAATAGCGAGTAGTAGTATTTGGTTAAAAGGTGCATAAGCATTAAGCCTAAAAGGACAAGCCCCACAGGAACTGTAGAAAGGGAAATCGCGGTTTATAAGATAAATTTCCATTTGGGAGACGAATTAAAGACACACACACTACTGTTTTCAGAAATTAATTAAAAGGCTTGTTTGGCTTTTAAATAATAAATTCCAGAGCTGCGCTGCGCATTATACCACACGTGACTCCTCGTCTATTAGTAATTCCTACTCTCCTCCTGCTGCCGCCTTTAATTTCTTTGCTTCCCTCCCCGCATAAATACTACTCCCTCCGTTTTTTTTTTTAATAAATTGTACTTCTCTGTCCTATTTAATATATCTTATTTTATTTCTGCACACAATCCAATGCACTTTTTCAATCGTTAATATCTCAAAATATGTATAACAAAAAATTATGTAAAATATATAGTATAAAACTACATGATTATACGATTCTAACAAGACCCAACTCGTCTATTTTTTTCAAATATAAACTTGTAATAATATTGAGTCAAAGTTAAACAATAAACAGTGCCAAAAAATCAAACCAGACATCTTGCCTGGGACGGAGGGAGTAACATTTAAAATTTTGGTACTATTCATACATGTACTTTGACTTAAAGTTTTATCATAGTTATACAAATTAAAATATAGTCAAGTGGGATCTTGTTATATTCGTTTCATCTAGTAGTTTTTAAATATCGAACTTTTAGAATTTTTACTTGTACAGAATTTGAGTTATTAATTGTTTAACATGTGCATTGGACTGCGTGCACTGTGAGTCCGTTACAATTTTTAGAAAACAGATGGAGTATTATTGTCTCAACTCGATCGATCTCACTGCTCTCTATAAGCTAAGGACGAACATACTTCTCTCGTATACCCTCAGTCGTGGATAGGGGTGGAAATAGGCTAGGCCGGTAGGCTTAGGCTTAAACGGCCTAGGCCTGCGTCGATTTTCCAAGGCCCGAGTCTGGCCTATTATCTTTGATGGGCTTATGTTATAGGCCTAGGTCTGACCTATTTATTTAAATAGGCCAGTTTTTAAGCATTTTAAAAGCCTAATCAAGCCTGTTTCAAAATTAATTTTTTTTCTATATGTCTGGATGTAATCATAAGGTTGGAAGACATGAATTTGTGCTCTTGTGCAAGTCGTCATCCACAACTATCTATATACGGGGAAAAACTTATAAATATTTTAAAAATATATATAAAATTAAATTAATAATTACTTCTACCTAAAATAATAATAATAATAATAATAATACATATTCCTATACAGTAAACATGAACATACTAATAACAATAATAATAGGCTGACCTGGTATGACTAATAGGTTTTTTTATAAAGCCTAGACTAAGCCTATTTAACTAAATAGGTTTTCAAAATAGCCTGAGCCTAGACTGTTTATAAAAAAAAGTCTTGCCTGACGTGGCCTTCGGTAAGCGAGACCATAGATCCCTGTCGGGTAGTCTGGCATATTCCACCCTAGTTGTGGATGCATTAATAAAAATCTTAGGTTTTGGACTAATTTTGGGCTTACGTGAGGACATATAAAACATATAATTGGGCCAGTGGCCTATTTACAATTAGCCAGCCGGCCCTATGGGCTATGCCTTACCCACTAATAAATACATACTCTATGTTCAACCTAAAAGCCTAGAATATTAGTAGTACTTCTATACTCTATACTTATACAGTACTTATTTTATTAACTGAGAGAGAGAGGTTTGGGAGGGAAAAAAAAAAAAAATTACTCCCTCCGTCCCATATTTATCTTCTTACTTTTCGTTTTTGGACGTCCCACATTTATCTTCCTACCCCAAAAAGGGAATTTTTTTTACTAAAATGTCCCTACATGTCCATATATTTACAGAAAAACCAATACTTAATTTTACTAATAATTGCACTACAAGACAAAAAGAGACAAATTTACCCCTAAAAAAGTACACATGAAAATAATAAAATACAACTTTATTAAACTCCGTATCTACAGTGTCGAAGAAGATAAATATGGGACGGAGGGAGTACAAGTTTTTTCGTTAACATATTCTGAACTCTACATATGTAGTCTTTGTCTCTTTGATTAATTAGTATCTAATTTGTAAGATAACCCATCTATTGTGACGAATGAGCTTTCTTTTTATAAATTAAAAAAAATTGCTCATTTCAACTATTTCTATTTGCATGCTCCGATCATTATATTTACTGACTGAGCATTGTATTATCATTGGTTCAGCAATATATTTATTAAATTAAAACTTTTAAAAAAATTATTTTAAACATATATTTTATTAAAAAGATTAAATATTAAATTATTCGTATTTATGTTGAAAGCATTTTAATATGTGTGGCCTTTTCTTATTTCCATTTTTGTTGTAATGTGCTTACATCATGATATGTCATATGCATAAGCATAATGCGTACGTATAACTAATAATAAAAACATTTATTTGGATAATTAATTTGAACCATTCGATGATTTGGAACTCCGATCCTAAATCGCATATTGGCATTAAATGGATAAAAAGCATCTCTCAATTTTTAAGCTAAAAAAATATTATTACATGCAATAAGGGAGATGCTCTTTTTCTTTTGTTGAGGAAATAAAGCCCTTTTTAAATTCTTTTATTCTCTTTAATTATGTGCTTATAAAATTCAGATATGGCAACACTTTTCATTACAATGATCTATTTTTACAAAAAGATTAAATGCATGCTGAAGCTAGCTACACACTCATACATCCACATATAGCAATACTTTTCATTTCTTTAAACAAATAAAGTATATATTCAGTATTGGAGTACCATATGCCTCAAGAATTTAATTAAATTTAATCTTTTAGTTAAGCCACATTCGAAATAAAAATAAAATAAATTAATCAATTAGAATAATTTTTCACAAGCCTTTGTCGTTTTTCTTCTTTTGATTTATCGACAAGGTCAATTCCACCACTTCAAAATGGAAAAACAAATACAAATAAATTCAGATTTTCATCAAATAAAAAGGAAAAAAAAAACCGGAACATTCGTATGGGTTGAGTGTAAATATTAAAACTCGAATTTTAATGTTCATAATGAGATCAATACTAATAATCCATCCGACACGTGTTGACACATAATCTCTCTAATGAAATGCTCTGTTTGGATCTTCACCTTTACTCAACTCTCTTTAAAAAGATCAGTCTAAAGTGAAAATGTGCCTCTATCCAATTTTATTTTTTTTTAAAAAAAAATAAATAGAATTAGCTGGTGATGGTGAAATTAAAAAGAAAGTGTTGGAATTAATTAGAAAAATAAAGTGGCCTTTAATAAAGTAATTCCATGTTCCAATTCCCCTTTATAATTTGCCACAAAAAAGTGACCATATTAAGCAAGAAGCAACTCTTTCTGCAGCCAAAAGCCCAAAAGCAATAATATTAATAATAACATACACAAGCATTACCCCTTTAAACATCTTTTCACCTCTTTTTGTTGGATCCTTTTTTGCCTTTCAACAAATTGAAAAATTCCTTTTCGAGCCTTTCGTGCTTCTTCCATTTTGTGATTTTGGACTAAAAGTATACACACACACACACACTAAATATATACTTCCTCCCTGCTACATTTATTGTATTCAATGTATAATTTTCACTATTAATAATTTAAATTATGTATAAAAAAAGGATGAGTACTTGACCTAGTTCTTAAGTATCCTGACTCATAATCATTAGATTGGGGTTCGATTCCACTTCCGGCCCCTATCCCTCTCCTTTGTCCCTTTGTAATTTGTATGACATGGACTCCTACCATCTAATTCTTAGCCTTTATAGGCTGTACCAAAAAAAAATTATGTATAAATAAAAATTTGATATCCTAATAGTAGGGTGTATTCAATAATATCTTAGTAGACTATGTTTGTTTGTTTTTTAAAAAAAAAATAAAAAAAATTGCGACATAAATATGAGTGTCACATTTTATAAAAAAAAATGTCACATTTTATCATTAATGAAAACCCACTTGCCCAATTGGTGCATTGAAACTAATGTAAACTAATATCACAAATTTGTAATCTAATGAGAAATTAGAAAAAATATATGCAAGTGGATTTCCTATTAATCAAAACAGAACAACTTTTGAGCTTGATTGCTTTATATGCCCTTCTTTCTTCCTTTTTCCCCCCTTCTTTTTTACATTTTTTTTATAATCTTTATGCTCCTTACTTTTGATGAACATTTTGTAGTAGGACCCAAGCTCTTACTTGGTCTTGTTCTCCAATTAATTAGAATCAAATATAAACAAATCATATAATGGCATACTCAAAAGCTAAATAACTTGCCAGGATGGAAGAATTCTTCACCATTTGGGCGTTTCCTCCGGATGAGGCGGCTCCAGCCGTGGCTGCAGACATTGCGGGAACTTGGTTTCCGCGGGTTTGAAGTTTTTATTTTACGCTTTTCTCTCTTGTAACCTCCTTTCTGTAGTGTTTTTTAGCTTTGTCTTCTTTGCCGACGCTTGGCGTCATGTTCACAAAAAAAAAAAGCTAAATAACTTGTAGTACATTGTATTTTGAGGGTGAAGTTGGTCGTGGCAAAAAATAGGATAAAAGAAAAAAGGCTCACCTTTTGCACCCTTCCAAATCTAAAGTAGACAAGATGATGACGTCCCATGTGAAATCCAACGGTCGATTAGCCATCGGGACTCTTGGTCCCTGGACCTTGAAACTACAACCCCAACGCCTCGTGTTGCTGCTGGCGGCTCTCAATGTGTGTTAGAAAATCAAGAGAGAATTAAACAACTCAAAGTTTGCACTTTTTTTTTTTGCTTTTTGAGGAGCACATATTCATATCCACACCACACATACATACACCCAAATAATTATGTACATATATATATATATATATATATATAGTGAAACCCTAACATACTTGACACATAAAAATTACTGCACAGATACACTTAAACAGATCAAAGATGAACAAGGTCCAACAAAGCTGTAATGGCATCCCCTCATCAGGGATCAAGCTGTTTGGCGCCACGATCACTTCCATCCAGACCGCCGCCTCAGAGGCACCGACGAAAACCGACGATTCGACGGCCGACAAGAAGCCCGACAAGATCATCCAATGTCCCAGGTGTAAAAGCATGGAAACCAAATTTTGTTACTTCAACAATTACAATGTCAATCAGCCCAGGCACTTTTGCAAGGGCTGCCAGAGGTACTGGACCGCCGGCGGGGCCCTCCGCAACGTCCCCGTCGGGGCCGGCCGCCGGAAAACCAAACCCCCAACCCACCCGGACGCATTCCTTTTTGATGCATCCACGGTTATGCAGTTGGATTATTTGCAGGAGTGGCAGCAAGCGGGCGGGTTTGGGATTGAGAACGTTTTTCCGGCGAAGCGCCGGAGATTTGCCTCCGATTGTTAGCTGATATATTTATATATATTTGTATGTATTGTATAATGAATGATAAATGATGTAATTGGAAATTAGAAATAACCATTACTGGAAACGGAGCATTTTATTCAACAGTTCATCGTTGACATTAATTTAATGGTAAAATGGCCAGACACAGATGAAATTTGGAGGAAAAAAATAAAAAGAAGCTACTGTTCTTGGTTGTTGGCCTCATCGATCTCCTCGAAGAGCTTTGCACACTGCGGCAGGACTTTCTTGGCGTTGAAGCTAAGCGGATTGGCGAAGCGGACATCTGCGTGGAAGCCGTTGTTCGCGGTGAGGGTTATGTCGGCAGATGGAGTGCCGGCGAAGCCTTGGTCGGGGATTTCGTCGCAATCAGGCCGGCCGCTCTTGACCAGGGTGACCTTGCAGAGATCGTCGCCCCATTCGCCTTCGGCGTCGAGTTTGTAGGATCCGGTGGCGTCGGTTTCGCCGTCGACGGTGTAATTGGGTTCGCCGCCTTCCTCGAGGCGGCACTCCAGCCTTACCTTTGCTCCTGGGGATATTACGTAGCAGAAAAAAGTGTATGGAATGAGAGAATAATAGTATAATGAGGATTGTCAATCGTCAGTTAATAAAATGGATATATATATATATATATATACCTGGCATTGGGACGCTGAAGCGATTGACGAAATCTGCGCGGCAGACATCGCAGTAGATTTGGCCTTGGACGGAGAATTTAGGTTTTCCAGCGGAGAGAATAATGGTGGGGAGTTGGGAGAGGAAGCAAAGCGCTCCGAGGAAGACGATGGCAGATTGATTGTGTCTGGCCATTTTTTCACTCTCTTCTTGCCTTCAAATTCCTATCAAGAATTTGGACAAGCGAGGTAGTGCGTGATGTCTGAACTGTGAGCCCAAGGTGACGTGGGATGTCTGTCTGGATTAAGATATATAGTGTGCATTGGAACTTACCCTTTGTGGTTCTGAATTCATTCAGATCCTCGAGTTCAGGATTGCCACAGATTCAAACGGTTGGAATTTAGTCTGTTGCGTTCATGGGAGATTGAAATGAGAATAAAACAAGTACTCTAAGAGGGTGTTTGTTTGTGCGTTTTGGGACGGATTATCTGATTATTATGTTTGCAAAACGCAAATAATCAGTTAATCCTGTTTGTGTACTAACTTCTAATAATCTATTATTTGCGTTTTGAGGGAATGAAAATGCTATTTTCTTGCAGCTACAATTTGGTGCTGCAAGAAAATTGCGTTTAACTAAAAATAGATTTTACTATATTGTTACCTTTTGAGGTAATGAAAAACGCAAATCCAAACACTTTTTAATGATTATCTGATTATTGCGATTTGAAACAGCATAAACTCATCCAAACACTTAATTTTCTACAGCACGTTTTGTTACAGCAATTATCTGATTATCTGTTTTCTAAACGCCGCAGCAATTTTTAAAACGCACATCCAAACACCCTCTAAGTCCATGTTGTCTGGAACTTATTATCAGGACTTATTACTTATTTTTTTTCCAAAATCAGATCAGACCAGATCAGATAAGAAACATTCAGATCAGACCAGATCAAATCAGATCAGATCAGACCAGACCAGAAACATTCAGACCAGACCAGATCAGATCAGATCATTATAATAAAATTATATAATTATATAATATTCTTTTATAAAAAGCAAAAAAATATAGCAATACAAATATTATTTATATTGTAGTTATTTAAAAATATTTCTAAAAATATTCTTTTGCTCATCAAAATATTATTTAAATATACTAGTCACGTTCTTAATATATTTTATATTATAAATACTTTCAAAATATAATTTTAAATACTTTCATTAAATATGTTTAAAATATATAATAATGATAATAACAATAATAATCACAATAATAGTAATAATAATAGTTTTAATTAACTCTTAATAATTATTATTTTATTAACTATTATTATAATTATAATTAATTAACTATTAATAATTAATTATTATTGAAAATGCTAATATATAATAAATACTATATTAGTAATTAGTAGTAATAATTAACAATAATAATGAAATAATTAATTAATTATTATTACTATTATATAATAATAATAAACTAATCACTAATTTATTAATAAATTATTTTTTAATAATTACTAATTTATTGTTACTATTATTATAATAAATTAATTATTAATTTTATTATTATTATTATTATTATTTCCATAAATCTAATTAGAATCAAAATATAAATAAAATAAGATCAGACCAGATCAATTCAGATCAGACCAGACCAGACAAATTTAGATCAGACCAGACCAGGTCTTATAAATTCAGATCAGACCAGAAAAATTAAGGCCTAGAGAACAGGGCCTTAATTCCAATCTAATTTAGGTAACTTTAAAATTTAAAAATAAAATCTCCATTTTTCACACTAGTTTCTAAAAGCTGCAACTGTAACAACTATAGTAATGGCTCTCCCTGCTCCCCCCCTCCCCCCCCTCCGATATCTCCCCTTACTCGTCCCTTCGTGTTCTCCGGTGGTTCGACAATTTCTTTTCGCGACAAAGTCTTGGAAGGACGAGGGGCGGCCCCTGCCCCCCTATCTGAAGATCCGGCAAACGAAGCCTTGGTGAAACTGGAATTTCTTGATGGCGATAGGCTCAAACCTTGCATTTGGATAGATCCCATCCTGGAAGAACGCATATGCAAACCATATGAAGATGGGTTGATTATCTCAGTCCTTGGTAAGAAGGTTGGCTACATGGCATTATTGGACAGGATCTCAAAAATCTGGAAGATGGCTGACCGGTTTCAGATGATAGAAATGGAAGCTGGATATTACCTCGTCAAATTTGATCAGTTGGTGGATCGGACGAAGGTATTGAATGACGGGCCTTGGATGGTATTCGATAGCTACCTCACGGTGTGTGAAACTTTTGACAAATTTCATTAACACGAGTATTTTTTCTAAAATGAATCAGGATTGAATTTATTAAATGAAGGAGTTATGATTTATGGAATGGGTTTAGGGATATATCAGGATTGTTACTTTTTATTACTCATGCGAGGGGCTTTAATTTCGAATGGCGATGTGATCCTCTCTGTCATGAAACTTCTGACAAATCTCATGATACAACCGGGATAAATTGACCTTCAGCCTGTCACACTGAGGGTCCCCGACATATGTGCCATGATACTTCTCATGATTTCATGTCATGAGATTCCCTGCCATGAAACTTTCAGCAGATTCCCACTACATGAGTATTTTCCGAAAAATCATGTTTTTATTTACTCATGTTAAGAAACTGTGCCCCCGAAAGCGCACGGAGTCAAAAATTGCAGTATTTATAGTAAGTACCGGATCGTTCACTGGAGGATGTGCGATGGAAGCAGGGCCCACGCCGTTTACTAAGATTTTCCACTCGGTTACTCAATTCAAGTTTGTGATATGACTAACAACTACTTGACAGAATGTAATCTAAGCTATGAAAGCAATAAAATAAAGCAGATAAAATTATTCTACAAAGCAAATTAAATTTAATCTAAGAAAGCAATAGAATTATTCTAAGAAAGCGATTAAGATTATTCTAAGAAAGCAGATTTAAATATGACAGAAGGGACATGAAGAAAAGAATAAAGATTGGACAAGATTCAGATGAAACACAGTTAAACTTCCATTTTAATTACACAGATCTTTGTTTGGGATAATCCTTCAGTTAGCTAATTCTCATGCTCCCTATACTATGTTCCCTTTAACGGACAGGTACTTACAGTAAGAGTTTACATGCTCTTAAGAAAACAAATTCTAAGATACCACAGACTCACAAATGCCCTCACATGGCTATGCTGAGGCATATTATTCATCTGTGGTGGACAAGCAACACCTGACAAATCATTTATTGAAGTGTCAAGTACCGTTATCATTCCCCCATGTCACACCCAAAGATTCTAATCAAGCCCTGAACTATCCCTTAACTCTCAGTCCTAGTTGCAGTTACACAACTCTCAACACAACCGAGTGACCTCTAACGAAAGCATTTAAAAGAAAGCGATAAAGAAAGCATTTAAAATCCTATCACTCGGAGGTTTTTGAAAGTCTGACCCTGGTAGTAAAAGAAAGCCCCCAGTCAGGATGACCGGGTGTGGATCAAGAATTCCCTATTCTCGGTGAACCGCTCGCAGTGTTCACTTCCCGTCGGGTGGTTATGAGATACAAACTAATGAAACGAACTAATAACTTAGTTCGTTCCGGATGCACTCACTCAGGACTCAAAAATAGGCTTTGGCAGAAGAGGATAGCAGTTGAAAGAATACTCAACCCTACCTTAGAAAATAACCAAGGCCCGAATGTTGTTCCTCTAGTATTATCTGTCACACCTTATCGGAATCCAAGTGGAATCTGACCCAGTGCAATATTTAATACAAGATTTCCAACAAACAACAATTTTGGAAAATAATAAATCTGAAAATCATTCCCTATCAGGTACTAGACTCTCGATTAGAACACAGATCCTTTCAGTCTAGGTGAGACCTAATCGCTGACTCTGCTTCTAATTTCCCAAAATCAACCCCCAGTCGGATATGAATTAGTCATAACTGTGGAATTTATCCCTTACTCAGATCCGGATTTTATAAATGAATTTTTGTTGGAAATTTATCAAGAGACATCTGATTTAAATCAAGACTTCTATGTCCAAGGGAAGGATCCCAAAATAATATTGACCACAATATCTACATAATAATATCATGCATAATTTTATAAAGAAGTGTAAAATTAAATAACCCAAAATATAAGGTGGGTTTAGACAGAAGTTGGAACACAAAGATGGAATAGCCGGAGATGAGAAGAATTTATTATTGGCTAAAAATGATGACTGAAATAGTTGGGATTATCCGGACTGCAAACATCTGCTATCCGGGTCCCAACTATTCCAGGTAGAACGGTTTTAGATAGTAAACTGATCAAAATGACAGTGGTCGCTGTCATTTAGACCACTCACTGTCTGCGAATTGGGATGAAAAACCTACATGTTCTTTCGCTGTCTTAATTACTAGACAACATTGACCTATGTCATCTAGTGTTGGCACAGTTTGAGATTCGGGTTTGAAATTAAGATAAAGAAAAAGAAACTGTATCCGGATAGGAGTCAGCTGAGCAGCTATTATAATCCCGGGTGGACGAACCGCCAAGGCTTCCACCGACCACTATCCAGACCATGCAAAATAACATCTAATAATTAATATACAGACCACGAGCTAGTTATCCGTGTGGGAATACCCGCCAACATTAGTCTGTTATATCTCTTACTAGCTGTTTCACACAACACGGGAAAGACAAAATAAATAAAAGAAAATATTTGGGTCATCTTGCATGAGAGACATTGGTTTCTCATGCAAGGTATGGAAATGATTCCATAATTACTCTTTATGGTCTAAATAATCACTCATTCCATAATTAATTAATTACAGTCCGGATTATATACTTAGATCATTAGAGTTTAATCATTTTTATAGAAGAGTCTTTTAATGGAAAATTGAACAAAGTTCTTTATATCAATTTAATCATGGGTTGAGATCATTGGATTTCAACCTCAAAATATTAATATAAAGGTTCAATTAATTAATGTGGTGAGATGAAGAATAAAAATTTGGCAAAAAGGTGCCACTTTGTCGCGGAATAGAGTTTGTGTCGCGGACCATTGATCCGCGACAAGGGTTTCGCGACAAAGGGGTGGGAAATAAGAGAAATAAATATTTTGAAAATTAGGGTTTGCTTTGTCGCTAAACAAAAAATTTTGTCGCGGAACATGGTTCCGCGACAAGGGGATATAGCGACAAAGGGGTTGAAAATTGGTAAGGACATAATTCCTGGTCGCGGAACAAGGATTTTGTCGCGGTCCGTGGTTCCGCGACAAAGGTTCCGCGACAGAGTCCTCCCAGAATAAAATTACAAGTATTTGGGTCCTTGGTCGCTAATCAAGGATTTTGTCGCGGAACGTGGTTCCGCGACAAGAGTTGCATCGCGACCAAGGGGTTTCAAAATAATGGCAAGGCATAATTTTCTGTCTCGGAATAAGATTTTGTCGCGGAACATGGTTCCGCGACAAGGGTGCTCCGCGACAAAAGCCATGCAGACAAATTGCAAGAATTTGGTTCTTTGTCGCTAAACATGGGTTTTGTCGCGGAACGTGGTTCAGCGACAAAGTGTATGGCGACAAAGGGTTTTAAAATTTTATAAAAATTTTGGCAGCATAACCCCTTATATTGCATTACATGGGTGTGCGTTGTGATCCGTGGGATCACAACGGGAAAATTACATTGCAACCCGTGGGGTTACAATGTGATGCAATACAATATAGGAAATGCAATTTTTAAATAAATATGCATAAACACTTTAACACTAGCCCTTTCTAGATCTAATGTATTAAAAATGAAATAAGAAAATAATAATAGAACTAGACATAAAAAGAACACTACCTAATAACTAAAGGAAAGAAACAAAATAAGAACAGCATACTAAAAATAAAAACAAAATAAGGAAAATAACAAAAACAAGTACTGGCAACATGAGATGCAAACAGCCTATGTTATCACTAAAATTAAAATAACACCTACACTAGATCTATCAAGGGCCAAATATCAAGTGTTTATGCACTCATTAATCTAAATAAGCATTAAACCCTAACTAAAGATAATAAAAATGGTCAAGTCACCAAAAATGCAAAAATAAAGCAATAAATATTATGGAAATGATCCATAACAAATTTTTGGTGGAACATTTTCTCAAATATCATCAAAAGCCAAAAATGGTTTAAACACACCCATTGATTAAGTGTTTCAAACCCAAAAGTACAAAAATATAAAACTGGAAAAAAAAAGTGAACACTAGCTATACTAATTTATTACAAAACTTAAATTAAAACTAAGCTAAGATCTACATCTACATTGCATAAAAATAAACTAAACTACCTACTCTAACATGTTTTTGGAGAGCACAGTGGTGCCTCCAAGAACAGTGAAAAATAAACTATAGTGTAGCTAGGTTACTGTTCAAGGGGGTGCGAGGACATATTTATAGAGTAGGAAAATTAGCCCTAGGCCCATTCAAGGCCCACCTGGTCGCTAAACAACTGCTTTGTCGCGGAACACATTGGCTAGGGACAAAGCACTTTTTAGCTCCAAGATGGCGCCCAGAAGGGGGCGGGACTTGAGGTCCAGGAGGAAAAGGACAAATATTTTGCTTTGGTGGAGCTGTGGTCCTGGGACCTCCCATCCTATTTGACATGTGGGAATTTGAATTGGGAGAGTGGGGAGCAAGTCACGTGACTTTGTCTCTGTCCCTGGTCGCGGTGCACTGTCTTGGGCGCGATCCACTTTGTCCCGGAACCATGTTCCGCGACAAAATTATGTGCTTTGATTCTCCTCTCACAGTCTCGGAATAATTTTTGGGCGCGGAGCATTTTTTTTGTCGCGGAGCACTTGTCGCGGTGTACCCCTTCCGCGACAAATGTTTAATTTTTGCTTCTCTCTTTCTTTTCTTTTTCTCTTTCTTCCTCACGTGCTTCCTCTTTCATTCCATTTTCTCTCTTCAATTTCTCCACTTCCAGTTTCTTCTCTCATCTTCATCTCATTTTCTTTCTTTTTCTCTTGTTCTTCGTTCTTCCTCTAATCTTTTCCTCTTCTCCATTTCTTTCCTCTGTTCGCCCCTCTTCCTGCTTCCAGTTTCTTTTTCCTTCTTCTTTCTTTTTGTGTCTGTCTCATTCCTCCATTTCTTTGTTTATTGAGGGATGGATGGTGGTCGGAGACGCGAAACTTCGGCCGGAAGACGGAGGTGCGGCGGCGACGGCCGTGGTGGTGCGAGTGGGTGGGCGGAGCGGCGGAAGAGGAGTCCTTGTTTGGAGGTTTAACTGGAAGGAGGAAGAGGCGGCGGACTGTCGATTTGGTGGAGGGATGGCCGGAATGGTGTAGGCGCTGATCTGGAGGGGTGGCCGGAGGCGGCGCTCGAACGGAGCTGTCGGATGGGATGGGGTTGAAGACGGGAAGGAGGTCGGAGCTTATTGGGGATGCAATAATGGTTGAAAATGAGGGTTGAAGGAGTGGATGGTGAGAACTGGATGAGGTGGTCGGAGGTGGTGGAGCTTGGTCGGAAAATGGAGAGGGGGCTGGAAGGCTCTCGCCGGAGATGGACGGAGGATGGGTGCGGCGGTCGAATGAGGGCTGCCGGAGCTTGAAGGGGGCGGCGACTGAGGCGAGTGGCTGCGGGCGGAGGATGAGGTGCGGCGGAATGGTGGAGATGTGAGGGTGATACGGCGGGGATGCGGAAGCTTGAAAGAGGGAGTGGACAGGTTTGATTTTGGGGTTTTGGGGTTTGAAAATGGAGTTGGTGTTGGTGGAAATGGATGAGGGAGATGGGGTGGCCAGAAATGGTTGATGATGCGGATGGGCGGCGGAGGCAGCGGGGGCTGTGCTCGCCGGAGATGGAGGCTGGATGGCGGAGCTGCGGCGGTGGGCGGCGGTGGTTGTCTTGGAGTTGGTGATGGATGATGGAGGGGAATGAGGGGGCTGCTGGTGGTGGGTTGGAGATGAGAAGGTGGAGGCTGGTGGCTGTTGGAGAAGGGCGGCGGCGCCGGAACCTCGCCGGAGCGGTGGTCGGTGGCGGCTGGCGGCGCCGGATTAGGGTTAGGGTTGAGATGAGGGTTGGGCTTTTGGTGAAATGGGCTTGAAGTGGGGTAATTGGGCTAAGGAAATTGTATTGGGCTTGGACAATGGTTGGACTAATTTGGGTGTTGGGCTTGGATTAATGAACTTGCTGGATTGGATTAATTGGACTCAAACACTTGGACCAACTTAAATCAAATCACCTGCAATTAGTTGAATTTAAAAGTGATTAGAGGACTAATTATTTCAAATTAAAGCAGAAAACCGAAACAACAAACAAACATAAGAAATAAATAAATATATACATCAAAAATGTAAAAATAATATAAATATAATATTTATTCCACTTGATTATTTGGTTTGTATTTTATTTAATGAATCCGAGTTTCACCGAATAGACAACACTGAACCAAAATTAATCAAGTGTATGGTTTTTAGTATTTTTATCATGTTTTTGGGTTTTTTAATACAAAATTAATAAAAATAACAATATTTTTGTGTTTTTCAATACCAGCTTATTATTTACACAAACTTGCATAAATCTGTTAAATTCAACTGCTTTCTTATTAAAATAAGACCGGAATACGATCAAATGTCCATGTTTAGACACGGAAATAGATTGAAAATAATGGTCAATTTTGGCCATTATCAGTGTGCCATTGGAGACCAAATTTTGTTGCTGCAGCGGAAACACCCAAGAAAACTGTGGTGTGGGCAAGGTTCCCCGGATTGGGAATGGAATTCTTTGATGAACTCATCATAACTCGAATGGCAGCCGGGTTAGGGAGGCCACTTCGAGTCGACAAAATGACGAAAAGTTCGGACAGAGGAAAGTATGCGAGAGTGTGCGTGGAAATAGACCTTAGCCTCCCGTTGGTGTCGAGCATTTTGATCAAGGGACGATGGCAAAAAGTGGCTTATGAAGGTCTTCACCTTCTTTGTACCAAATGTCATAGATATGGCCATAGTAGCCATAACTGTACTTTTCAGCCGGAGAAGGAGGGTCTGGAGTCGCCGGAGAATAGCTCGTCTCTCAAGGGGAAGTTGACATTGGGAGAGGGGGAAGTCAGGCTCCCTGCTGACAAGGGGACTGCGGAAATTTCCTCAGTTGGGGCAAAAGACAAAACGGCAAGAGCTGCAGCAAAGGTTGACCATGGGGAGTGCTCTAACATGGAAAGTGATAGCTGTGAAAAAGAAACTTCCTGCTGTCTCTGAGGATGACACCAATGAGGAAAGTCACGAGAGGAAGGGGGCGGCTGATTGTGTGCAGGGAATGGACAACCCTCCTCAACCCTTAGGGGGTGATTGGATCCAAGTAGTTAAAAAGAGATCCTCTGGGCCCAGAAAAGGTGTTGGACTGGAATTGAATAAATCAGTCTTCAAGCCTAGTCTCGAGGTCAAGCAAAAAACTAAGGCCCAATTCTCCGTGGGTTCTAAAAGTCCTATCCAAACTATCACTAATAAAGTGGACAGGAGGGAAAAAAAAGAAGCAAATGGGTTTGAAAGGTCCAACTAAATTGGGCTCGAAAAATTCCCATGAAGAAAAGGAAGATCCGAATAATGGCCCTTTAAGCTCCAAAAGACACAGGTCTTCAATTCCTATCGGCGTTGCTCCGGTGGTAGCGAGAAAGGTCACCCCTGTGAGGCAACCATTTCAGCAAGAGAAGGATGAAGATTCAGGGGCGAAG